>CM076574.1:490336742-490770575 GCA_034641835.2 Pinus albicaulis
GGCAAAGAAGTAAAATCACATAGAGATTCCGTCCTTTCCTGAAAGAAAATGGTGCTGAAAAGAAAACCTTAGGGTGTTGTTTTTTGCAAATGGTACCCTCTGCCTTCTAAACCCTGAATTATGGTTTAAGATCTTCAATGCTGAATGTTGAATTCCTCGATCATTCACTGATATTTCTGTGCTGCTCCATTAATATCTCCATATGCTTAATCTGTGCTTTAAATGACTCTGGAGGGTTTGACAAATTTGAACCCTACTTCTTTAATGGAATTCTCTTCGACATACCTTCCCAGGCCTTTCTCCATAATTACAGCCTCTGAAAAATAGTACTTTGATGTGCTTTTTATTATAGTAGTAGAGACTGTAAATCATGGCATTTTTCTCCCATTGTAACCCTGCAAAACCTGCAAACTTGTTAGGAAAACCATGCATGGGGATGGTGAATGTGACGAGGTCAATGAAAGTGGTCGTGCGGACATGGCGAAATGGTGGAACAATGCAGGGTGACGGACAATGCAGCGTGACTGTAGAAGATAGTCATAGCGAAAGTTGGCGAAATGCTAAAACATGACACTTGGGCCATTTGAATGAAATGCATAAGGGAGATGGAGAAAAATGCGACAAGAACGCGTGGAATGATGATGTGGCAGGAAAACACAAGGTGAACGAGAAATTAATCTGGACCGTCCGATCTCTGGAGGAGATCGATGGCTGAAAATGCGTTGGAGGGCGATGGATCGTGGGCCAGGGGTACGGTTTCCCCGTGTTAACTTCCACGCAGCTTCGTGGAGCGATCACCGTTGAATGGGCCGTTGTAGATCGGACGAATCACGTACATATCGCACCATGTCTACTGCCGAACTATAATGTGCAATGAGAAGGTGGTTTTGAAACAGTGCTCGAGACATGCGTCGTGCAATGAATGGCATCGCTCTGAAATGAGAAATACCACCTGCCTCGGAAAGGCGGTGCGATATAAACCATTGGTTTTGTACAGTGCACAGAGCGGGGACCACACGGGCGGGTGAGATGCGAACCATTGATCTATGGTTTAAACAGACGGCGGACAGGCGATTTGGGCGATGAACAGAGTGGGCCACGGGCGCGATGATGACTTGCGAATGTCGTCGGATCTGCACATATCGAAGGTTATAAACGTGCCTGATATATATATATATCTGTGTGTGTGTGTGTGTGTGATAAGCGCCTTCATGACTGGCACTCGGTTTTGAACTCTGATCATGTGGGGAAAAAGGTGTAGTGGCTAGGGCCGAAAGGTGCTAGGCCTTAAATATGTTATAATGTAGGATTTCGGCCCTTTCATGCAGTTTTGAGGCTGGGAGAAGGCAACGATGAGCAGAAAACAAATTTCTCCGACGGAAAAGAAGGGGGTTTGAAAGGTTTAAGCGAGATTGCTTGTGAAAATTTTAATAGAGTGCTGACATGGTCAACATTGGCTCCACCTCGGGACGGCACTTTCATCCCTGAGCGTGTTGAGAACTTCGCAGACCACCTGATGATCTTCTGTGTGAACTCTGCTCTTCAGCGCTTCTACTTTTCTTTTCAAAATTCATCACGACACCCACATTATTCAAACAAGGGTGAAAACAGGAAACTAATATACAATATAATACATCAGGCTATCTCTGTTTGAATTAGAACTGGAAGTAGGGTTTAAGAAACTAACCATTTACAGGGGCGTCAAGCAAGTCACCTTGTAAATTTTCCAACTTGAAAGTGTTGTTACCTCCCTGTTCCACAATCTTGAAAGGACTGAACCAGAGTGGGTCGAATTTACCATGTTTTCCTTTTTCAGCCCTCCGGATATCCCATTTGAGCACTAAATCACCAATCTACAAATTCCTGTCCTTGGCATGCTAATTTAAAATGTATTTCATCTTCTCCTGATACTCTGTCAGCCTTTGATTTACCTCGCTCCGTGTTTCCTCCAATTCTATTAACTGATTTATTCTCCTGGTCATATCATCAGGATCCTCTTGACTTTCTTGCATGAATCGGGCTACTGGTAGGGCTAACTGAATAGGGAACACTGCTGCCCTCCCATATACCAATTCATATGGGGATTTCCCAGTTGCTCTCTTGCTGGTAATTCTATTGGCCCACAGAGCAAAATTCAACTAGGAATCCCAATTTTTCTGATTTTCACTTATAGCCTTGTTTAGTGCCCTTACTAGGGTTTTATTGGAAGACTCTGCCAATCCATTTACCTGTGGATAATAGGTTGTAGAGTGACTTAGTGTGATGTTATACTACTGACAGAAACTCACAAACTTTGCGGACTTGAAAGCCTGGGCATTATTAGTTACTATTCTGTAAGGGCAAACAAACCTGGATATGATGTTTTCTTCCATGAAATTTATTATCACAGTATCTATTGCGTTCCTCATAGGTATGGCTTCCACCCATTTTTTGAAATAATCAGTGGCAGTTAAAATCCACTTATGCTGACCACTTGATGGAGGATATATTTCACCTATAAAGTCAATACCCCATTGTCGTAATGGTTCATCCACGTGTACGGGAATCATTGGCAGAGGTGCCAATTTTTGTCTTTCAGCAAATTTCTGACACTTCTCACAAGCTCTAACCCGGGAAAAAACATCCCCAAAAAGCTTGGGCCAATAGAAACCAGCCTTCAGGATCTTGTGAGCAGTGGCCCTCCAACTGTAATGACCCCCATAGATTCCTTCATGAAATTCGGCTATAATACTCTCTACCTCTTCCTCTGTGAGAGACAGAAGTAGGATGCCTGAGGGATCTCACCAGTATAGCCGGCCATTAGCGAGTATGTAATTCTGTGATTTCAATCTCAGCGTTCTGTATTTAGCTTTATCACAGCTTGGAAGGCAGTTGAGTGTGAGGATATATTCTACTACCGCTTTGTACCACTGACTGGTGAGGTACTTTATATGTATTTCCGAAGTAACTACCCTAATTCCCTGTCGCTCTTCTTTCTCCTCAGATTCCTCACTTTCTATTATGGAAAAATTTATACCCAAAGCTTTATGGTTTGATTTAGATAAGATTTTGGCAAACTCTTGTCCTTTGATCAGCTTAGTAGGGTGGATGTCTAGCTCATACTCCTGTATTTTGGCAATCCACTTCCCCCTTTTTCCTTCACTATCCCCCTGAATAAGGATATCTTTTACAGCAGCTGTAGGCACAAATGCAGTGATATGGGACTGCAAGACATATATGCAGAATGGTTTGAGGGATTTCACTAGGGAGTATGCTTGCTTTTCCAATATGTTATATTTTAATTCTGCATCACGGAGCACCTGACTGAAGAAGGCAATGGGCTGCTCGTACCCTTCCTCATTTTTCTGCAATAAAACTCCTGCCATTGTATGAGGTGATGCAAAAGAAAAGATCATGAAAGGTTTAGCATAATCTGGTCCAGCTAGCACAGGGGCTTCTGCAAAAGCATTTTTTATCCTGGTAAAGACCTCTCGTGATTCTTGGGACCATTTAACTTCATTATCTTTCTTCATCATGTCAGTTATATGTCTAACTATTTCAGCATAGTTAGGAATAAACCTTCTCAGGAAATTAATACGCCCTAGGAACACCTATACCTCCTTCTTATTTCTGGGAAGAGCTATACCATTTATAACCTATACCCTTTTAGGATCTATCTTCACCTCATATTTAGTGACAATATGTCCCAGAAGTTTACCCTCTTCTAATGCAAATAATGACTTCTATGGATTAAGGGAAAGACCATACCTTCTGCATTTCTCAAAATTTCTACGCAAATGCTCAATGTGATCAGCATCATTCTTGGAAAATACAGTGATATCATCGAGGTAGACTACCAAAAATTTATCGTGCTCCCCAACAAAAGCAATGTCCATGGCCCTCTGAAAAGTGGCGCCTGCATTAATCAACCCAAAAGGCATCCTGGCATACATAAATGTACCCCATGGTGTGGTGAAAGCAGTCTTATTTTGATCTTCTAGAAGTACAACCACCTGGTTATAACCAGAGAATCCATCCATCATTGACATCCTAGAAGCTCCAACCACTTTCTGCGGGATGTGATCCATCTTAGGAAGTGGATAATTATCATTTAAGGATGCTTTGTTCAAATTTCGGAAATCTACACACAACCTTATTTCTCCATTCTTCTTTCGGACAAGGACTAGGTTTTCCACCCATTCAGAGTACCTCAATGGCACAATTATTTTGGCCTTTAACAGATTCTTAATTTCCTTCTCAATAGAGGGAAGCAACAGGGGATTTATCTGTCTGAGCTTCTGCTTATGAGGTTTTGCATCTCCCTTTAGTGGGATTTTGTGCTGCATTATACTGATATCAAAAGTTTTCAAGTCCTGATAGGACCATGCAAACACATCCTTGTAAGACTGAAATAATTTCTGGTATGCCTTTTTATATTCTTCTGGGACTTTCTTGGACAATTTTATAATCTTGGGATTAGCATCAGTACCAAGGTTCAGGTCTTCTACCTGATTTTCATCTACCACTTTGCTTGGCTGCAATGGGACATCATTCTTGTCAAATAATCTTTCTAGAGGCACCAGCCCTCTAAGTATAATGTTTCCCTTCAATTGCAACACTTTATTACCTGCCATTTTCTTCTCCCAGTTTCTTTCTGAAGTGTCTTCAGTCTCTTCTTCTTCATCAATGTCAATTTTCATATTGGAGAATTCCCCTACGGTTTCCAAGAATCTCTTCATCTGTTCTTCATCCTCAAATACCTACCAGTGCTTGATGTTATCTGGGATTGATGGTCGATAACGTACCTCAATTGCATATCTTAGAAGAGGGTTCTGAGATGGACGGAATGTACTAGCAGCCACAGCAAGGGAATCAGCCATCCTATTCTGTTCCTGGGGCGTGAAATGGATATTAAATGCCAAGAAAAAATTCTCTACCATGTCCCAAACTTCATTCCTATAAGCCCTCAGTTGAGGATGTATGGTTTGGAACTGATTCCTGACTTTTCTAACCACCAGTTTTGAATCTCCCAGAACTTTTAAACTTTTTATGTTCATGCTCCTGGCTATCTGCAATCCTAACAGGAGTGCTTCATATTCAGCCACGTTATTAGTAGCTTCATATTCTAGTTTGAAAGATAATGGGACCCATTTTCCTGTAGGAGAAATCAATAATATTCCAGCTCCATTACCTTCTCTTGAATTTGCTCCATCAAAATGAAGTGTCCAGATTCCTGTTTCATGGTTCTTTGAGGGCTGCTCAATCTTGATCTCGCAGAAGGATGGATCGTGAGCATAATCTTGATCTTCTTCCAGCATCAAGCATGAGAAATATCCTTCTTTACTGTAGACTGGTGAATTAACAGAGTTGTCAGCCTTAGTCACCATCTTGACAAATCTAGTCTCCCTGTAAAACCTCCTCTCTTGGCCGCCAAAAAATGGAATAGTGGCATATGTTAAATCCAACTTAATTGACCCACCAATTTTTGTTCCCTGGGACCTTGACAGCAACATGCCAAAGCAAGCTGGGATGTCAGCCACCACGATGTCCATTACTACACTTTTTGCTGGGATTTGAGCCAAATTGACCACCAAATATTTGATCATCCCCAGACATTTGACTCTTTTGGAATCAAATGAATAGAGGTCCTTGTATGGATGAGTGATTTGTAATCCTAGTTGTTCCATGACTGACAGAGGCAGTAGATTATGGGAAGCTCCGGAATCTAACATAGAGTTATGCAATAGCAGGTCATGAATCACTAGAGACACATAGAAGGGAGGGGTAGAAGCATCTAATTCCTCAACATGTGGGCCAAATACAACCATGGGTATTTCTTCTTGAAGGTTGAGACTATCTGGGGTGAGTGCTGCTTCTGGAGGGATCATAAAAGAGGTGACTTGGGATTGATATGCAGGTTGCTTCAACAGTTCAGTCAAGGGAACTGGGATTTTGAATTTCTCAAGTTCCTTTTGCAGACTGAAGACAGGAGAGGACTTCTCTATTACAACCTCTTTTGATTCTTTATTTTCAGCTGAGGGTTTGACTTCTTTTGACAAAGACTTGGTATTAGGGGGAATGACTAATTTTGAAGAGGAAGGAATTTGATCATTAGACTACAAAGGTTTGTTTAGAGGGCCCTTACCTTTGTCTGTGACTTTCTGCATTGTTAATTCCTTTTGAGTAGGTGCTTCTTTCTGGGGTAGCTTTTCTTCTTGATATTGAGTACAAGTCCTCTTCCTAGAAGATCTGAGATCATATCTTCTATTGAACTGTGCTTGCATGAAATCAACAAATTTTTTACAATAATGATCAATTTATGCGTCTTCTGTGTCTCTGGCCTTTTCTTCTTCTTGTGATGAGCACTCGGTTCCATCATTTCCTCGCAAGGGGCATTCTTCTCCATCACTGTTTGAAAAAGCAAGATTTGCATCCTCCAGTCCATAGGAAGTGTCTTCAGTAGGATCATCTACTGGACCTTCCAAGTACAATGGGTGTGATACCTGATCTTGTTGTTCTTTTAGTTCCCTTGGAAATATTTGTAGGGGTGGTTTCCTATACTGAGGATTGTAACCTCTGTTTGGAGCACTGTGGAAATTCTTGGAGGCTGAATTCTTGGCTTCCAATTCAAGCTGGACCAGTTTACCAGAAAGTTTCTTAATCATTTTTCTCATTTCTTCAATTTTGTCATTAGCTGAGTCTCTGTCTTGGTAGGAGGTAGATACCTCCTCTTTGCCCCTTCTTCTAGTATCTTGTTCAGATTTTCCCTTTGATTTTCCAGTGGAGGAAAAGTTTGCTTCCAACTCTAGTGCATGTGTCTGAGCATCATCTAGAGTAGCAGGCTTTATTTCTCTGAGAGAGAAACCAAATTCTGAATCAAAAGCTGCTACAAAAACAAATTTAGCAGCAGTTTGATGAGGTTTCATATCAGCAGGAAGACTCAAATACAATTTATTAAATCTCTTGATAAATTCTGAAACTCCTTCATTATGTCTTTTCTTGAGTGTATTGACCTCAGTAAGACAATGTCCATGGTATTTCTTCTCTCCCCATTTTCTGAGAAAAGTATCTTCCATTATTTCCCAAGTGGTAATAGAACGACCTGCCAATGTCTTAAACCATTTTTGAGATTCATCATCAAGATATTGGACAAACAGCCTTAATACCACATCTAAATGTTCCACATTAAAATTCTCTGCAAAAGCACAGAAGACCTCAAGATGTTTTTGAGCGTAAATCTCATTTTCCCCATTGAATCGGGGTAAAATCTTCAAATAATCCTGTGGCATATCATTCAACACTTGGGGTAATTCCAGAGGGGCATATTTATTTAGCAAGAAGCCTGGAACATTGGCCATTGGAGGGGTGGAGGTAGTGCAATAGTTTGATGAGTAAGAGGAGGAGGAGGAGGTGGAAGTGGGGTATGAATAACAATAGGAATGTAATAAATAGAAGCTTGAGGTGTTCAGTGGAATAACGGTCTATTAATAGCAGATACTACAGTGACTTCCTTGACCTGTTCGACCTCAGGAGTAGGGTGAAAATTATCTTTATTTATGGAACCTCCTCGGGTTGGACTATTTGAATAATAATCGGTATCTCCCACAATGGAGTCGGGAACTAGAATTTGAGCTACTTGAGAAGAAGAGGATGGAAATTTTTCTATAGACAATTCAGGGATTTCAAAGTGGGCTGATTTTCTTTCCCTCCAATTTCTTTTGTGTATGATATTTTCAGGGTCAGACACTGAAGGTCTCTTTGGCTGAGACGTATCTGACCTTAGGTGTGGCTTACGAGGAGCCAAGACTACAAATGAATTTATCAAATAAACAAATATGGAGTTGCAAATGTGAGGGATCTACAACTCTCAACTCTCCATACTCACCTACTTGAAGAGTGAATTAGATTTTGTCGAGGCCCAGGGATTTAAAATTTCTCAACTTCGTTCCCTGGCAACGGCGCCAAAAAGATGTTGTCATTCCTAGAGACAGCCTAGAGTTGTGATAGACTAGTGCCTAGGACATCTTATGTAGCAAGGAGCATATAGTATAACAGAGGAAGTTATCAATAAAAAGCTCTCATGCTATTTCCTGAAAAACAAGGAATATTAATCTGAATGGGACCAAGACTTTCAGAAACTGACACAGAGAAAGGAATATTGCAGAGGCAACATGCAAAAATCCAATATAAAAGCAACAGACAGTTCAGAGACAACTTACTGTAAAGAGGGCCGATTCAGAAATACCTCACAGAAATAAATTATCAGAAGTTGTATGTAGTGAATGAAATATTGAGATAATATTAGTTGTCATTGAGCTGATATCCAGATACACAATATCACCATGCAATGGGCTTACCAATTTAAAAATCCATTCATGACAATAGCATTTTAAAAACACCCTCCCAAAGAAACTAATATAGCAGAAGTATGGTTTAGATGAATAGTGGAATATAATATCATGCCTGAGCCATATTTAAATTGCTTGACTAATCTGAGCATGGGTATCAACTAGGATAAGTCCATACCAAAAATCAGTGAGCCACTAACATTCCAGAAACATGATACAGGAAAGATGGATGAAATGAAATGATCTATTAAAATAACACATAAGAGAGAAAGTTACACACTGTGAGAAAGCAAAGACCAGAATCCTCTTTAAATATGGAACTCCTCCTCACTGAGACCCTATGGGCTTTGAGCCTTCATACAAGAGTTCAACAAAATGTATACAAAAATCCTTTCACTGCATTATTTTCTGGTAAAATCTGGAACCCTAAATCATCTATTCTTCAGGAGCTTTATAGGAGAAAAAGGAAGCTCGAAAAGGGAGTAGGTGATGAACATTTAATTTTCCTCATAAAGACAAGATGGCAGAAACCTGGATGCCCATACTGCTTGATGACTCTGTAATGCTGTTTGTACTCTGCTACCGGCTTACTGAAATAAATGCACTGGGTAGAAGTCTCTTCAGGAACACGGCAAAGAAGTAGAATCACATAGACATTCTGTCCTTTCCTGAAAGAAAATGGTGCTGAAAAGAAAACCTTAGGGTTTTTTTTTCTACGAATGGTACCCTCTACCTTCTAAACCCTGAATTCTGGTTTAAGATCTTCAATGCTAAACATTGAATTCCTCGATCATTCACTGATTAATCTGTGCTTTAAATGACTCTGGAGGGTTTGACAGATTTGAACCCTCCTTCCTTAATGGAAGTCTCTTCGAAATACCTTCCAAGGCCTTTCTCCATAATTACAGCCTCTGAAAAATGGTACTTTGATGTGCTCTTATTATAGCATAGAGACTGTAAATCATGGCAATTTTCCGCTGATGTAACCCTGCAAAACCCGCAAACTTGTTAGGAAAACCATGCATGGGGATGGTGAATGTGACGGGGTCAATGAAAGTGTTCATGCAGACATGGCGAAATGGTGGAACAATGTAGGGTGACGGAGAATGCAGCGTGACTATAGAATATAGTCATGGCAAAAGTTGGCGAAATGCTAAAACATGACACTTGGGCCATTTGAATGAAATGCATAAGGGAGATGGAGAAAAATGTGACAAGAACGCGTGGAATGATGATGTGGCAGGAAAACATGAGGTCAACGAGAAATTAATCTGGACCGTTCGATCTCTAGAGGAGATCGACAGCTGAAAATGCATCGGAGGGCGATGGATCATGGGCCAGGGGTACGGTTTCCCCGTGTTAACTTCCGCATAGCTTCGAGGAGCGATCACCGCCGGATGGGCCGCTATAGATCGGACGGCTTACGTGCATATCGCGCCATGTCCGCTTCCGAACTATAACGCGCGATGAGCAGGCAGTTTTGAAACAGTGTGCGAGACACGCGTCGCGCGATGAATGGCATCGCTCTAAAATGAGAAATACCGCCCGCCTCGGAAAGGCGGTGCGATATAAACCACTGGTTTTGTACAGTGCATGGAGCGAGGACCACATGGGTGGGTGAGCTGTGAACCGTTGATCTATGGTTTAAATGGACGGCGGAAAGACGATTTGGATGATGCACGGAGTGGGCCACGGGCGCGATGATGACTTGCGAATGTCGTCGGATCTGCACAGATCGACGGTTATAAACGTGCCTGAAATATATATGTGATAAGTGCCTTCATGACTTGCACTCGGTTTTGACCTCCGATCATGTGGGGAAAAAGGTGCAGGGGCTAGGGCCGAAAGGTGCTAGGCCTTAAATATGTTATAATGTAGGATTTAGGCCCTTTCATGCAGTTTTGAGGCTGGGAGAAGGCAACGATGAGCAGAAAACAAATTTCTCTAGGGGAAAAGAAGGGGGTTTGAAAGGTTTAAGCGAGATTGCTTGTCAAAATTTTAATAGAGTGCTGACATGATCAACATGAGGGATATAGGAAATTTAGGTACAAAATAAATATAATTCTTAAAAAGTAAGAATATGAGCCAGTTTTGTAGACTAGAACTAATGCATCATTAATAATACGGAAAGATGACTAAGGAAGTCCAAGGATAACAATTATCATGACCAAAAATATTATTAAAAAAAATTGGTAAATAGGAGTTGTTACATAGGTACTATCGAATACAAATTGGATTTTTCTGCATCTTCTTGAGTGCACTCCGGTTTACATGTTTCATGCTTAAAGAAGGTTACAAATGACAAAATCCAATTTCAAATAATATTTTCAAAACTTGAAGAGGAGGGAAAAATAATATTTGAACCTGAAGCAGTCATAGAAAGAAGAACTCGACAACTAAAAAATCTATAAATTTCAGAGTATGTCAACAAGTGGAAGAACTACTCGCTTAAGATTCCACATTGGAGGATGGGAATTTTATACAGAAGCATCTAGAAATAATCAAGCATTGAGGACAACACTTGTTTGAAGGAGAGGGGAATGTTAGGTCCCTATTATACGAGGGTATCCCCTTACTTTTATTGTTAGTATAACCCCCTTATTGTTATTGTTGTGCCCATATAGCCCCCATATCATTATTATTGTGCCCCATAGAATCCCACTATTGTTATTGTTGTGCCCTTACATCATTATATTTATGTCGGCTAGGATTATATTGTGACCCATTGGACTACTATATATAGAAAGGAGGTTTTGTCATTTTTATCATCAAATAAGTTTTCATTTATGTAATGTAAAGGAGGTTTCCCCCTTGAAGTGGCTAATTTCTAAGGCGTTGATCTCTCTTTTCTTCTATTTTGGGAGCTATTTTCATAAAATCGTGAGTGTTCATATGCCACATCACTATTGTATATCATGTTTATTGTAATCAAAACTGTAAACTGGAAGTCCAAAGGACACACATGAATGTAAAGAGTCATGTAAGTTTAAAATTCATGGGAAGTCAAACATTCCTGAGGGTAGTAAAAGAGTCACCCTTGGTTATATATAACCCCCTCATTGTATGAGAAAAGTAATTTTCACCTTGGCTCCACTATCAAAGAATTAGAGAGATAAGCTAGTTCTTTTGTTGAGCAAGTAGTGGCTCCAACGCTCCAATATTGGAGCTAGTGGTGTTCATTGTACATATGTGTCTTGTAAGCTTTATTTAATAATATAAGCCTTCTGAGGCTGACACATTCTTCATGCATGGACTATGAATGCTTTTACGATTAGTCTTCGAATGTTTGTATTTCACGTTTTCTTTCACATGTACTAAGATAGTCGAACTATTTTGGTTGTTTTACTGCTTATCTTGTATAGACTGTGTTGTAATGGTTGTTATTTTTGTCCCATACTTGTGGACTATTCTGCACGATATCAGACAGATATTTATCAATTTTTGGTTGCAATGATTGTCACATCCCTTGTGGACTATTTCATTTGATTTTAGACAGATCCTTCGGTTCATGTGCGTCTCTTCCTGGGTGGTACTATTGTCTCCCTCTTAGAGGCTCACTTTTCTCTCTCCTCGTGCAGTAGAAGAACCTTGACATACTTACAATTGGACATTCAGCAAGCACACCCCATTGATTTTCAAAATTACATCTACGTCCCTCTCTCTTGCTGAAATTCAGAGTCGAGGAAAACATTTAAGAATATGGAAATTGGGCCTTTATTCTCGATGAGATTCCTACACCAAACAATGTGAGGTATAGTTGGGATTTCATATCGGGGAGATCCCCTGAATTTTGGTGGAGAAAAAACCTACAATAGGTTTCTTTAGATCTAATATAAGCATCTAATACCAATTCCATTAGTTTATGTACAATGGATAAGGGTCCTTTATTTTTTCATGATATTATTATCGAGTGGATACTATTCTCTAACTCCATTTACTTTATCTCCTATGCTTCTCCTAGCTCTTCGAGATGCTAAATCATGTCCACATCTTCAATATATTTTTCACCCATTTGATATTCCAACTTCCACCTTTAAGTTGCATCCTCTGGATTCATATATGATATTTCGTTTCATTACTTATTTGATCTTAAATTTATTTTGAAAGGGCTATGCCGATATTGTTTTACCTTGTGTTATCTATTACTACTGCTCCATTGGTAATTATGTTAGATTTTCTTTTATTTGTGACCTTTTCAAATCCCTCTTAGTTTTTTTCTATCTAAATTTTTGTTTCTTTTTTATTTATATTAATTGGACATTCTCTAAATAAGTGCATATTTTCATGAAATTTTTTGCATATCAATAGAATATTTTCATAATATATGAATTCATGGCATAGGTAATCTTGGTAGATTAGAAAATGTTTATCAAGGCAAGGTTAGGAGACTCCTTTTTTAGTGGATTCTAAGTAAATGACCAATATTCAAGGGAATTTCCTATTCCTTCCAATATTTACTGGTCCCTAGATTCATGGGAATGGAATAAAATGTCATCAAGGCTAAAGGTTATGTGAAGTCATCTTTTTTTGGACAAATTTCTATACTGAAAAGACCATATAGAACCTTGTTGAGTAAAAGAAAAATGACCCATTTTGAAATAATAAACTTTCATCATCAAGGCTATTTAATATTGTCATGAACCATCCTTTAAACACTATCTTTAAAAATGTCTCCCCTTTGGGTTTCCAATTATTATGAATCCACCCTATGAAGTCTCTTTCAATTAACCATAACCCTATAAATTTTATGATTAGTTCATGCCATTAGATGTATTTAATCTTTTGAAAAATGTGAGATGAATTTCTTCATATTTGGGAAATTTTTACTACCTACGATACGGAAGTTCCACTTTTTTCTTGATTTCTTAAATATTGATCTACCTCTCAATGATTTCATAGTAGTGCATGTGATGACTACTTATGACCGTGTATTATTCTAATATTGAAATTGTATTATTCTAATATTGGAATTGTTGGGTTTGTGAGTGAATATTCTTACAATTACTCTCCTCGACCCAATGCATTTGGATCATAGGAGGCCACACCATATCCTCTTTATGGAGTCACTACGAACTCTAAAAGTGATTTTGGATGTAATGAGATAAAACCTATAGTATTGGATATAAACCTTAACAATCTAAAAAGGAACATTTGGAATAGCACTATTACCACCTCATGCATCTCGAGTTTAAAGTTAGCATCACCATCTCTCATTGGTGGAAAAATCATTTTAGGAAATGTATTCTATTATTCAAATAAATTAACCGCAACCAAAACCATTCTAAGAATTTTAATAAAAAAAAAATTTATAATTTAAACATACTGAATTAATGATTTTTTTTTTCAAATTTAAACCTATTGAATTCATTGTTTAAGGTATTTTGCAAATTATATAAGGTATCATATAACAAAGGTTCAAAACATTTTAAAGTATCATATTACAATATCTTAAATATTTTGCAATTAAGTTTCATTGTGGTTTATTCCACTTATAATAAGTATAACTTAATTGTGATTTATTCTACTTATAAACGTGATTAATGTTATATATATATATAATTAAATAAAATCATTAGTGTTATATTTATTGAAATTTATAATGTGTAATAATATTTTATTAATATATTCAAATAAAATCATTAGTGATATATATATATATATATATATATATATATATATATATATATATATATATATATATATATATATATATATATATTTATATTTTGCAATTAACATGATGTTATTTGAAATTGGTTTGATAATATTATATATTAAATCTTGAGTTCATAAAATTACTTTTATGTTTATATAAAATAATGTAAATTATTTAAGTATTGAGGGCTTTTTGAACTGAATTATACTAGATATCATTTTTTGGGATTCAATTGTGTTAAATAATTCATTCATTTATGATCATTTCGATGACAGGTAGTCGTAGATAACTAATTTCTCATGATTTTTGAACAGTCTACTTAGCACTCATTGCATCGAGTGATGCTCACAGGGGCGAAGAAGTGGGATTGAAACTAGTGAAATGAATCACATAGGGCCAATCAACACTTATGGGGCTTACACCCGGTAACCAGGACTTCCTGAGAGGTCACCCATCCCAGATCACCTCTGGCTCAAGCAAGCTTAACTATGGCTTTTTCCCCACAATCAAGCCCACTTAGCTTGCTACCCCATTTGCAAAACCTTAGCAAGTATTGTACCTCATGAGCCATTCAAGTAGAACTCCCTTCACTCTTTGTATTTAATTTTACAAAGAGTGAAGGGAGCTCTACTTGAATGGCTCATGAGGCACAATACTTGCTAAGGTTTTGAAAATGGGGTAGCAAGCTAAGTGGGCTTGATTGTGGGGAAAACTTCATAGTTAAGCATGCTTGAGCCAGATGCGACTTGCGATGGCTGACCTCCCGGGAAGTCCTGGTTACCGTGTGCAAGCCTCGGAAGTGATGATTGAGGCTATGTGATTCATTTTACTAGTTTCAATCCCACTTCTTCATCCCTATGAGCATCACCTGATGCAATGAGTGCTAACTGGACTATTCAAAAATCATGAGAAATTAGTCGGTTAAGACTACCTCTCATGGAAATATTCATAAATGAATGACTTAATTAACGTAGTTGAATCCCAAAAAAATATATCTAATGTAAATTATCCTAAACATAGAAACCAATATAGATATATATGTTTTGGGTCTATATTTTCTAATTTCATATTTTATATGATATGGTATATATGATAATAGAAAATACAGCACTAAATTTTATAATATTTCATATTTTAATAAAAAAATTATAAATATAAGGTAACATAAATTTAATATTTTCAAATTCAAGTTTTTTTTATTTATAATGTCCGATCTAATTTTTCTAGATTAATGATAATGGTGTTTGATTTATTTTTTTATATTAATGATAATGAATTTGGGTCAACATCTGAAATTACATAATATGGTTTATCAAATATATGATTTATGGAAGGGAATAAATAATGTAAAGATGAAAAAAAAATATGAAAAAAAAAACTCCAAAATACTAAGCCATAACTATAGAAAACCCAAACCAAATGTTAGAGAAAATAAAAAACTACAAAAAATTACATCCTAAAATTAATAATAAACACTAAAATATTAAACTAAATCATAATGTATAAAGATTTAATATGTATTAATTTAATATTATAATTAAAATATATATAAGCTATTTTTAGATATAAATTTTATAAAATATAAATTATATAATTATTAATATGATATTATGACAATTAAATCCATAAAATCTTGAATAAACAATGATCATATGCTTTGTTAAAGCATTCTTTGATGTGAAGTTACTATTTGAATTTCTCACTCTTATTAAAATGTTATATTAAATATGATAAAGATATAATCCCACCAAACTTAAAAAACAAAATATTATAACCATTAAAAAAAATTTAACCCAATAAAAAAAATATAAATTTAATATAACCTAATTTTGATATATTTATCAAATTCAAATCAAAATGTCTGCATATCATCAAAATAGTAACTCGTTTAAAAAAACGATTTCAATTATAATATATATTGAAACAAAAAACTCACTTTCATTATTTCAATGATATCTATCCACCTATATAAAAATATACTATTTTAAAAGAAATCACAATATTCCTTACCGATCTATAATAACGTCTAGTTTACGGTTGACAAAAGTAGTTTTCCATCAACATACTTTTGCGTCGCATAATATGGATGAACAAATCAATATATAAAAGGAATGCCTCTTGAAGTTCTATAGAATGTCCAAGTGTGTTAGAGATTTTGATATCATTTATATAAAATGTTTAATATTATAAACGTTATAAATCTGCGTTTAGGAAATTTTTTGTTAAGTTTTATAAAAAACGAATTATTATATATATATATATATAAATATAAAGAAATTATATATTGTATTTATATTTATAGGTGTTAGGTATTCTTCTTTGAGATTGGACTAAGTAGATTTAGTCAATCACATGGCTCTATTTTTGTCCTCATCTATCAAATGAAAAATTTACACGTGGAATCATCATCGTGGTTCAATGTGTGTTGCGTCGATGCCCCTCTCACCTCTACTATGCCCTTTCTGCTTCCCCCTCCAGTGATAAAACCCTTTAGGGGCCCTTTCATTCAAATTTCTTCTTTAGGGATCAAACCATCAACATGCCTTTTCATTCAAATCGTTACTTATTTCCTATGCCAAAGGGCCTCTACCCCTTAAGATTTCCTCACGATCCTTCATAAAGAGGTGGCAAGTTCACCACCCTTCTTATAGAGTTGGTAGGTTCGACTCGGATTGGATCATCAGGTTCAACTCACTTTATATCCATTATGGCTAGGGCCGTTATTCGGATTTGTGGACATCTCACCTTATATATGAGGAAGGAGATATCCAGAAGTAACCCAATGGATGTGGAATTTATTATCTTGAAAGAAATACTAGTGGAAGGTTCTCTCTAAGCTTCAAAACAATTAATTTCTTCAAAAGTGTGCAATTTACATTCACAAACATTTTTTGAATTGTATGTTATTAGTAATCGAGTTTTTGGAAGGATCTACAAAGATAAAGTAAGAAATGGATCAAAATTGGTTGTCAAAAAATTGCAGCAAAAGGGACCTGAAGGAGAGAAAGAGTTTTTAGTAGAAACATAGACTTTAAGAAACCATAAATTCCATGAGAATCAAGTTCCTCTGCTCGATTGATGTTAATTTGGGACAAATATGATTCTTGTATATGTGTTCATGTCCAACTATAGCTTGGAGGATTAGATCCATGAAAAACATGATTGGGCCAAATGATTTTATTGGGAAGAAATCCCAAACAACGTGTTAATGCACCCGAGGGCTTTCGAATACAGGTAATGACCTTCCAAGTTTCATGTGATGGAATTCGATGGCCAATATTTGCTTCAATGTTGAATTGCAAGGAGAAGACCACATAAACATAGGACATGGCCGAACTTATATTCGATTTGTACCTCAATGAGTATTTCTCTCTTCTTTTATAAGCACTAACTTTTGGTATGTTCTTACCTTATACTTGGGAATTTCTCTTTCTTTTATAGGAAATAGGAAATAGGGAATACATGTTTTTTTTATTGGGAATAATGTCATTGTGAATTCAATATAGAAAATAAAAAGGTGGATTATAAAATATGATGTGATATGAACAACCCCATTATATAGAGCCATCAATTCTTTTCTCAACCCATTACAAGGTGTTGAAGCTTCTTGCCAGTGCACTTTTAGGGGTGGTTGAGTTTAGAGGAATAGAAAAGACTCTGCACATTGCTATATTTTTTAGGGTTGATTATGTAGATTCACATTGTAATATAGGTTAGGTTGTGCATGCCATGGGGGAGGATGAGAGAGTCATACAAGGGTTTCGAAAAACCATAGAACTCAAGCCAAATCATATGGATTATTTGTATAATCATGGAGGGTTGTTTAGAGATGTCGGTGGGTGCCAAAGAGTTGCATAAATATACAACAAGGTGTTTAATATCTGGCCTAATCACCAGCGTGCTTATCTCAACAAAGTGGTAGGATTTTTTGGTGCTGGGGAAATTATAAAAGCTAAGAAAGCTTTGACAGAGGCTTTCCAAATGAAAAATAGGGTGGAATTATATGATGATATTACACATTTAAAGCATCTTCGGAAGAGGCCTAAAGGTATTTCTTTAATGATTAGAAGAGCATACCAGCATGGAGGTTCTGAATCTCAGGTATGAATGGGAAATCGTAATGTAAGCTTTGAAGATGGATTATTGGTTGTTGAACCAAGTATTTTTACAAGAGAAAGTGGAAAATTTGCACCTAGAGAATACTTGTCATGCACTCTAGATATCGAAAGCCTCCAAAGGCTAACTAGATTGAATGTTTGAGATATAAATAATTTGAAAAAGGAATTAAATAAGAAAAAAGTGCACATTTCTTAATATATTAAGGGTGTATCATAGAAAACCATCCTCAAAGTAGATATTGAACAAATATATGGAGATTCCTCCATTTTCTCAAACCACAAAATATTCAAAGGAGTTGTTAAGGAGCTAAATGAAAAAGTGTTAAGTGTATTGGATTGTACAAGACCATGCGAAGTAGATTTGGTATTTTTTTATGCCATTATTTCCCCCATTTATGCAGGTTCCCCAGAGAAGAGAAAATGTTATGCATTTGATGCTTTACTGTGGCATTCAACAAAGTGTATTGTTGCACATATTGGGAATATAGATGGAAATTATTAATTAGGAATTTAAGGGGAGTCTATCTTCCATCGGAAGGAGTGAGTGGCATGATGGAAGTTCATGAAGACAATGAAATTGCCAATTATCTCATTTCCCAAGTTTTTAGAAATGTTTGATGATCTAGACCATGGGTTTGGCAGCATGAACACCTTAGCAAAGCTTGAGATAGGGGATAAGGTCTGTCATACACCTATAGATTGTGCAGTATTCTCCTTCATCTTTTTGAATTTCATTTGTTTTGTAAAAATATCAAGTTTTTGATTTTTAAACATGATCAATATGTCATCCTTTCCATTCCACTAAGACTGCAACTAAGCTCACAAGGCCTTGAAATTCTTTCATATACGATGCATAAATTATTTATCTTTTAATCAGGTGTTATAATTTATATAAGCATAACTTATTGGAAACATGATTGTCATTAGACCAACACCCGTAGGCATTAGTCTCCGCTACAATCACCAGAGTTAGGATCCACGATAGGAAGTTAGTCTATGTCTCGAAAAACACGAGGAGCATTCAACCTAACGTCCAACAATATCCCCCCCAATGCGAGCCGGGTGAGTTTCGAACTTGAGACCTGAAGCTCTGATACCAATTGCTGGAAACACGATTTCTGTTAGACAAAAACCCGTAGGTGTTAGTCTCCAATACAATCGCCAGAGTTAGGATCCACGAGAGGTGTTTAGTCCATGTCATGAAACAAATGGGGAGCATTGAACCCAATGTCCAACATAACTTTCTTGTTTTTTATTTTGAAACTTTTACAAAATTCCATGGTTCTATATGGTGAATGATAATTTTCGCTCCTTTTTTTCCTTCATGTTTAGTATTTCTTAATAAAGCAAGGATTCTTGTTGAAAATATGGACCCCTATCAGATGGGATCTTCTAAATTTTTGTTGAAAGTATCCCTCCCTATTAAATGCGGTCATCTAAAATATTATTGGAAGTATTTACCCCTTAATTAATATCTTCCAATTAATGTCATATAAATACTTGTTTAAATTACGAATCCCTTAATTGAGGCCTCCCAATCAAGGCCTTTATGAAAATAAAGTACCCAAACTATGAAGAGAAAGGCTTTCAAATCTTGGAAAATTACCTCCATTGCCTCAGCCAACAAAGGCAAGAATTCTTAAAACCATAGTGAACTATACAATTCATTTATACATGTACATCTCTAGAAACTCTTTTTCCTTGATAATCAGATGGAGAACAAATCCATGCTCCGTACCATTTCCGTTCGTAAACAAGGTGAAATTGTTTTAACCATTCATTCATGTTGCATAGGGTTTGGCTTGTTTGAGAGCCTATGCATTCAATAATTTTTCATTTTGAAAGTCTATTATGATTCATGGTATCTTTAGGAATACCTTGAAATGAGATTCAAGACAAAGAACCTCCTTTACATGATTAGCAGAAAGACAAAGAAATATTCTATTTTTTGTTATTTAAAATATTGTATTGTTTTTAAAATGTTGGACGTATTACTAGGAACCTAAATTTTTACCATGACTTTGGATTTTTGCACTTTCAACATCATTCTCAACGTGGTCTAGGAAATCAAGTACGAAATTTGTCCTCACAGTTCACAATTTTCTAATTTTTTATCATCATGGTCTATACGTTAACAATTATTCTCATACATGCCCTCTTGACCTAGATCATTTTCATTTTATGTTTTGTAGTAATTTTAACTTACCATGGCATTATATATTAATATTTTTCTTTTATTTCTAGAAACAATTCATGATGTAGTAGTTTAAATTTTCGGTTGGTAGAAATACTCCAATGACCAAGGACCATACTATTAGAGGATTCAATATCTACTGCTTACACATAAGCCCAAACATAAGTGAGAAAATTATGTTTTATTTTTAGTTCCTAGATTACGTCGAGGGAGAACTCTACATGTGAAAAAATATCTTGTTGCGTGTATATTTTTCTTAAAGGTTAGTAAGTTTTCAAGTGTTTCTATGACAAGGTAATTTTCATAAATTTTTGTAGGAAAAAAAAATTTGTTCAGATGATAGCGGTTGTTGGCATCCTATAGCACATTGCCTGCGAGTTCATTGTTTGGGCTTCCTATATTATAGCTTTTAAATTTTTTCAAAGTTAATAGACTAGATTTTAAGTTGGAATATGAATATTAATACTCTTTGTTTTAAGTGAAGATGGGGTTCTCAAGGTGCTACAGATAATAGTATGGTTAGTGCTCTTGGAAGGAATTTTGGCTCTCTTAAAAGAATTTTCGTTGTAGCGAATTCAAGATTCAAATGGTTTTGATGTTTTTCAAACCCCTCCTCAAGATTCAGCAACAAGATCAAAATTAAACAAACCTACACCAACATACTAGTAGTGGGAATGTAGCGCCCCCTATTTTTTCACTATATTTGGATAAAAAATTTCATTTTTATCTCTGGAACATTGACCAAAACTAAATTATCTAGTTTTCATGGGATCAATTCGCTCACATATAATTGGAATAAATCCTTGTTGGATTTTGTGCAAATTCTACCATAAGAGACGCCCAAAAAAGATCCAAAACATATAATAGGTAGACTATGACTTGTATATATAGAGTGAAGGTAAAATGATCAACAATGGTCTTAAGGTTCTTGTGTGAAACTACAACACAGTGATTTTAATTAAGCATCAAATGATAAATGGATGTAATTATCATTTTTTCTTGATTATTTGTAACATTTCCATTATCAATTAAATATAAGCATTGAATTTGAGCCCAAGTGAAAATTAAATGGACCAAATATTATGCACATTTCTATGTAAGATACATATGAAATAATAATATAAAAGCTAATGACAAAAAAAAATGCATAACATTTGCAGAATATGACCTAAACAAGGAGTCTGCTCATGTAGGCCCTTTCAAAGATGGCTTGCACAAAAAAAAAATGTGATATGATGACTCTTCCAAAAGAGAGAAATACATCCATCCTCCAAATGAATCTTCCAATTTGAATAGTGTTTACGAATCATCGCCCTTATACAGTTAATTATTTTGTCACTAGGGATTTCACACACAAATCTCCCTTCCCTAACTCTATTGACGTAATTCAAAGGGTTTTCAATTCTCTAATCATGAGAAGCACCATCATATGCTAAATTAATAATGAACCCCATGACACTCTCGCATTCAACCATATGCCTCTCCTCACACTCTCTCCCCTCGAAACATATGTTGGTTGAATCCAATAATCTAAATAGATGATTTGCAACATTCTTAAATCTCTCTATGAAATCAGGAGATGAATGTTCTATATCATTATCACTCAAGAAAAATACTAGGGATTTAGGTCCTTTATGAATTTAATGAAATTGACATGAGGGGGTACTAACTTAAATTGATTTTATTTCACTTCATTTTTTTTCCAAACCCTCCCCTATGATTCGATGAAGACGAAATTGTGTATAGAGATCTAATACCTCGTATAATTTGACCCCTAGGTATTTCGTGAGGTTGTGAAATGATATTAACTTCCATATCAAGGTTCAAAGTCTTTGCATACCTTTTAAAATGGCTATGAAATTCATTGGAAGGTGGACCAGCTAAAAATGGTGCTTGAAGGGTGTCAGATTTGATATTTATCCTTTGGAGACTAAGAGGCCTAGTTGGTAACCTGGCCAATGCCTCTATGAAAGTGGGACATTTTATTACATGAAGAGATTGATTGGCATGTTCTTCAAAGTGTTGGAGAAAATATTTATTCACTATGGTGTAAAACAAGTGATACCATGGACTTACCTCATGAAAATTGATAAGAACCATGTGAAAGAACTTTGGATCTACAGAGAGAAATTCCTAGCAAGGAAGAGATGTGCCATGATGCATGATATTAGAAGTGAAAGGTCTCAGCCCATGTGGTACAAGTATATGGTTCACATCACCTAATATTTATGCAAGGTCATGTAGGACGCATATGAGATGTTAAATGCAAACAATGTTACTATTGGCTATAGCTATTGTACAAGGGTTTAGTAGTTGCTCAACCCATCTTAATTCCTTGGGATGATTAGGAAGAGTGCTCTAGCATCCACTTGATCTACCTTTGTTGTTGTTGTTGCTATTGATGTTGTTATTATTGTTGTTTTTGTTTTTTTTTTCTGAATAAGACTAATTCTATTAAGCTGAAATATAGTACAAGATGATGATACAATCATGAGAAACAGAAAACCAGCAACCAGAAATTATCAAGCTATCAACCTCGGCCCTGGAGAAGGAGAGAAACAAGCAAGGAAGTACAAGAAAAGACTGGATGACAAAAACGACTGAAAACTACCCGGAGCGGGTAGAGGCTTCAACACAAAGCCTTTTCCCTTTCTTTTTACTGACTTTAACCCATCCATCCACGGGTGAATGAGCTAAAAAAACATGAAGACCGGAGTTCTCCAAATGGGGGATCTCCTTATCAGAGTCGGAAGAGGAGGTCACATGGGATCGCTTCTGAGCAATGGAAGTATCAGGAGGACGCGACTGAGCATCGGTGGGGATGTCCATTGTCTGATTCAGGTCCGATTATGTATCACTTCCGTCATATTCAGAGCCAGAGGAATCAGAGTCTTCTACAGGAGGCGGAGAATATGGAGCCCATCGTTTGGATTTGGGCTTGGAATTGTTCACCTTTTTCAGTTTTGCCGGGAGAGCTGGGCATGAGTTCTGCAGATGCCCTGTTTGGTGACAGTGTTGGCAACGGAAGGCGGTATTCTCATAATCCAGAGTCTGAGTCCATACAAAGTCATTTATCTTGAGATTGATTTGGTCTAGAAGTCCCTTTCTTAAATCTAGTTCCACACATATTCTGGCATATGTGTAGAGACCTTTGTTTTCCCGCCAATAATCTCCCATCAGAAAATTGCCCAAGGTGTTGCGTATCACCTTATAGACTCTAACATGCCATAGATGAGCTGGTAAGTTGGGAATCCTGATCCAAACAGGTGTCCTGGTGATGACAGCAGTTGCAGGGTAAAAATCTGGGAACCATGGAGTTAAGAAGAGCCCTGCAATTCCCATGAACCAAGGACCTTCTTCTATAGCCTTTTCGTAATGCTTAATATTATCAAACATAACTATGAAGTATCCTTTTGAACAGGAACTGACTTTGAAATGGTGAGTCCAGTTAGCATGGATCCAATCATAGAGTTCCTTTGATCGCGGCCACAATCCATTAAATCTGCAGATGATGGCTCTTTCTGCATATTTTTGAAGATCATTTGCAATTTCTGCATGGGTAAACTCAACAGAGGGAACCTCCTCAAACTTTTCAACCAAAAAAGGCTTTGGTTTAAGGGCTTTAGGGGGTTTGGGGAGCTCAGAGTGAACCGCATCTTTGTATGAGAAGGAAGGAGTAGAAGAGGACTGCCCAACCGCACCACTTCTCAAACGAAGCGTAAGCACTAAAGAGTCATTCTTATTAATGGTGCAAGCAGAGAGGGACACAAAATCTTCAAGTTGTTTACCTCGAAATAGAAGTCGCTGAAGGGCTGAGGGAATCCCAATCCGCCGTTCCAGATTTAATTTGAGAGTTAGCACCAGATCCGAGGAGCAAACCCAATGCAGAATGTTCTTGCGAGAGGGTTGTGAAATTTGGATTTGATAAGAGGCAGAGTAGATCCTAGATGTTTGTTGTGTTGACACCGAGTTAGGATCTCTATCGTTTCCAAGAGTGAGTCTGCCTGGGAGCTGCTGGGGAGGCTAGTTCTTCAGCGCAGGGAGACAGACTCTCCATCTCAGATCTGAACCGTAGGACGTGGAGACAAAGCAATAAAGGGGTGGCGTGTTCTTCCATGGCACATAGAACTCTGTGCAGCTACAAACGTGCTGAGAGATGTGACAGTCAGACTCTTCACGCCAGTCTTGAGGGCTTGGAGCAGGAGAGATTCCGAGCGAATCCTCATGCAAAGCCTCAATGGAGCGGACGGGGCATCCGAAATGCAGAACACGTTGTCGATCAGAAGGTAACGAAAGTAGCCCCGGGGCTGCAGGGCAGCGAAAATGCTGAACTAGCAGCGCTGAGAAGAGGGCATCCGATACAGGGGGAAATGAAGATGGGCTCCCAAGTAGACGCGGCGCGAGGGCTCCAGAAGAGAGAGCGGCCGCCTGAGTGGAGCGAGACAGAACCCTAATTGCCATTTTTTCGATAAGTTTTCTAAGGTGCAGATGTTAATAATATTATTTTCAGAAATCTTGTTGTTTTTGTTTCTCGTGTCCTCCAAATCTAATTGATTGTATGATTATGCTCCATGCAGAGAAATTAACTTATTTTTTGGGGCCAAGAAGTGGTTACCATGATCTCCTGTGTCAATTTTGGACAGAGGCAATGTGTAATCAATTGTTTCTAAGTAGAAAATTTTACTCATTTATCTAAAATCTCTCGATGGTGTAGATTTTTCTTCAGAACATTGGAATCCTCAAATTTATAAGTTGGATTTAAGAAACATGTTCATTAAAAATGGAATGAAATTTATCCAAATCTTTGATTGTTTTCCAATATGTAGATTTTTCTTCAGAACTTTGGAAGCCTCAAATATATAAGCCGAATTTAAGAAGCATGTTCATTAACAATGGAATGAAATTGCCCTAAATCTTTGATTTCTTTAGAGTTGACCGATTTTCATCTCTGCTGAAAATGTGGATATTCGTGATTTCTGTGTATTTCAAATAGGTGTTGTAAATGATGGAAAGTAACATCCTTACAATGCTAAACACCTTTTGAACAACTCTTCTCTAAATCTTGAAATACTTCTTCATTAGGCCAAAAGGATCATTCTCAATAAGGAATTCTATATGTAGAGAACCCCTACATTACATCAATTATCACTTCAAAATTTTAAATTCATGGATGGCTAAAAAAAATCACCTATATGTAATAAACAAAGATTAAGGAAACGCTTGTCTAAATAAAATCCTAACAAGATAAAAAAATGCAGGCATGTTTCTTCTGCTATAATACCTTATTAAAAACAGATATTTATAGAGGTAACGACATCGATTATTTCAATGAAAACATTATAATCAACCCAACACTCGACATTGCAAATAAAGTTTACTAAAGCTCTTCTTTATATCTTGAATGTTCTAAAGGCCAAGCTTGATAAGTTAAAACTTGGCAAGTAATTAGACAAGAATCATAGCATCTCTTCTCTTAGTAGTTGTTACAATGACATTGTTTAGTTTAGTTTAGTAAAGATTTAGATTAAAAATTCTACCAATGTTGATTTGCAATATAAAACATGATATTTCTGTCAATTCTCTAAGTTCTAACCTTCCTATATATATAAATTTAAATTAGAATTTTTTCCAATTTAACAATCCTATTTTCTTACTTTTACACCTTTCTAAGAGAATTAGAAGTTTTTAAATTTATTAATTTAACACTTCAAACAAAATCAGAAATTGAATACTTCACATACCTTCATCATTCCAAGGGTGAATTCTGTTTTTTATGATTTATTATTAACGTCATTTTCAAAATTAAAAAACACCGACATAGAAAGCGACTTAAATTTAATTATATTATGGACAATTTTGTATTTAAAATAATAAAAAGAAATCATCAAAACATGTTTAATATTTTAATTTTGAAATTTCCCTCATTCAATAATATAAATATTGCAAAAATATATTTACATAATTAATAAAAAATTAATGATGTAATTAAAAAATGATGATTTCTATCAATATTTGGTTTCTACTTCGAACACATGCAATATAACCGTACTCTATTTTTCAATTAATCACAACACTAATTGTACGCGAGTGTAGTTCATATTTCATGCTGGGCATTCTAGTTTTATGGTTTAAGAGCATGCTTGTTTCATGGTTAATTTATACCGGCAAGGAATTTCACATTCCTAGCTTCTTCTTCGTGTTATTACCAACGCACCGAGCGTGTCTTTCATTATTTTCTCACCGTAACGTTTCATTCGTTCACACTATCATTTTTTTTAGATTCCATTTGAATTTTGAATTTTTTTGAGTGGCCTATTTTCTATTATAATTTATTTTTATGGTAGAAATGATTTGGTTTAATTTTCAAAACATTTATAAATTAACATGTATATTATTTTTATTATAAAAAAAAAATTGGCAATAAGAATAAATTGTTTTACATACATTAATATTAAATTAGTTTTTTATTTATTATAATTATAAAACATTTTAAATTTCCATAAAACATATAAATTAAAAAAAAAAACCTCCAATTCCTTACATTCTAATTCTTAACATTCTTACAATATGATGAGTCATTTTATTCTAAATTTTTAAATATTAAAATGCTTTCCTTAAAATATTATGTAATAAGAATTTTCTTGATTAATATTTGGGCCTGGGGTGAATTTTCTCGATTAATACTTGGATCCGCGGTGAAAATTCTACGGTGAATTCTGAGGTGAAAATTTTCTCGATTAATACTTGGGTTGGTGGTGATTTTTTTCTCCATAAATTTTTGGACCTGGGCACTTGAAGTTTGTTGTCCAGTTTGCTGATATTCAGGTGCACACATTCCTTATATTTTTCTAAGACATATCTGCTCATATATTCTCAAGTATGAATAATTCACCACAACTACCAAAGATTACCAAAGGTAGACCTAACATAGTTACTCTACAGAGCCTTTATGGGTATATAAAGTCTTTAGAGAAACATAGAGAAGAAAGAGAAGTCAAGCTACAAACATAGTTAGAAGCCATGCTAGAAAATAAATTCACATCTCTTCAAGACAAAATCCAAAAACAAATAGAAAATAAAATAGAACTATTGGAGAATAAAATGGAGGAAATGGAGACTAGGTTGCAGGTCATAGAAAAGCAAAACCAAGATATGAACCAAACATCCCAACAAGGAGATGTTGATAATATAGAGAGTCTTAAAATGAAGGACATGATTAAAGATCTAGAATAAAAAGTTAACAACAGTCTCACCCTAAATAGTGGGGCAGGTAAATTAGATATCAAACCAATTAAATATGAAATGAAAAAATTGATCGAATTAGACCATGAGCGTAACAAAAGGGCCTTGAAACTTATAATCTTCGATTTGAAAGAGGAGGCAGAAGAGGATACTTTAGCCATAGCCCAAACAGAATTACATAATAGATTAAAAATTGAAACCGCGTGTCTCAGAGAAGCAACAAAGTTGGGGAAATTAACTGAGAATAAAGGAAGACTAATCTGAATAAAGGTGAGCTCTACTGACCATAAGTATGACATACTTAGAAAAACCTCAAGTCTAAAAGGAATGAGAATATTTATAAACAAAGATCTCATTCCAGAAGATTAAGAAAAGTTAAGAAAGGAGGTTCAAAAGGTAAAAGAAGCTAGGAATGAAGGAAAATGGGCAATAATAAGAAATAGAAAATTCAGTATTCAATATAGAAACCAAAAAGATAGTAATAAATAGCAATTCAACATGCTCCAAATTCTTTCTTGGAACTGTCGAGGCTTTCCATGGAACAAAGGCCCGAAGCTAAGTTGGATCTCAAATGATGTTGATATTATATTTCTTGTTGAAACTTGGGAGCACAAAGAATCTAAGGTCCCTAACATAGATGGCTTTGCACTATGGTCTACCTGGAACAAGCGATCCTCTCATAGAGGCATTGGGGGCATAGCTTGCTACATTAAGAAGAAAATCTCCCCCCATGCTAGGATTTATAAAAACGACCCTTACAACCAATATAGTTGGATTGATATTACTGACATTAATGATAAAAAGACCTACATAGAAATCTGTTATTTCCCCCCCATTAGTTCTAACTTCTATAAGAAAAAGAATCTGGATAAAAATAGTCCTTACAATGGTTTAGAGAATGATATTTCTAGCCAAAGGAATGAAGGTAATATCCTTTTAATGGGTGACTTTAATGCTCGAACTTCAAGCAACCAAGCTATTCTTCTAAGCAATCATTCCAACCCCAATCCTCTTTGGTTAGACGAAGACCTTACTCTGGCTAGCTGGTACAAAAGGAGCTCTGAAGACCTCGGGGATAATTTGTTTGGGTCAGAGCTAATCAAGCTCAGTAGTGCTCAGGATCTCATAATTTGCAATGGTCTAAAGAAGTGGCCCAATTCTAGCCAGACGACCTGCATCCATGGGCTTGGCAGCAGCGTGGTAGACTATGTTATTTTCTATCTCCCTTTATACAATGACATAATAAATTTTGACATCTTAGACGACCACGAGGCTGACTTTGATCATAGGCCTTTAATCATAACTCTCAATTTTGTCATGCATAGAGATCCCATTGAAGATAATCCTTATAGTCGAAAGAACTTAATCTTTGATAGAAATAAAAACGATCTATTTCTAAATGAATTAAAACTATTTTTCTTCCTTTATCTAGTGTAGACAACATAGATGACCTCTATCATAATTTTACTACAAACCTCTCATATTCTATTTAACAAGTTCTCAATTGAAGTCTCAAGTAATAAAAGAAATAGCAAAACCAACCCATGGTATGACAAACGTTATAAAAGTGAGAGGAGAGCAATTAAGGAAGTTGATGAATCTCTCAAAATTGACAAGATAAAAATCTACAAAATCGTAACTAAAAGGGAAAAAAGGAAATATATTAGTATAAGACAAGAGAATCTCTTACACCTCTCTAAGGTGGCTCCTAAGAAATTCTAGAGGTAGATTCTAACTAGGAAAATTAAAGATAATAATAAAATTTCTTTACACGACTGGAATTTCTATCTTAAAAAGCTCTATGAATCTCCAAATGCTAGGGATAACTTTGAAACCCTGCTCACAGCAAAATAAGTTTTCTCATTAGAAGACATTCATTTTGGGGTTAAACGCGTCGAAAATGGGAAAGCTAAAGACATTGAAGGTTACTAGGAGGAAATCTTAAAAATTGGAGGTCCTCTTCTCATCCCCCACATCCTCAAGCTTTTCAACCAAGTGGTCAAGAAAGATTTCCCTAAACAGAGCCTCATTATCCCTATTTTTACAAGTGGGGATATAAATAAGCCCTCTAATTATCAGAAAATTATGATCAGCCCTCTCTTAGCCAAGTTATATGGTATTATTTTGGAAAAGAAGTTGAGCATTTGGCTTGAAAGTGAAGGTAAACAGACTAAAGTCCAAGTGGGTTTTAGAAGGCAACACTCAACAATGGACCACCTCGTTACGCTTAGGATCATTGTGGAGCTATTCCGCAATGATAAATCCAATCTCTTATGTTGCTTTGTGGACTTTAGAAAGGCTTTCAATACGGTTCCTAGAAACAACCTATGGAATAGATTAGAAAAGCTAAATGTTCCTTTCGAGCTAAGAGCGCCCGCTATAAGGTTATACGAGAATGTAATTAACAAGTTAAAGAGAAATGATGGGTGATCAAAAGATATTAAGTGTAATATCGGACTTAAACAAGGTTTCCCCCTCTCCCCTACCATATTTGGCATTTACATCGACAAGCTAGAAGGTTTTTTAGAGGAAGCAGGATGTGCTGGCACTATCTTAGTTGGGATAGTCATCATCCTTCTTCTCTATGCTAACGATATTGTTCTTCTTGCAAGGTGCCCATATGATCTTGATAAGAAACTTCGACTTCTTAAGGATTTTTGTTCTACAGCGGGTATGTTTGTTAACATTGACAAAACAAAACTTATGATTATCAAATCCAAGAAAGGAACTTACGCTAATTTTATGTATGACAATAGTAACTTGGAGGAAGTATCTTCTTACAAGTACCTAGGAATTGATATTCATCACAAGCTCAACTAGAACTATAACATTTAGAAAAGGATTAATGGGGGGTGGAAAGTTTATTTTGGTCTTGAAAATAATTGTAAAACGGAAAACCTCATAATGTGGGATAGAAAGAAGTTCCTCTTTGAAACTTTAGTCACTCCTGTTATCTTATATGGATCTGAGGTTTGGGGTTGCAGCATCTCTAGAGAATCTTGGAGAAAGATTGAGCAAATACAGAAGTGTTTTATAACGTATAACCTTCAAATTAAAAGCAATACACCCTATCCTATTCTCCTTATAGAAGTGGTTCTTTCCCCTATCGAGAGCCTAGCTATTACTAGGCTTCTGTTGTACAAGCACAACCTCAATAGCATAGGATACCATAGACTTCCTAAGCTAGCTTTAAATTCCAGCCAAAACCACCTAAGGCTTAAAAGAGGTTGGTATAAAGACACCAGGGCATGGTTAAACCATTGGGATATCGATGAGAATGTTGCATTGCAAAACATTAATAACATTAAAAAATTTGTTACTTCGAAGTTCAAAGAAAAAATGTGGTGTGAGAAATATCTAGCAGCTAAAATAAAATTAAGATATTATAAGGAGGTCATCAACCCCATCCTAGAAGATCAAAAGTATCTCTCTGTTTTAACTAGCTCAAAAAAGAAAATTAATATAGCTAATATTAGAACAAACTCTCATGAGCTCCATAGTGAAACAGGTTGTTGGACAGTTCCTAAAACACCATGGATGGAAAGGATCTGCCATCTCTGTGAGAATATGAACATCGAGGATGAAATTCACTTCCTCTAAGAGTGCCCCGCGTACAAGCACATTAGAGCTCAATTTCATAATCTTTGTTTCAATACTGACCTTCCTAGCCTTTTAAGATGTCAAAATTATAGTGAGCTCGGGAGGCTTCTCTCCAAGCTTTTCGAGCATAGGAATAAAATCATAAATCAAACTAAATAGCTCTTTTTTTTAGGTTCGATAGGCCAAATATTGGTCTAAGTGGACATTAACCATCATCATCACCATCATCATCATAACTTTAAGATAAAAATACATTATTTTGTATACGTTTAAAACTTCTTATTATCATTTTTTAAATTCAAATTTTAAACATATATATGAAAGTAACATGTTTGATAATTTAGATTCTTGAACATTTAAATATAAATTTGAAGAATGCTAATATATATATATAGTTTTCTTGTTAATGTGAGTCTTTACATGACTTCAAGCGAAATCTATGGTATGAGAAACTGCTACTTAGAGGTACCTAAGTCGTCGAAATCACCCATGGTAATTTAGATTCTCTAAGATTTAAGTATAAATTGGACGAGCGTTAAAATTAATAAAACAGTCAAAAACTGTCAAAATCCACCCATGGAGCACCCGGCATCCTCGGCTAAACAAACCCTTATCATGGCTAGATTTTTTTTGTCTTCCAGACATTGAAACAAAGTTGTATAACGAGACGGAGGAATTGCTCGGACGACCAAAATTGGCCGGAATCTTTTCCAAAAAAAATTAAGAAATCTTACAGTAACAATGTTTGAATCATGATTTTGATGGTGGAAATGGATTCCGCACCATCAAAAACCTCTAGGGTGCCCAAAATATTAAATTTTGATAGTTATAACGTTGATTTACAAAAATCCCTACCATATTTTCTTAAAATGTTATCGGAATTCCCATGATTTTCCGAGCGTAAAAGAAGTTTAGTTAGACTAAAGCGAAACAGATCACTTTTCATTAGAAGTATCTTAACAACACACTCTTCACCTTTGAACCAAATCTCGGTTGGCCATAATAAAATATATTATTAAACACATTAAAATCTGTTAATTATAGTTTTAAAAATAAATTATATTATATAGATAAATTTTACTGTTAAATTAATAATTTAATAAAATTATAAATTTTTTATATATAAAATGATATAATATTAATGTATGAATTTATCTTAAATTTTATTTATTAAATATTAAAACAATAAAAAATTTCGATCATTTAATTCCATTTTGTGGATTGATTTCTTCATAATAAATTAAAGAAGAATACTGCTTAAAATAAAATATTCGATACTATTGTATTTGATAAATATAAAATAAAATTACATATAATAATATAATAAAAGTGTAAATTCATCCTAAATTAGATTTTTTTTAAGATGCAGTTTTTAAGTTAGTTAGATCCATGCTATATAATAACTTCTTCCTTAAAAAAGATTTAGATAGAATTCTAAAAAGCGTAGTTTTTAAATTAGTAAGATCCATGTTATATAATAACTTCTTCCTTAAATAGATTTAGATAGAAATCTAAAAATAAATGTTAATGTGACACTTCCTAAACACTTCGTCCATGAATCAATAGAATTCCAGAGTGTCTAAGGACTCTTCATTTGGTCTTCCCAATGATTCATTAAGCCTATGTTTAATAGTTTTTGACGTGTGCTGTGGATAAGTAAATTGTATATTTTTATTAGTTTCATTAATATATATTACTATAAAGATTGACTTTCTGAATCCCAAGAAGCCTGAGCAAAGTGAGATCTTTCTTTATTTGATTCATTGCTATATAAGCGTGATCTCGACCAGGGCCATGTGCTGCAAAGATCACCAGATAAACGTGAAAGTAGTTTACATATATTGTTATATGTCCATAAATTTCGACAGAACCAAAATAATCGGAAGGGTTTCAATACACAAGGCAGACATAATTACTAAGCTCCACCTTGTTATAATTAATTTATTTGAAAACCACTCCAAATTGCTTGCGTAGCCTACTATAACGGCACAATTATGACAAGAAGGGCATTGTGGTCCAAAAGGGTAATTTTGTTTTTAACATGTGTAAAAATCCTTCCTTGATAGGGCAACTCCATTTTTTAAATATATATAAATAGAACGGTACAGTCTCGGCCATGCAACTTCCTTTTATAAAAAAAACTGTGATAAAGGCTTTTAAAAAAGTCTGCAAAACAAAGATAAAACATAGTGGGTTTCGTAGCCTCATGTTTATAAAATAAATGAAAAAAAAGTTGAACCATCAAATTATTTAATTAAAGTGCACATTAAGCCAATACTTTAACGAAGATAAATTCAAGAAAGAAAACATATTGCTAACATGCATAGTAGTTATGTAGTAGTGGAAACCTTCCCTCGTGGAACACATATATTCAAGTTGGAAACGTTAACATTGTTATCATCAAAGAGTAATTAATATAGAATTGGAGAATGCACTTTATGTTTTTTTCAACCGAGGATATGTCCTTTAATTTAAGGGATTCAAGGCATGAGTCTATAGGAATGATTACGATGTATATTTAAAAAAAATATTGAGTAAATATTTTTAAAATAATTTTTTTCTTGGTAAATTTTGGGGATATTATATATGGTTTTAGAGTGAAACATGTTATAATATTGTGGCTTTTGAGCTGATTACAATATGGTGGTAAAATTATGCTGGTGTGTGCACAAAATAAGAAGAAAAATTAAATAGGAGATATAAAATGAAAAAAACCCAAGTAGGTATATATATAGGAAAGGAAGACATTTATATACATTTGGGTCAACAAGATCAAGTACCTTGAATATGATGAAAGATTTACAAACACGATTAGCGAATCTTCATGCTAGGCATGAGTAGCTTCTAAAAGTGACTGTTGAACATTAACAACTGACTAAACTTATAATAGGGAAAGATAACTCTAAGATTATCAAAGCGGAAGAGAGTGGAGAAGAGACATCAAAGCGGAAGACATTTGAGGAGATGACCAAGAGTGAGGAAGAAAAATTCATAGGGGAGGAGCATAGCTCATCCAAATTTCATTCTAAGCCTTGAAAGAAGACCAAAATAGAGTTATAAGGAGAATTTTAAAGAATTGTAACCAGAAAACGCAATGGGGAATCTGAAGAAACATAAGAATCATGGTTTCTTATTATAAATTAATATTTTTAAGTTTACTACTATTGTTTTCTTAATATAAATTATTATTTTTAGGTTTACTACTATTCTACTCGAACAAAAGCCAAGTTGGATACCTACTAGCTTGAGGGAAAGGCTTCACTACGGTGGGAAGAAGTGAGAATAATGCACAATATGGAAATTAAATATATTAATTGGGAAGAATTCTAGTGATATTATAATGGAAAATATTTAATACAGAGTTATTTTGATGATAAAGCGAAATAATTTTACGATTTGAAGATGGGTCAAATGTCAATGGATGAGTTAGTAACAGGGTTCACTCATCTTTTGAGATACATATTGTACATAATGGAAGAAAACGAAATGGTACAATGCTTTATAAATTTCCTTCCACTCCCTTTTAGAGATTGAATCGAATATGATAACCCCAAAACTATGGATAAGGTTATTATAAAAAAATAAATTGTTATAAATTCAACCTATTATTTTACAAATATATTTAGAGAGATTCTCATTACGAATGTCATGGTGGTTTATTGGAACGAACAAAAATAAACATAAAGAGATCTACTCTCTAAAAGTTCTTAACATTACATATTAAATTTCCAAAGAGATTCACATATATACATGTAAAAGTCACCCACTGTAAAGGTATCCTCACTCAAGACCTGAAAAGACCAATAAAAAAAAACACGAAAAGATACAACATGATGACGGGTCCATTTGTGCCACTATGATGCGTATAATTGAGGGGATTCCAGATACTAGAAATGAATTCCATTTTTTTTGGTTGAATTGTAACACTTCATATTATTTATTAAAAAATGAGATTGCATGGTTTTCATTTCTAGAATTTTATGGCAAAAGAATTCGATTGTTCTCTACAAAATAATGACATAATTTAGTCCAGGGAATTTTTTTTTTTTTTACAACGAAATGAATCATCATTGCAGTGATATGTGATGGAGATTATTTTCATTGCTACCACTATAAATTTTAGAGAGATTCTCATTACAAATGTCATGGTGGTTTATTGGAACCAACAAAAATAAACATAAAGAGATATACTCTCTAAAAGTTCTTAACATTACATATTAAATTTCCAAAGGGATTCACATATATACATGTAAAAGTCACCCACTGTAAAGGTATCCTCACTCAAGACCTAAAAAGACCAATAAAAAAAAACACGAAAAGATACAACATGATGACGGGTCCATTTGTGCCACTATGATGTGTATAATTGAGCGGATTCCAGATACTAGAAAAGAATTGTGGTTGAATTGTAACACTTCATATTATTTATTAAAAAAAGATATTGCATGGTTTTTATTTCTGGAATTTTATGGCAAAAGAATTCTATTGTTCTCTACAAAATAATGACATAATTTAGTCCAGGACATTTTTATTTTATTTTTTACAACGAAATGAATCATCATTGCAGTGATATGTGATGGAGCTTATTTTCATTACTACCACTATAAATTTTAGGGAGATTCTCCTTATGAATGTCATGGTGGTTTATTGAAACCAACAAAAATAAACATAAAGAGATCTACTCTCTAAAAGTTCTTAACATTACATATTAAATTTCCAAAGGGATTCACATATATACATGTAAAAGTCACCCACTGTAAAGGTATCCTCACTCAAGACCTAAAAAGACCAATAAAAAAAAACACGAAAAGATACAACATGATGACGGGTCCATTTGTGCCACTATGATGTGTATAATTGAGCGGATTCCAGATACTAGAAAAGAATTGTGGTTGAATTGTAACACTTCATATTATTTATTAAAAAAAGATATTGCATGGTTTTCATTTCTAGAATTTTATGGCAAAATAATTCTATTGTTCTCTACAAAATAATGACATAATTTAGTGGAGGTCAATTTTTTTTTTTTTTACAATGAAATGAATCATCATTGCAGTGATCTGTGATGGAGCTTATTTTCATTGCCACCACTAACACTCACACAATTAAATAATTTTAACCTATATGAATTGAACTACACTTAAAGTAAGAGTAAGCAATATAATTTAAAGTTTAATGTTTAAAAAATACTAACTTATCTCCTTAGTGATCATAGCAATATTTTTGTATGCATAGGAAACATATATCAATCCACATACACTTAAGGTTAAATTATTAACACTTCATCGTTATTTCAATTACATATTTCATTTATCTAAAAGATATAAAAAAAAGTCAATAGTTAAATTTGTTACATAATCATTAGTATAATCTACATTTTCAAACTCAAATTTACCATATTATTATAATTTTCAATTTACATAACTTCAAATTTACCGTATTATTATTATAATATGAAAAATTAATACAAAAGTTCTAAATGCGAACCCTCCAATTACTATATGTTGATAAGTGAGCAAAGCCTAAATACCATATTATGATCGACAAAGGTCGATCATAGTTCAAGCTCCAAAGAATAATAAAGTGTGAAATTTATGAATAGGAAGAATCATCATCCAAAGTATTCATAATATTTAAATGACATGACGATGATATGTAAGGAAAGCTGAAATTACCATACAATCGATGTGAAAAGTTATATGAAATTTCACCCCCTAAAGTAAGGAATAAGCTAGGTAAAAATATAGTATATTGTGTCATTTTCAATCATAACCTGGTAAAGTTTAAATATATTTCTTTGAACTCTCCAATGCAATAACGAAAAGGTTTTCCTCTGTGTTATTATTCATATCTATGTATTTTTGTACATAAAGACAACGCAATACAATGCATCTAAAATAACAACTACCATGTAAGTAAGTGGAAATATCTCGTGACGTATTAATTCTAGTGTAACACAAATATAGAGTAGAATTCACACGTGTACATCCCATTCCCTAGGATTTATTCCAACTCTGAAGAAAATATTAAATATCTACATGAAATTTGCTTCACAACAAACTAGAAGGCATAAAATCCTAAGCATGTTGAAGGGGCGAGACAAGTTTTTTTTTTCACTTTTTCTTTTTTATTATGTAGTTCACTCTATCAATCTAAAAGGCCCAAGAAATTTTATTACTTATTTTTTATCTTTTTTAATATGTGGTTCATTATATTAATTTGGTAGTAGATATTTACTTATTATTTCAAGAAATCAAGGTGGATAATTGTAATACAAGAATACGTGTCATAGAATGAGATCCAAACTTAAGAAGAGACAAAGGAAATAGACCATCCTCACCACACAAACTACACTGGATTAACAAGGGGCTGAGAAAGGTTACCAAGACAAGGCTAGAGCCACATTCATGGAATTCGTTGAAATTTCTTAAAGGAAAATATTTTCTAATTGATGCCACATAAAAGTCCAAATTCGTTCCCCGCTGAATAATTTTAGAGATGCTGAAATAAAAGATCCACATATTAACAATGATGCCATCGATATCCTTGAGGGAATAAATTATAATCTTCCCTATGATTTACTTTTTCAGGAGAGTTTGTATGAATTGATCGTGAAACTACAGAATGAGCTCAGGTGTGCTTCAAAGCTTCCATCAAAGGGAGCCTTGTGAAATATTCCAAAATGCTGCAAACCCTCCGCATCAATTTCTTGACATGAAAGGTATAACCCTAATTCTGGTAACATAGGTAGAATACTAATAGCACAAAGAGACGAGAGGAGTGGCCTTGATCTAGCTCTAAACTTATATAACCGTTTTGGACCACATGTCTGGATAATTTTTACCACAACCAATTTATGAGAGTTTACATACATTCAAAATTTAAAGAGAATGTTAAAAATTGAATTGCCATATGAATATTACAGTTATAAGTATTGATATATAAATTTATTTAATTTTACATTATATAATATTTAGTAAGAAAATTTAAAAATGTTTACATCTATCATTTAATCGTTAATGTTCACACATATTTCTCATACTTGGTTGTAGAGCATCTCTTGGCCCAATTAAAAGATCTAAAATTTTCTTTCAAGTTGAAGTAAATTACAGGAACACTATATAAGAATGTTGTTAGAATTTTTAGGAAATATACAAAGCATTTTAAAGAAATTAATTGTAATATAGGAGCTAATCAAGGTTGTTCTCTATTACCATACTAAATATAACATGTAGATTGAAATGTCATATGTGCTTTGGAACAGATTGGATGTTTTATTATGTCTCTAGCTAGAGTATCCATAATCCTTTTTCTTGACATTGATGATATTGTTGTTATGTTGAGGATATCTTATAGTCTCAAAGGAAAAATACACTTTCTTAGGGATTTTTCTATAGTATGAGTATGAAAATTTATATTGATAAAAGATAAAACATGATAATAAAATATAAAAATGTTACTTATGTAATTTCATATATTATAATGATAATCCAAAGGAAGTATATCACAAAGATATCTCATAATTGATCTTCATCACAAGGTAACATGAAAAATGATAAATAAAAGCTAGAAGTATTATAATGGACGCGGAAATAGTTCTAAGTAAATGTATGTATAGATTTAGAATAAGAAAAAAGTAATAGTATACACTCTTAGAACTCTATATATATCATATTATTGGTGAAATATATGGATGTAGCATCAACTAGTAGAAAAAGATAAGCAAATTCTAAAATATTTATAATTTACAATATCAAAATTAAAGATGATACACCCTATCCTATCCTCACCAAAGAAGTGGTTCATTCTATAATTCAAACCATGTTTTTGAGTGGTTAATTAATTTAGAGAAACAAGATGAATAATCTAAAGGAGAAAAGGATTCCTATGTTTTTTATTTTAAATCTAGTCAAAAGCGCTTGCCTCTCAAATGGAGTTAGCAGATATATATGTCATGTCTTGCTTAATCCATTAAGGTATTTACAAAGAGGTAACTATTAGGATTAATGATAATATAAAACACATTATGAAATTTAAATTTAATTAGAAATTTTAGTGTAATAAAGAACTAGGGGACCATAAAATTAACATATTAAATTTTTTATTACATATATATTTAAGTGGAAATTCCAATATAATAAAGAATTCGAGAATAAAATAAAATGAATATATATATATATATATATATATATATATATATATATATATATATATATATATATATATATATATATATATATATATATATATACTAAAAAAAAGTCATATTTTCAATCTTAAATATATTACATTTATATAGTTGGAGTAAGTTCCAAGTAATTCCATTTATATAGTTGGAGTAAGTTCCAAGTAATTCCATTCCTAGAGTGGGAAGTTGAGAGAATGTCAAAACGACCTCCAACAAACCAAAACCAATTTACTAGTGTTAAAATTAATCTTAACATCCTCCCTTAATGCGTACATTACAAAGAACAACACTAAGCCACATAACCATATTTCATGTTGACCTTTTTGTTTAATATTATCTTCACTAGAACTTTTATCCACCGAGAAATCATAGACTATGCTCTTTTTCCATCACCAAATTGTAGCTACCACTTGATTCATTTAAGATACAATTTCTTCTAATCATAATTGACGTATTTTTATGAGTAATGATTATCAACATACTTTCATCTACTTCTTGTGCTAGAGAAGCAGTCTCAATACTAAATCACTCTATTGAGAAAATCTCATTTGACAAACACAAAACATGTTGTGTTCTCTAGTTATATAAGCAAACAATCTAGATATGGAATGTATCCAGTATTTAATCTTACAAAGTAACTTTTATATGCTCTCAAACACACAAAAATTTCACATAACCTATAGTTTTTTTTACTTGCATCCTCCAAGAACCACAAGCTATAATGATCTAAAATAATAATCAAACGAGTCTTGTGGCAATGCATACAATAAGAACCACAGTTTAAATTATGTTACTATCTTCTGTAGTTGGATCTTCATTATAGAAGTTCACAAAATGAATATAATATAGATTACTAAATATACATTGAAATATTATGCAAGACGCAACAATCATGTTCTATTAAGTGTTTAAATAAAAAAAAGGTTCTATTATTGACTATTGAAGAGATATTTTTGTGATTTATATCTAGCAAAATGAGATCGTAGAAGAATTTCAACTATCTTATCGTAATATGAGTGGCATTGCATTGCTCGGTGTCAGAATCTGCAAGCTCCTCCAAAGAAACTACTACCTCATCTATCAGTGATTAGGATACCTCTAACACTCGTCAGCTTCATTACAGATGGGGACCTCGAAATGTAGGTTCAATCACGCAGACAAATCCGTGGTAATTCTAAATCTCACTAATATTTCACAATTAAACTTCGATTATGTGAACTAGGTTCTTGAAAAAACTTTAGATGACAACAAGTTGGAAAACCCAACCCACGTAAAACTTTAAAAAAAAAAAATGAAATGAATAATATAATGCATAATAAATTGAGTTACGCATATGGTGCTACATCCCCATAGTCCCATTTCTGGCAAGAAACACTCAGACATGGATATGATGACAACACCAAAGATATCACCGTGTAATCAACAGCCAACTTAACAAACAAATGTGCAAGAAAACATATAACATCTTTGAGTCTAACAAAAACCACTCGAAATGAGGCCTCCCTACTGCTTTGTCATGTAATTCCAAAACACGACTTCTTCCTGCACAGTAGTCTATGAACACTTTTCAATGACAGATGAAGCGGAAGTGCTCAAAACTGTGTTCACGATGCTTTCCCAATCAAGCCGAAGTGCTCAAAACTGTGTTCACGATGCTTTCCCAATCAGAAGCCTTAAATCGTCTTGACCACGGTAAGTTTATCAAGATATCTCCGTGCATAGCTTTACAATTGGGTAGGATGATTATCAATTCTTCAACAACTAGTTATACAACGAAATTCCATGGAAATTCTAGATCCAAACATAAAACAAAAATCACTAAGGAAACTCTAGAGATTTTGTTATGAATACAATAACATAATTGGTTTTTTTTTTTGAGGAGCTGCTATGTGGCTAAGGAGATTCTTCCAACACAACTAATTCCTCCTACCGTATAGTAGAATAACCCAACATGAAAAACCCCATGAACTGTTTCCTGGATTTAAGAGTAGGAGGGTTTCATTCCGTGAGAGTGATAGTGTGGTTTTCGTATGCACTAATTTTTTCATAGAATGAGACAAAACCATACAATAAACCACACCTAACTACCATCTCTACAAAACTCTTCACTGAAAAGCCTCACATTTAAACTAATATATTCCTATACAAACTACTCTGATATTTATAAAATATTTTGGGCCTTGCCTTAAGGGAGTAATGCGAGAGATATGTGCTCTGAGACTAACAAATAATTTTATTTGCACACGTTATATTTTCAGTCTCAAGTATAATACATTGATATAGTTGAAGTGAGATCCAAGCAATTTAAAACTTGGAGTAATAAGTTGATAGAATATATGAACAACCTCCAACAAACCTAAACCATTTTGCTTAATAATTGAATAAACTTAACTTAGAAAATCAAAAGTAACTCTCTATTGAGAATAATAAAGTCTTATTAACTCCACACTTTCCAACAGAGCAACATTAGAATAACCTCATGTTAGTGGAAACTTCTTTATGAATTAAATAATTTTTAGAAATATAGTTTGGAAGAAAATAAATTATTGACAATGTATGAGTGATATTTTTTCATATACATAAATATTATTTTGTTAAAAATAATTGGGTGGAACTACACAATATTGATTTGAACCAATGGCCTATCTCAAATCTTATTCTAGAAATACATCCTTTAATAATTAATACAAAAGAGTTGTCTTTAATGCAACTTTCTAAAAAAATTCCTAGTTTATTTTTCTGATCTAATTTCTCTAAAATCGGGGAGGAATTAATTGAAATCAAAAGTTTGATAGGTAAACTCTGCACAATCAATGTGCCTTAGGGATTTATTAGGGTTTTGAATACATATATTGAGTCAAAAAACCAGTTTAGACAGAGTGTATTGCTACACATATTAGGAAGCTAGATGGAAATTCTTATTTAGATATTTAAGGGAATTCTATCTTCTATTAGAAGGAGTCAGTGACGTGATGGAAGTTCATGGAGAGGATGAGATTTCCAAGTATCACATTTCCCAAGTTTTTAGAAATGCTTGATGATCCAGAATAGGATTTTGGCATCATGAACACCTTAGTAAAGTTTGAGGTAGGTGATAAGGTTTGTCATGGTCCTATAGATTGTGCAATTTTCTCCTTCATTTTTTTCCATTTCATTTTTTTGTAAAAATATTAAGTCTATGATTTTTAAACATTATTGATATGCCATCATTTCCATTCCACAACAGCTAAGCTCCTAAGGCCTTGAAATTCTTTCATATACAATGCATAAATTATTTATCTTTTAACCAGTGTTTGTAATTTATATAATAATAACTTTCTTCTTTTTTATTTTGAAACATTCATAAAATTCCATGGTTCTATATGGTGAACGATAATTTTCACTCCTTTATTTACTTCATGTTTATTATTTCTTAATAAAGAAAGGAATCCTGTTGAAAATATTAACCCCAATTAGATGGGGTCTTCTAAATTCTTGTTGAAAGTATCCATCCTTATAAAGTGAGGTCATCTAAAATATTATTGGAAGTGTTTATCCCTTAATTAATATCTTACCAATCAAGGTAATCTAAAAACTTATTTAAAATACTAATTACCCCTTAATTAACACCTCCCAATCAAGGTCTTTATGAAATCAAGTACCCAAACTATGAAGAGAAAAGCTTTCAAATCTTACAAAATTGTCTCCAGTGCCTCACCTAGCAAAGGTAGGGATTCTTAAAACCGGGGTGAACTATACAATGGATTTATATGTGTCCATCTATAGAAAAGAAAATTTATTGATAATCACGTGGAGAACAAATCAAGCTCCCTACGATTTTCATTCGCAAACAAGGTGCAAATTTTTCGACCATTCATTCATGTTGCATATGGTTTGGATTGTTTGAGAGACTATGCAATCCATGCATTTTCATTTTGAAATTACATTTCCTTCAACTAATGAGGCATCCATGATTCATGGTATCTTTAGGAATACCTTGCAATGAGATTCAAGACAAATAACCTCCTTTGCATGATCATAGAAAGCACTATTTGTCTTTTTTTATTTAAAATGTTGTATTTCTTTTAAAATGCTGCAAATATTACTAGGAACCTAATTTTTTAGCACGACTTAGGAGTTTTTCACTATCTACACCATTCTCACTGTGCTCTAGAAAATCAATTAGGAAGTTTGTCCTCGAAGTTCACTATTTTCTAATTTTTTATCATCATGGTCTATACGTTAACAAATATTCTCATACATGCCCTCATGACCTAGATCATTTTCATTTTATATTTTGTAGTCATGCCAACTTACCATGGCATTTTATATTAATCTTTTTCTTTTATTTCTAGAAACAATTCATGATATAGTACTTTAAACTTTAGAATGGTAAAAATAAGCCAATGACCAAGGACCATACTACTATAGGATTCAATATCTACTTCTTACACATTAACCCAAACACTTAAGCGAGAAAATTATGTTCTAGTTTTAGTTCCTAGATTACGTCCATGGAGAACTCTACATGTGAAAAAATATCTTGTTGCATATAGATAGTTCTTAAAGGTTAGTAACGTTTTAAGTGTTTATATGACAAATTTATTTTCATAAATTGTTGTAGAAAAAAAATTGTTGTTGAACTCATAGCAGTTGTAGGCATCTTACAACACATTTCCTATTAGTTCACTATTTGGGCTTCCTATATTATAGCTTCTAAAATTTTTCAAAGTTAATAGACTAGATTTTAAGTTGGAATATGACTATTAGGGTTCTTTTTTCTAATCAAATATGGCATCGTCAAGGTGCTACAGATAATAGTATGGTCGGTGTTCCTAGAATACATTTTAGCACTCTTAAAACAATTGTCGTTCCAACGAATGGAAGATTCAAATGTTATGATGTTTTTCAAACCCCTCCTCAAGATTAAGCAACAAGATCAAAATTAAACAAACCTACACCAACATACTAGTAGTGGGAATGCAAAGTCCCCTTGTTTTTGCACTATATTGGGATAAAAAACATTGACCAAAACTAAATTATCTAGTTTTCATGGGATTAATTCACTCACATATAATTGGAATAAATCTTTGTTGGATTCTGTGTAAATTCTACCGTAAAAGATACCCAAAAAAGCTCCAAAACGTATAATAGGTAAACTACGACTTCTATATATATAGTGAAGGTAAAATTATTAGCAATGATGGTAATGTTATTGTGTGAAACTACAACACAATGATTTTAATCGAGCATCAAATGATAAATGGATGTAATTTTCATTTTTCCTTTATTATTTGTAACATTTATATTATCATTTAAATATGAACATTCAATTTCAGCCCAAGTGAAAATTCAAGGGACCAAATATTATGTACAGTTCTATGTATGATCCATATGAAACAATAATATAAAAGTTAATCACAAAAATAATGTATAAAATTTGCATAATATGAGTGAAACACGGAGTCTTCTCATGTAGGCCCTTTCAAAGATGGCTTGCACAAAGAGAAAAAGTTGATATGCTGACTCTTCCAACACAGAGAAATACACCCATCCTCCAAACAAATCTCCCAATTTGAATAGTATTTACAAAGCATGGCTCTTACACAGTCAAATATATTGTCACTAGGGATTTCACACACAAATCACACTTCCTCAACTCTATTGACCCAATTCAAATAGTTTTCATTTGTCTACACATGAGAAGCACCATCATATTCAAAATTAATAACGAACAGCATGACACTCTAGCATTCAACCATATGCCTCTCCTCACACTCTCTCCCCTTGTAACATACGTTGGTTGAATCCAATAATCTACATAGGTGATCTACAAAGTTCTTAAATATTTTTATGAAATCGGGAGATGAATGGTCTATATCATTATCACTCAAGAAAAATACTAGGGGATTTAGTTCCTTTATTAATTTGATGAAATTTTCATGAGGGGGAACTGGTGTTAATTGATTGTCTTTCTCTTCATTTTTTTCCAAACCCTCCCAATGAGTCGATGAAGATGAAATTGTGCATAGAGAGGTAATACCTTGTCTTCTTTGACCCCTAGGGCTTTCCTTGCTGAGGGAATCTAGGGGTTGTGCGATTATGTTGACTTGCATATCAAGTTTCAAAGTCTTTGCATGCCTTTTCAAATGGTTATGGAGTTAATTGGAAGGAGGATGAGCTAAAAAGGGTGCCCTAAGTCTGTGAGTTATGATAGTTAGCCTTAGCAGACTAGGAGACCTAGTTAGTCTTCTGGCCAAAGTCTCCATGAGTGTGGGCCATTGTATTACATGAAGAGATTTATTGGAATGTTCTTCAAAGGGTTGGAGGAAATATTTATTTGCTATGGTTTACAAAAATTCATACCATGGAATTACCTCATGAAACTTGATGAGAGCCATGCGAAATAATTTTGGATCTGGAGAGAGAAATTCCTAGCAAGCAAGAGATGTGCTAGGATGCATGATATTAGAAGTGAAAGCTCTCAGCCCATGTCCTTCAAGTATATGGTTCACATCACCTAATATTGATGCAATATCATGTAGGACCCATATGATATGTTGAACGCAAACAATGTTAATGTTGGCTATAGCTATTGCACAAGGGTTTAGTAGTTGTTAAACCCATCTCAATTCCTTGGGAATATTAGGTGGACTACTCTAGCGTCCACTTGATCTGCCTTTTTTTTTTTTGTTGTTTCTCGTGGCCTATAAATCTAATTTATTGTGTGATTCTACTCCATGAAGAGAAATCAACTTAGTTTTTTGGGCCAAGAAGTGGTTACCATGATTTCCTGTGTCATTTTTGGACACCGGAAACTCATTTATCTAAAATCTCTCCATGATGTAGATTTTTCTTCAGAACTTTGGAAGCCTAAAATCTGTAAGTCGAATTTGAGAAACATGTTCGTTAACAATGGAATGAAATTTCTCCAAATATTTGATTGTTTTAGAGTTGGCCAATTTTCATTTCCACTAAAAATGTGGATCTTTGTGATTTATGTGTATTTCAAACCAGTGCTTTAAATGATGGATAGTAACGTCCTTACAATACTAAACACCTTTTCGATAACACTTCTCTAAATCCTTAAATAATTTTCATTAGGCCAAAAGGATCATTCTCGGTAAGGAATTATATATGTAGAGAACCCCTACATTACATGAATTATCACTTCTAAATTATAAATTCATGGATGACTCAAAAAAATTCAGCTATGTGATAAACAAATATTATGTAAAGGCTCGTCTAAATAAAAACCTACCATGTTTCTTGTGCTAATAGCTATGATACCTTCTTAAAAATAAATATTTATAGAGGTAACCACACCTATTATTTCAATGAAAACATTATAATCAACCCAACACTCGACATTGCAAATAAAGTTTACTATAGATCTACTTTATATCTTGAATGTTCCAATGGAAACGCTTGATATGTTCAAACTTGGCAAGTAATTAGTCAAGGATCATAACATCTCTTCAGCTGGTAGTTGTTACTACCACATTGTTAAGTTTAGTAAGGATTTTAGTTAAAATTTCTATCATTTTAATCAAGAAATTCAGCGAGAGTTTCAGAAAATGTTTGTTTGCAATATAGAACATGATATTTTTTTCAACTCCCTAAATTCTAATCTCATATATATATATATATAACAAAAATTTAAAATTTAATATATCAATATCATTTACATAATTATAAAACCAAATTATAGTTTTTCCCAATTTAACAATCCTTTATCAGAAAATTACTAATTTTTAGTTTATTAATTTAACATTTCCAAACAAAATCAGAAATTGAATATCTTTTTATGATTTATTATTAATGTCATTTTCAATTAAAATTCACCTATATACAAAGCAACTTAAATTTAATTATATTATAAAAAAATTATATTAAAAATAATAATAATAAATTTCATGAAAATATGTTTAATATTTTCATTTTGAAAATTTCCTCATTCAATAATATGAATATAGATATAAATATTCAACAGATATATTTACATAATTAACTAAAAAAAGTACATAATTAAAAGATGATAATTCCAATCAATATTTGGGTTCTACTTCATACACATGCACTATCACTGTACTCTATTTTTCAATTAATCACAACACTAATTGTACACGAGTCCAGTTCATACTTCGTGGTTGGCATTCTAGTTTTATGGTTGGTTTAAGCGCATAAATCTACGAGCATGCTTGGCATTCAGTCATGCTTCGTTTAAGAGCATGCTTGTTTCATGGTTAATTTATAGCGGCAAGGAATTTTACATGCCTAGCTTCTTCTTCGTGTTATTACCAACGGACCGACTGTGTCTTTCAGTACTTTCTCACGGTAACCTTTCATTCGTTCACATTATCATTTTTTTTAAGGATCAATTTCACTTTTGAAATTTTTTTGAGTGATGTATTTTTTATTATAATTTATTTTAATGATAAAAATGATTTATTTCAATTTTCTAAATATTTAAAATTTAGGATAAAAATAAAGTGTTTTATATATAAGCACATTAAATATCAATAAATAATTTATCACATAATCATCATTTTAAAATAATTTAACACAGTCAAATTTTCTGGTCTTTATTTATTATAATTATAAAACATTTTAAATTTCCATAAAAAATATAAATTATTTAAAAAAAAACCTCCAATTCCTAACATTCTAATCCTTAACATTCTTACAGTATAATAAACCATTTCATTTCCCCGGATGCGGGTGAACTTCGAGACATCTGATCTGTTGATGATGTGGTGGATTGGCACACGGATCATCGCCACCGCCATCCACCCTCACGTTATGCAAGTGTTTATTACTCCTGCTGGGAATGTTAATGCTGCTTTAATGCAGCCAACCTCTCCTCATTATCTCGAACCTCCCTCTGCTATGGCGCCCATTCGGAATTTCCTCTGTGCTCCTCCTCTGCGAACTTGTTGCCTTTTGGTTGACGCTGAGCCCTGCTTGCACACCAGCATAGGGAAGCGCTGTTCTCTGCATTGTTGTATCAATCTTTCGCGTGGAACTCACATATCCTTCAGTCCCTATTGTAATCACAGTTGCTCCTCCTCTGTTTTCCTTGGGAATCCTCTGCAAACGACCATCAGCCCCCTTTCTGATTTTAGCCCTGCCCTCCTTGCTCAGCCCATCATGCCTCGCTTACGTCCACGAATGACTTGTAGACGCGGCTCTTCTCGTGGGCAAGCGACCAGGCCGCCGTCGTTTCCCTCTTCCGCTTCCTCATCTGATACCTCAAATACCAGTTTGGGTCGTGTTGTTGCTCCCAGGAGAGGCCGGGGTCGTGGTCGTGGTCATTCCACTTCTGCTGCACAAGTCCGTCTTTCCTCCAGTGCTCATTTTCATACCGCCCGTATTCACTACCCCTGTTTGCTCAACAATCAAAATTTCCTAGCTTCTGTTACCATCAAGCTTCGAAATAATCTGGTTGATCACGTTATGGCCACCTCTGATGTGGCTCCGGTGTCTGGGGATGAAATTCTGTATTGCTCCCCTCAAATAGATAATCCGCAGAATGTTCAGGGGGGCAAGGCTACTCAGCATGAGCTCCAGCAGGCCGGGAACGCTCTGTCAGGTGGTGATTTCTCAGGCAAGGACCGCCCTCCTCCAGTTGAAGATGATACCAATCCGTATGCGTGTCCAGTCATTGAAGAGGTGCCTTCTCCCATCAATGATGTTTAAACAGGTTTATGCCCGCTGGTTTTTGTTTTTAGGCAGCAAGGAGGTGCTCATTCTCCTTCTTCTCTACAGTTTTTTTGATGGCGAATCTATTTCAAGTTCAAATGCTTCCTCCTTCGTCCTATCGTCGGTTCCCCTACGTAGGCGGCATAATGTTATCTATGTTACTGTCTCGAGGAAAATGATACAACGCTACAATGTGTCTGTTTGTGTTTTTTTCCATTGGCAACGTTTGTTCTTATTTGGTCAGAAGAACAGAGTCCTTTATTCCAGTCAACAGTTCAGTCATAAGCATGAGCTGTTTCTAGAGTTGGACAAAGTCATGGTTTTATACGAATTTTCAGTTAGTAAACAATTGTTTTTGTCTGTCAATGGTCAGCACTGTAATGTGAGAATGCCGCATCTATGGGCTAGCTATCCTGAGGCCTCAGCCTCTCTGTAATATTTTTTGTATCAATATAGAAGTAGACTGATTCAGAAAAAAAAAAATAAACCATTTCATTTTAAATTTTTAAATATCAAGATGTTTTCCTAAAAGTATTATGTAATATAAAGTTAAGAAAAAAAATACATGATTTTAAATATGTTTAAAACTTCTTACTGTCATTTTTTCAATTAAAACTTTAAACAATTTATGAAAGTAACATGTTTTATAATTTAGATATCTTAAGATTTAAATATAAATTTGCCGAAGGTTAGAAACAATAAAAAATATTATTAAACATATTATAATTTCTTAATTATAGTTTTAAAAATAAATTATATTATATAGAAGAATTTTATTCTTAAATTAAGAGCATGTGTTTTTTCGTAAGAGGTCATAGGTTCAAAACCAGAGAGGTAGAGTATGTATGTCTTTGTAGACTTAGCAGTCAAATCACACTTAGCAATGGGGTAGATTATGTATGCCTCTGTAGACTTAACAGTCAAATTAAACTTAGTAGTCAAATAGTTGCAGAAGTGAGTTCCTTGTCCCACAAACAAGGGGGTCTCATACACCAATTTGGTGTCTAGCTTGGGGGTAGAGTATGTATGCCTTTGTAGAATTAGCAATCAAATCCAACTGAGCAGTCAAATAGTTATTGGGAGATGAGTCCTTTGTCCTAAAAACAAAAAGGTCTGATACACCAATTTTGTGTCTAACATAGCAACGACCTTAAAATTGAATAATAATATAATATTAATGTATAAATTTGTCTTAAATTTTATTTATTTAATATTAAAAATATAAAAAAAAATTAATCATTTAATTATATTTGTATATTAATTTGTTCATAATAAATTTTTAAAAAAAAGTACTTACAATAATTAAAAATAATAATATTTAAAATACTTACACTTTTATATTTAATTAATAAGATACAAAATTACATGTAATTAATAAGATACAAAATTACATGTAATGATATAATAGAAGTGTAAATTCATTTTAAAATAAATTTTGTGGATTTTGTGGTTTTTAAATTAGATAGAGCCATCTTATATAATAACTTCTTCCTAATAAATAATAAAAAGCTTTAAATAAAATTTTAAAAATAAAAATCAAAGTTCCACTTCCTAAGCACTTGTCCATGAATCAATAGAATTCTAGAGTGTGTAAGGACTCTTCATTTGGTCTTCCCAATAATTCATTGAAATCAATAGAATTCTATAGTGGGTAAGGACTTTTCATTTGGTCTTCCTAATAATTCATTAAACCTACGTTTTATAGTTTTTGAGATGTGTTGTGGATAGATAAATGGAGTTGTTTTTAGTGTAATTTTTTGGAGTTTTTGGTGTAGGAATAATGCAGAAACTTTTGAAATGAAATCCTAATTTGTGTTATTGAAAATGATTTTTTGATTGTATATAGATTCAACACTCTTAAAAATCTTTAAGAATTGTGAAAGCATTATATATCAAACTTGTGATTTCAATGAATTTCTGCTTAATTTTAAAGAAATTTAATTGAAAAAATCCATCAGAAAAAACTCCAAAATATTTCACTAAAAACAACTCCTAAATAAACTTAAATAAACTTTCTATTATTTATTTTTATTAGTTTCAATGACATATATTACTATAAATATGATTTTATTGAACCCAACCAGCTTGAGCAAAGTGAATCTTTCTTTATTTGATTCATTGCTATATATAAAATATAAAGATTTACCTTAACGAAAAGCTTATCTTCTCAGCTTCGTCTGTTTCAAATAAAAAAACAAAAAAGAGAGCAATATCAACTGCCTTACCAGCGTACATTGTTGTCTTAGCATAATTCTAAATAAATAAATTAACTTATATATTTAAATTAAACTGTTTTGTTGTTTGTGTACAGGTCGCCATGATCTCGTCCTCGACTGCCGCACTCAGCCACCAGGGCCATGCGCTGCAAACACCACCAGATAAACGTGAAAGTAGTTTACATATATTGCTATATGTCCATAAATTTCGACAGAACCAAAATAATCGGAAGGGTTTCAATACTAATTACTAAATTCGACCTTGTTATAATTAATTTATGTGAAGACCACTCCAAAATGCTTGAGTAGCCTACTATAACGGCACAGTTATGACAACAAGGGCATTGTGGTCCAAAAGGGTAATTGTGTTTTTAACATGGGTAAAAATCCTTGATAGGGCAACTCCATTTTTAAATATATATAAATAGAATGGTACAGTCTCGGTCATGCCACTTAGCGATGCATTATGTAGTGTATTTTTCTAAATATATATAAATAGAATGGTACAGTCTCGAATCCCAATGAAACAATATATGCTTTAGAACTACCTAAACACTATTTCTTCCGTTGAAAACAAATAATAGAAATGTTAAAAAATCAACCTCTCTTTACAAATAGTTATTTCCTCGAGAATACAAATAGTAGAAATGTTAAAAATTCAACCTCGCTTTACAAATATTTATTTCCTCGAGAATACCTGAGCTGGGGTTTTAATATAAAGCTTACCCGCGAGGATTCAACACTGCAAATGACCTTGGGTCGCAATTTGTGCCCCCCGCAAAGTCGAATGGTCACAAACTCAAATGAATCATGTAAGAGTATTATCATTGAAGTAACGTGGAAAAAGCCCTCTCTTGTACAATCATAAACAGAGGGGTTGAAGACCTTGACTGTCGGCCAGAACAGAAACAAAAATGAGTCCAAAGCGGTGGGGGCGCGGACAGTGGAGCTGTGGACACGGTAGTTAGACTACCGAATTTTGATCACCGCCAATTTAGCTTTGAGCCATCCATAATATGAAAAACAAAGTTGAGCCATCAGATTATTTAATTAAAGTGGACATTAAGCCAATACTTTAATGAAGATAAATTCCTGAAAAAAAACATGAATAGTAGTTATGCAGTAGTGGAAACCTTCCCTCGTGGAACACATATATTCAAGTTGGAAACGTTAACATTGTTATCATCTAATAGTAATTAATACAGAATTGGGAAATCCACTTTATGTTTATGTTTTTCCATGTGAGGAGATGTGAGGAGATGTGTTGTAATTTAAGGGATTCACACATCAGTCTATAGAAATATAGATAAAATGTCATTATGGAAATTGTATTCTATTAATCAAATAAAGTTACATATATACATGAGGAATTGTTTCAGGATAGGGAAGCTATCTTGGAAGCACAATAAGTTGGTTGAGAGAATATCTCAACCTCACACCAAACTAGGGACTTAGGTTTAGCTAACTTCTATTGAATAGGAACAGACTCTATACATAGAAAGTCACAACCGAAAACAAGCAGGAATTACACATTTCAACACACCCCCTTAATGACTACTTGTCTCAACATCCATCTGCAAAATCTATATCTGATCCTGTTTGGTAATTACACTGGTTCTGTTTGGTAATTACACTTTGTATCTTGTTCATGCTATTGTTGATTTCTATATAAAGGAACAACCATTCACCGAAATGCATGGGTTCCCAACCGCTACAACCGCAAGTCTATTAGGAAGTCCTTCACATACATGGTTCATCCAACCTCTCGATGAACTCCCCTTAGATATAAAATGTCACCTCATGGAGTCTAAAACCAATATGGCCCACCCAAGTGTATCCATCGTGCATGACACACTCTTCCAAGGTGTTAAAACAGTCTGATAGAGTGAACATATAACAAAGGGGTATGCATGCCTCTCTAAGTCTTACAACACATATAAACTATAAATGAAATGTAGATTTGCTCCAATTACAATATGTGACTCATAATTTACCATGGTTATGAGTCTATTCTACAAACATAAACAAACTTTGACTACATCATTCATATACTAGAACACACCACTACTATGGCTTTATACTTTGAGTCTTTGGCATCTTCATTTTTGACTTTGGCATGCTAGTCTGCAAAGTCTAGATGTTGTCAAACATAAGAAAATGATATGTCGACGTCCATATAAAGGAGCAACCATCCACTATAATGCATGGGTACCAATCGCTGCAACCGTTGGTTTTGTAGGATGTCCTTCACATACATGGTTTTGTCAACCATTATCACTGCATACATGTACATGTACCTACAAATTCCCCTCCAACGTGGGTTTTATCGGATGACCCGTAACCATGTTAAAAAATATGTTTGAATGGATTAATATAAATCTCACTGGTCAAATCTACGAAAGAGAGTCTGAACCAAGAGAATCTGGCTTCTGCAGAACACTCTTCCTTCATAAGTGAACTCTCACCGGAAGTAGATTTGTCTTAGATCTCTTCCGAAAACTTTTACCGAATCCCTTCATCGACGACCTTTCACCAGATTTCTTCATCGGCGACCTTGCACTGGATCTCTTCATCAGTGGGCGAACACTGGCACAGACCTGTTTCCAGTCCACTTCACTGTTACACGTGGTTTCTACCTAACCACAAACTAACACTGTAAAATGGTTTCCGGTTGACCACGAAACTGTAATTACAAAGTGGTTTTGAGATTACCACGAAGTTTTACGGGGATACACATGCCTTACAAGGCTTACAACACAACTCCAACTTTTGGGAGTTATCAGATACATATTATACAAAGACCACTACAAAAAACATCCTAGACTTGCTTAGAATTAAAGTGTGTGACTCATAATACAACATGCTATTGAGTCTATTCCAAGAAACTCATACAAAATAAACTTTCACTTTCGTTGTCCATCATAATCGATGTTTCTGCTTCATTACCTCCTCTTTTCTTTGCTCACATCTTGGGCATCTTTATCTTTATCAATTGAAACTTGGAACTTCATGTTTCATCTGTCATTTGCTAGAGTAGCCAATTCTAACAAAATAACTTCATATTGAGATGGCTAATCTCAATATATATATATATATATATATATATATATATATAGATTTTGATTCCAAAAATACTTTCACCATAGAAATATCATTTACCCAAGCGTGTAAAAACAACCGTGCTTTAAAACAAACAACCGAATTTATATCATCTTGTTATAAATACAAAGGAAAAGAAGAGCATCATATAATCCAACCAGCCCATTAACTCTTTCAGTCGAAATAGTGCCCTTATACTGCTTCACGTGCTACACGTTGCGGTTGTACTAGTGACGCAGCACCAATGAGGAAAAAGTGCACAACCTTCAATGAGGATGATCCCAAACACAAGAAGCTAGAAGCCTCCCAACAACTCCGCGTGCTAACGCACCTTTTCTGACACCTGTAGAAGACTCAACAATCTATCGTCCTCTTCTCTATGCCAGGCCACGTTCACAACACCAGTGACCAACATAACCGACACTGGCACCACGTGACCTTTGCAACATAAATGGATTTAGTCACTGCATATAAATCATAGGGCTTTATCTCATCATATAAAGCACCATCTTGGCATTCGACTCTTTCAACTGCCCATTGGAAATGGTGAGCATGATGTTCTTCATCTCAGACCTGAACTTGTTGAGGTCGACTTTTTTGTTGTGGTCTATGTCGAATCCATCAAAGACAGAGTCGTAAAGGGCATTGAGCTCTTGTGAGGTGCTGTTGACTTCCATGCCCATTTAGACTCCAGCAGGGGAAAGCTCTCTTCTCCATGCAGCAATAGGCTTCACGACGATGTTCTAAATAATACAAATATACTATTTTATTTACCTCGGCCCAGGAGGGGCCAAGGGCCCTCAAGGGCTCTGATACCAAGATAAAATGTCACTATGCAAATTGTATTCTATTAATCAAATAAAGCTACATATATACATGAGGAATTGTCTCAAGATAGGGAAGCTATCTTGGATGCACAATAAGTTGGTTGAGAGAATATCTCAACCTCACACCAAACTAGGAACTTAGGTTTAGCTAACTGCTATAGAATAGGAACAGACTCTATACATAGAAATTCACAACCGAAGACAAGTAGGAATTACACATTCCAACAATGATTACTATGCATATTTAAAAAAACATATTGTGTAAATCCTGTTAAAATAATACCTTTTCTTCTAAGTAATTTATAGGTAAATTTTGGGGATATTACATATGGTTTTAGAGTCAAACATGTTACAATATTGTGGCTTTTGAGCTTATCACAATTTGGTTGGTAAAATTATATTTGTATGTGCGCAAAATAACAACAAAAACTAAATAGGAAGAACAAAATGACAAAACCCCAAGTAGGCACACATATAGGAAAGGAAGAAATTTATGTACATTTGGGTCAACAAGATCAAGTTCCCAAAGGAGAATTATTGAACATGAACAACTGACTAAAATTTTGATATGGAAATATAACTCTAAGACAATAGAAATAGTGAGGGAGGAAGAGAATGGAGGAGATACCTCAAAGCTAAAGACATCTGAAGAGGTGACCGAGAGTGAGAAAGAAAAATTCGAAGGGGAGGAGCATAACTCATCCAAATTGCATTCTAAGCCTAGAAATAAGACCGAAAAAGAGTTATAATGCGAATTTAAAAGGATCGTAACCCAAAATACAATGGGGAATCTGAAGAAACAAATGAATCATGGCTTCTTATTATAAATTAATATTTTCAGGTTTACTACTGTTCTACTCAACTGAAAAATATGTACTAGAGCCTTTAGGGAAATGCTTCATTATGGTGGGAAGAAGTGAGAATAGTGCACAATTTGGAAATTAAAGATGTTAATTGGGAAGAGTTCGAGTGATATTTTAAACAAAAATATTTAATAGAGCTTTATTTTGGCGATAAAGTCAAATAATTTCATGATTTCAAGATGGTTCAAATGTCAATCGATGATTTAATAACAGGGTTCACTCAACTTTTGAGATACATATTGTACATAATGGAAGAAACATAAAAGGTTCAATGCTTTATAAATTTCCTTCCACTCCGTTTTAAGGAATGAATCGAATATGATAACCCCAAAATTATGGATGAGGTTATTATAAAAGAAATAAATTGTTATATGTTCAACCTATTATATTACAAATATATCTATAGATTTCATCAGTACGAATTTCATTATGGTTTATTGGCACTAGCCAAAAAATACATAAGGAGATCTACTTTCTCAAAATTCTTAACGTTCCATATTAAATTTCCAAAGGATTTCACATAGATACACCCTGTAAAAGTCACCCACTATAAAGGTATCTTCACCCAAGACTTGAAAAAATCAATAAAAAAACCATGAAAAGCTACAACATGATGACGGGTCCATTTGTGCCACTATAATACACACAATTGAGGGGATTTCAGATACTACAAAAGAATTCCATTGTTCTCTACAAAATAATGACATAATTTAATGAAGAGAATTTTTTTTTTTTACACAATGAAATGAATCATCATTGCATTGACTGATTTGGGATGGAGCTTATTTTCATTGCTAGCACTATAAATTTTAGGTGAAAGCACACTAACACAATCGAAGAATTTTAACCTGTAGAAATTGAACCACCCTTAAAGTAAGAGTAAGCAATATAATTTAAGGTTTAATATTTTAAAAATGCTAACTTATCTCCTTAATGATGAGCGGAATATTTTCTAACTTAAATAATTAATTTGTATGCGAAGGAAACCTATATCAATCAACATACACTTAAGGTTAAATTATTAATGCTTCATATTTATTTCAATTACATATTTGATTTATCAAGAAAACCCAATATTTAAATTTACAAACTCAAATTTACCATACTATTAGAATTTGCAATTTACTTAACTTCAAATTTACCATATTATTATTATAATATGAAAAATTCATACAAAAGTTCTTAATGGGAACCTTCCAATTACTATATGTTCAGAATATGCTATAGGTAAATATATAGTATATTCTGTCATTTTCAATGATAACCTAGTAAATTTTAAATATATTTCTTTGAACTCTCCAATACAAAAACGAATTTTTTTTCTGTGTATTATTATTCATAGCTATGTATTGGTGTAGATAAAGACACCCAATACAATGCATCTAAAATTACAACTACCATGGAAGTAAGTGGAAATATATCGTAAAGTATTAAATCTAGTGGAACACAAATATAGAGTGGAATTCACACTTGTACAGCCCATTCCCTAGGATTTCTTCTAAATATAAAGAAAATATTACATATCTACATGAACTTTACTAAGAAATACTAAAAGGCATAAAATCCTAGGTAGATTGAAGGGGTCGAGAAAAATTTTATTTTATTTTTATGTTTTTTTTTTCTTTTCTTTTTTTATCATGTGGTTCACTCAATCAATATAAAAGGTCAAGAAATTTTATTATTATTATTATTTTTTAATATGTGGTTCATTATATCAATTTGGTAATATACATCTACCTATTATCTTAAAGAATCAAGGTGGATAATTGTGATACAAAAATACATGTCATAGCATGAGATCAAAACTTAGGAGAGGATGAAGAAAATAGACCATCCCCACCACACGAACTATACTTGCTTGAAAAGGGGCTAAGAGAGGTTACCGAAACAAGGCTAGAGCCACATTCTTGTAATTCATTCAAATTTCTTAAAGGAAAATATTTGCTAATTGATGCCACATAGAACTCCAAATTAATTCCTCACTGAATAACTTCAGAGATGTTGAAATAGAAGATCCACATATTAACAATGACACCATAGATATCCTTGAGGTAATCAATGCTAATATTCCCTACGATTAACTTTTTCAGGAGAGTTTGTATGAATCAATCATGAAACTATAGGATGAGCTCAGGTATGCATCAAAGGTTCCATTAGAGGGAGGCTCCTGAAATATTTTAAAACGCTGCAAAACCTCCACATAAATTTCTTGATAGTAAAGATCTAACCCTAATTTTGGTAACAAATGTAGAATACTAATAGCACAAAGGGCCCATAGGAGTGACCTTGATCTAGCTCTAAAATTATATAACCATTTTTCAGTGGTTATACCTAAATTGGTCAATAAGAAGCCCACAAAAGTTAAATAAGCTATGTCAAATCACTCTAATATTATTTATTACATGCAATCAATTCAGATCCATATCAAACCAACTATGTAACTTATGTATAAAAGGCACAATTTTATTTATCCAAGTATGTTCCATATCAATACATTCATAGCATGCAATGGACCACGGGACTCGAAGATTTTTACCAAAACCATTTTCTAATAGTTTACACGCCTTCAAAGTTTAAAGAGAATGTTAAAAATTGAATTGATATATGAATATTACAATTATAGGTATTGATATATAAATTCATTTCATTTTAAATTATATAGCATTTAACACCAAAGTTTACATCTATCATCTAACATTTAATGCTCACACTTGAACCTCTCGACCCAATTAAAATATCCAAAATTTCCTTTCAGGTTGAAGTAAGTTGCAAGAAGTCTATATGAGAACGTTGTTAGGATGTTTTGGAAATATGCAGATCATTTGAGTGAAATTAATTGTAAAATAGGAGCTAATCAATGTTGTTTTGTATTACCATACCCAATATAACATGTACATTGAAAGCTCTCATGTCCTTCTAAACATATTGGATGTTTTATTATGTCTCTAGCTAGAGTATCCATCATATTTTTTCTTGATGTTGATGATATTTCTCGTATGTTGAGGATATATTATAGTCTCAACCAAAAACTAAACTTTCTTAAGGAATTTTCTATAGTATGGGTACGAAAATTAATATTGATAAAAGATAAATCATGATAATAAAATCCAAAAATATCACTTATGTAATTTCATATATGATAATGAACAGCCAAAGGAAGTATATCAAAAATATATCCCATAATTGATCCTTATCACAAGGTAACAAGAACAAGGATAAATAGAAGCTAGAAACCTTATAATGGATGTGGAAATAGTTCTAAGTAAATAAGTTTATAGATTTGGAATAAGAAAAAAATAATACTAGACACTCTTAGCACTCTATATATATCATATCATTGGTGAAATCTATGGATGTAGCATCAACCACTAGAGAAAGATAATAAAATTCTAAAATATTTATAATTTTCAATATCAAAATTGAACATGATACACCATATCCTATCCTCATCAAAGAAGTGGTTCATTCTTTAATTGAAACCATATGTTCGAGTGGTTAATTAATTTAGAGGAACAAGATAAATAAACTGAAGGAGAAGAGGATTCCAATGTTTTTTTTTTTTTTTAATTTAGTCAAAAGCACTTTCCTCTCAAATGGAGTTAGCATATATATGTCATGTCTTGATTAATCCATTAAGGTATTTATGAAGAGGTCACTATTATGATTCATGATAATATAAAAGACATTATGAAATTTAAATTTAAGCAGAAATTTTGGTGTAATGAAGATGTAGGGGACCATAAAATTAAGATATTAAAAATATTATTATATATATATATTTAAGTATAAATTCCAATATAATAAAGAATTAGAGAACAAATTAAAATTAATACATTACAAGGAGTAAAAAAAATGAATTTTCACACTAAAAGAAACATATTTTCAATCTCAAATATATTACATTTTTATAGTTGGAGTAAGATCCAACTAATTCCAATCCTAGAGTGAGAAGTTGAGAGAATATCTCAACAAACTCTAACAAACCGAAACTAATTTTACTAATGTTATAATTAGTCTTAACACCATCACTTAATGTGTACATTACAAAGAACAACACTAAGCCACATAACCATATTTCATGTTGATACTTTTGTTTAATATCATCTTCATTATAAATTCTATCCACTCTGAAATATCATACACTATGGTATTTTCCATCACCAAATTTGACCTACCACTTGATCCATTTAAGATACAATTGATTCTAACCATGATTAATGTATTTTTATGACTAATTATTATTAACATACTTTCATCTAGATGTAGTGCTAGAGAATCAGTCTCCATACTAAATCACTATATTGAGAAACTCTCATTTGACAAAGACATAATATTTTGTGTTTTCTTGTTATATAGGAAATAAATCTAGATATTGAATGTATCCAGTAGTTAATGTTACAAAGTAACTTTTATATGCTCTCAAACACAAAAATACTTGAATAACCTATAGTTTTTTTTTGGTCGTTGCATCCTCCAAGAACCACAAACTATAATGGTCTAGAAAAATAATCAAACGAGTGATGTGTTATTGTGGCAAGGCATACAATAAGAAGTTCACAAAATGAATATAACACACATTACCAAATATACATTAATATATTATTGAACATGCAACAATCATGCTGTGTTTAAGTGTTTAAATCACGAAAAGTTCTATTGTTGACTATTGAAAAGAGATTTATGTTATTTATATATGGCAAAATGACACTGTAGAATAATTTAAACTATCTTATCATATCATGAGTGGCATTCCATTGCTAGGTGTTAGCATCTACAAGCTCCTCCAAAGAAACTATTACCTCATTTATATGTGATTAGGATACCTCTATCACTCACCAACTTCATTACAAATGGGGACCTCTAAATGCATGTTCAATGACGTAGAAATATTTTTGGTAATTCTACATCTCACTAATGTTTCACAAACAAATTTGGAATATGTGCAATAGGTTCTTGAAAAAATTTGACATGACAAGAAGTTTGAAAACGAGACACAAGTAAAACTAAAAAAAATAATAATTAACCATATAATGCATAATGGATTAAGTTACACATATGGTGGTACATCCTCATAGTCCCAATTCTGGCAAGAAACACTCAGACATGGATATGATGACAACACCAAATACATGAGAGACAGTGTAATCAACAGCCAACTTAAGAAACAAATGTGCAAGCAAACATATAACATATTTGAGTCTATCCAAAACCACCCGAAATGAGGCCTCCCTACTACTTTTTCTTGTAATTCCACAACATGATTTCCTCCTTCACACTGGTTTATCAACAATTTTCAATGTTGGATGAAGCAATAATTCTCTTCACGATGCTTTTCCCAATTAGAAGCCTTCAATCATGTAGAACAAGGTAGGTTTATCAAGACCTCTCCATGCATAGTTTACAATCGGGTAGGATTATTTTCAATTCTTCAACTAATATTTATACAAATAAAGTCCATGGAAATTCTAGATCCAAACATAAAACCAAAATGAGTAAGGAAACTCTAGAGATTTTGTTATGCAAAAATAACATAATTGGATTTTTTTGAGGAACTGCTATGTGGTTAAGGAGATTCTTCCAACTCCATTAATTTGTATTGCATTCCTCCTACCATATAGTAGAAGAACCCATCATGAAAAATCCCATGAATGGTTTCATGGATTTAAGAGCAAGAGGATTTCATTCCATGAGGGTGATGGTGTGCCTTTCATACGCGCTAATTTTTTAATAAACTGAGACAAAACCATACAATAAACCACACCTAACTACCATCTATACAAAACTCTTCACCCAAACCCTCACACATTTGCACTAATACATTTCTACAAGAAATTACTCTCATATTTATAAAATATTTTTGGCCCTACCTTAAGAGAGTAATGCCATAGCTATGTGCTCTCATACAAACAAATAATTTTATTTGCACACCCTAAAGTAGTTGAAGTGAGATCCAACTAATCCCAAACATGGAGTGATAAGTTGAGAAAATATCTAAACAACCTCCAACTAACCCAAACCTATATACTAAACAATTTAACAAACCTAACTTAAAAAATCAAAACTATCTCTCGATTGAGCATAATAAACTCTTATTAACTCCACACTTTCCAACTGAGAAACATTAGAATAACCTCAAGTTAGTGGCAACTTTATGAATTAAATAATTTTTAGAAATAAAGTTTCGACGAAAATAAATTATTGACAGTGTACTAGTGACATTTGTTCACATTAATAAATATTATTTTCTTAAAAATAATTGGGTGGAACTACACAATATCAATTTGAACCCATGACCTATCTCAAATCCCTCCATAGGAATACATCTTTTCATAATTAATCCAAATGAGTTGTATTTAATGCATTTTTTTGAAAAGTTTTCGGTTTATTTTTCAGATATAATTTGTCTAAAATCCTGCAGGAATTCATTGAAATAAAAAAATTGATGGGTAAACTCTGCACAATCGAAATGCTCTAGAAGTGTTATTTTTCAGATATAATTTGTCTAAAATCCTGCAGGAATTCATTGAAATAAAAAATTTGATGGGTAAACTCTGCACAATCGAAATGCTCTAGAAGTTTTTCAAGGTTTTGAAGGCCAAAAACAACCATAAAAAACTCCAAAAAATCCTCCTAATCCAAACTCCAAAAACTTTTTACTAAAAATTTAATATTAATTTAATATATTTTTATAAAAATATTGATTAGATATACTCTCTAGAATGAATATCGATTCTATATATATATATATATATATACACATTGGCTACTCTGGGTTACCTCTAAAAGTTGTTACTTCTAAAAGGGAGGATTGATAAGATCAAGATACGATTCAGTGTTTTTCGTTAAGATTCCATCACCCACGCCTTAATACTTTTAACAAAACGACCTATGTTTGCGCGGAAATGTTTTCCATTTAAAACAAATCCCATCCCATTACGCCCTTGACTTCCACTTTTTTTGGCCTGTGTTCCGGTCCCGTTGCAATGGATTTATAGGTTAATTACATTATGTTATTTCTTATTACGCAATTCACCTAAAAATCGAGTTGTCTGGTCATGATTCATGAATCTGTAATGTCGGGTTTTGAAGTGTGCGAAGGGGCCATTTACAATTTGAATCGAGTAGATATATATATTTTCGTTTTCCAATGAAAGAGAGTGATGATTGGTAAGAGAAGTGCACGAAATGGAGACCGGTGTAAACGCATATAAATGCCTTGAAATTGTAATATAAAAAAATAGGTTTTAAGGTCCACTTTCTGGTAAAAATAAACATTAAAACTAAGCAATAAGCAATAGGCTCAGCAGCAGCACTGAAATTGTTGCTGAAACAGTCTCAACCGCATATTTCCTTGCCGTTGCTACCGAAACACACAACGAGGGAAGACTTTCTCACCCCTCTTCCCTTCCCTCACTGTAAGTTCTCTCTCTGAAAACTGAAATGAAATCCTGTCTGTCGGTCTCATCTCTTGTTAGAGTTAATATAGCCGCCAGCACTGATTTGGTCAGATCACTGGTATTAGTACTAGGGTTGCTTAGTTGAACTTACAACTACATCATCTGTGGATTTTAGTGAATACACAATACACAATGGGCCGCCGAAAGATTGAGATAAGGAGGATCGATAATGCGTCAAATCGGAACGTGACATTCACGACGCGTCGAAACGGGCTGTGGAAGAAAGCGCATGAACTGTCTGTGCTTTGCGCGGCAGAAGTGGCGGTCATAATCTTCTCAAGCTGTGGAAAACTGTATGAGTTTGGCAATAAATACTATGCTGCTAATTCTGAATGGACATAAAAATGGATATGTTTAAATACTATGCTGCTAATACTCTAATCAAAGGATTTCTAAGCATAGCTAATGCCAGTAAATCATGTTTCATAATAAAACTACTCTTGTGATTCTAGAACTTAACTTATAACAGGCTATAGCCCATTTTATATTTTAATTGATATCAATATGTATAGGACTTCCCTCATAGTATAGGACTTCCCTCAAACAACAGAATCTCTATAAGTCGAGGACCTGAGTCTGGGTTATAAACTTGCTTTCGGCACAAGGTCGCGATTGCACTCATCTGTATTAACTATTAAATTTCGAGTGCGCTCGTCTGTATGTGTGTTTTTTATGTTACAAGTAAACAGATAAAGTAGCATATGTACATGACGTTCATAAAAATTGAAGACGGACGATCAATTATATTTCATAGGTTTCGCCCGATCTCCATTCTTTCGATTAATAGCAACCTGAAAGCGGGTGTTCAAGGAGTTGACGGACACAACTGAATGATCTGGCGTTGCCGTTTCTGATTGAAAGCAAAACCGACACATCTCTCAACACATTTTGATTATTAACAAGTGCACATAAACAACTTCATTAATAATAGACAAGAACACGACAAAACAAACGCACACGAACATAAACACAATTACTGGCCATATCTACAACTTGGGCATGTGCAGTCCATGCCTCTCATTCTCCGCCTGTCCTCCTTGTGTTAGAGCTTGTCCTCTCAACTTCTTGTACTTCTCCTTGTTGTACTTCTCCTTTTGCTGCACTTTTTTCTTCTCAAACACCCTTCCTCTATAAAAAGAAAGCTACATGGGATAACAAAGAGTCACAACTACTGGTTTGTTTCCCCTTCTCAAATATTTCCTCTAAATAACAAAACTCATTTCAATTGTAAATATTTAAAAAACATTTAAAATTCAACCAACATCATCATGTGAGCATCCTCTCACATTGAGAAGCTCATGTCTAGTCTTCGTCGAACTTTGTCATCGAAATCCCAAGGTACAAAAATATATGACCTCTTGAGGCTTTTGGCATCTTCCTAGTTCTCTTCTCCATAACCCTGCAAGCACTCCTTGCTCTAGGCTGTTGCAAATCTCCTCGCCTTCCTCTACTATCACCTGCACAGTGAATTAAATATGCTACCAAATCCTGAACTCAACATGTACCTTCTTCCACTACATCTGCTATGAAGTATGAACTTTACTTGTTGTCGAACTCTTCAAACTTTCCAACACATCATAAGTTGTCTCTTCATCCAAAAAAATATACCTTCCATATTTCATTTTGTCAATTTCATCTTCTAACTCAGTCCTTGGCTGAGATTTAATCTCTTCAAGTTGCTCATCAAATCTTCATCTTCTTCATCACATGTGTTCATAACCCTTAGACTATTTTTCCATGGTTCCAACTCAAGTCCCTTGATCTTTTCCTTCAACTGAGCATTTAACTGTATATCAACTTCACATGCAACAAATTCTATTTTACCTTATTCTGGAGACTTCGTTTGTAACTCTGGTCTTCCTCCTCTTTCTATAGGAGTCCTCTCATCATCTCTAGTTATACTTTGACTTCACCTACTTCTTTATCAAGTTTGTCCTGACTTGATCTGCTATGGATTCTCTCTCAACCCTTACTATGTCTCTTAGTAGTCACAAATTTCATTTTTCCATGAGTTACTGACTACTCACTATGAGTTGCACTCAAGCCACAACAACAAGTTGACTCCATCAACCTATTTGTAAATAACATACTAAGCATTCTCATGCCTAGTCCTCTCGAAGTTTTGTTGACTCCTTCCTCTGGAATCTTCATCTGAGCACTCTATACTATTATGGCTTCTACATGCACTTGAATCGCCTTCTTCCTCTAATAACTTTATTGTTCTTCCTCACATTATACCACAAGGTTCCTTGTCATCATCCTTAGCTGCAATCACTCATCCATGCTACTTGTAATCAACAATTAATCCGTAATTGACTGAAATAAAAAAAAAAAAACCCATGACCTCATGTTCAATATTCTCTTGAGCACATAATTGTTGCTATAGAAATATTCTTACTGTTATCATCCCTTTTTTTTTCTAGAGCTTCCTTTTCATCCCCATTCTTTCTGCTCATAACTCTGGTCACCTTGACTCTCTTTTAGCAATTGTTTCTCATGATTGAGTTATGCCCCTAAATCAACCATCTCGTCCTCAAATTCCTCCTCACTCATTGCTTTAGCAATTTTATTCTTTTGCTTGTGACTATCCTCTGAACCCATGTTATCATCTTTATCTCTTTTTCCTGTGAACTTTCCTTGTCTACTAGTGAGTTGCAACTAGCCCTTCTTTTCACTGTAAAAAATCTTCTACTTGTTACCCATACCAATTCATCCTCCTGGTATCTTCTCTTCTCTAGGTTCTCTGTCGTAGTACCTCTTCTTGAGCACGTTTTCTCCATTGCTTTTAAAGTTGTCAACTATTGTATCGTCAACCGCTCACTCTTCTTAGTTTTTATTGTTGGGTTTTATCACTATTTATTCATGCAAGTGCTTTTTTTGCTTCCTCTCCTTTGAGATAGCTTAATTTCTATGACATCTACTACAAATTCAGTCCTACAAACACAATTATTTTAATTTCCAAATCATCACATTCATTTTTATAAATATATAACAAGATCCCATCTTCAACTACTTTCTAAACCAAATCCTCTCCAACCAATGCACTTGTTTTTTCTCAAGAGCATATCAACTGTTCACTTCCATGCAATCACCTCACATACTATTGTAAGGTTTCATTTCCTCTTCAACCCCTTTTCACTTGAATTTTTTCTTCAAACTTGGAAATTCCATTTGTACATGGATAAAATCTTATTTCGAATCGATGGCATATCCATCACATGGATATTCTTCCAACCTCTCCATTTATCTTCCAGATCTATTTCCACTTCCCACATACAAATGGTTGAAATTCCATTTCCTCTTGAACAAAACACTTTCTTTTTTTCTGTCCAAGTCTATCCAAACCTACCTCTAACAATATTCATACCTCAATATACATCAAGTATCCTCTCAACTCTACTAATCTAATTATATTCAAAGAATTTTTTTCCTCACAATTCCAATGAACGTCTGAACTTTAATTCCAACCTTTGTTCTGTTGACTGCACTCCCAATAGTTAACATGCTCTTTTCGCGCTCTGAAATTCTCCAAAGAATGAAGCTGAGCTATCATACCACTTGGTGGAGATAAGTTGGGTTTCCCTGACTATATCCCATAACCTAGAATACTCTGACCTACAAGAACATTTTTTTGTTGTAGAATCCAATTATAGAAATTCAGAAATTAATTTAAAAAGGTGCATTCAAAATTAGAATATGGATATTTCCTTCACAATTTCCAAGAGAGGGGTTCCTCACACCTTCTAAGCCTTTTCCTCACCTCAATTGACTCACATGGGATTAAAATTATCAATGAAAAAACCAAAATTCCAAAAAATTCTCTCAAAACCTCATACGTAGCCTTAAAACCTCCTTGTCGTAGGTGCTAGAAAATATTTTTGTAGTGCTCTTGTAAGCGCTGAAAAATATTTTCGTAGCGCTTTGAGAAAAGTGTATTTTATACTTCTAGGTAATCGAAATGACTCGACCCTTCTCCCAATCGACTCTACATCACCTTGAATTTCTCCTTAACGCCACACACAACCTCATACACCCTTCTTCATAGGGATTTACCTCTAACTCACACGTATCAAATATTTAGGGTTTTGTATAGCACTCATAAAATAGGGACTTCTCGTTTCCTATTACAATGTTCTACTATTGTAAATAATATGCCTTGACATTCTAGAAACACAGGAAGCACTACCCCATGAGTTTGAAGCCAAAATGCCACAAGGTTATTAAAAACCACACAACCAATTGGAACAATCATAGAGGCATTATGCATGGTACTTTGTTATTATTATAATATCTGTAAACTTACACATAGTCACAAACCAACCACTTCATCATGGGTTTGTAAAAAATCATAACGACATCCCTAAGGTTTGTAAACTAATGCACACAATAGTTAATGTCATGAGGCATCAACTCTTAACATCAATCAGTTCTATGGATTGGAGGGTCTCATCAACACATCACATTTACAACACCTTTCTAACATCACAATCTATCAATGGTGAACATACACACCAATATACGTTCCAACAACATCATCAACCACAACTATGCAATAGTATGAGGTTACAACTTCATATGCCCAGGGGTAAACATTCCAAACTCAACCTTCGTCTAAGATAAAGCATCAATCAAACCTAAAGACATACAAATATGACACATTTATCAACACATTTCGATTCCTAAGAAGTTCAGATAAACAAATTCATTAAAAATAGACATGCAGAGGACAACATAAATGTAGAGGCATATAAACACAATTTCTCATTACTCACATTCAACATACATTAGATTGGAAATATCTACAATTTAGGCCTGTGTAGTCCATGCCTCTCATCCTCTGCCTCTCCTCCTAGCACTGCAACTTCTCCTCTCTACCTCTGTTGCACTTCAAGGTGTTGATGGAAAGAACTAAAAATTGAATGTAATTGATCGAATGTGTGAATGTAATTGATGTTTATGTTTGAAATCATAACCCGAATTTCACACCTCAATTATAACAAACTAGATTATGAAGGATAGAGGAAAAAACTTGACTTATCCACATACAAAAATATCACATTCAACATATTATATTTATGGTTGTGTAACTCTAATTTCATTGAATTTAAAATGTAAAATAAAATAAAATTTTAAATCGATTAAAAACTACTGAAATTTATTCTAATTTCTAAATGGAAATAATTCAGACTAAATACCTCTAACACTACCTCTTTGCATATCCAACAATCTTACCTTAATTAATGTTATGCAGAATTATGAATTACGGATAAAACATTCTTCCCTAAATGTGGTGCTATGAATTTAGAACAATAGATTAAATACTTTGCAGATACTTTTCCTAATAGTAATTAGACACACAGAATAGATCAAGAAACATACTTGGGGTCCAAGCGCTTCCTATTTTCCCTCCGTCGCTCTTGTTGTAGCTTCAAATCCAAGCTAGATTGCCAAAATATTTCCTGCAAGAATGAACACTAAACAACAAAGATATTGCAATATACAGATGGCTATTCCATTTATTCAGTTAAATCAATGAAGCATGAACCATATACATCAGATAAGAATTCATAATATGAAAAACAAAAGCTTATACAAATACATATCTGGGAAAGTAAGAAGCAATCTTTATTAATAGATAGAAGGGGAGGTTACAACTAATGATTGATTTGATTTCACCATCTACAGCATCATTCCAACCTCATCACAATTAAAATCTCTCCAGCAGCATATCACTCAAATCAAATCCTCAATTGAAATTCCACTAGCATTTCTCTACTCAATTTCTTCCTTCTTAAGCACTCGGATCTGTGCTCAATTTATAGATGAGCTTAAGGTAGTTTTACTATCAATGACTTTATAATAATAGGCAAGACATGTTCCACAGCTTAGAGATGTCAAATGGACACATGGATTTGAATTTTGACACATATTCACTCTTCTAGAAGGCACTCGCCAAGTGGAGATTCCGAAACAATGAGAATTTCGCTACCAATTTGACCAACGCACACTTGATTATCGGGAACTACTTTGCATATCACCCTTGAATGGAGGTAATTGTATATGCAATGTACTTAGCCCCTTGAGAGACTGCGTTGGTGAGCTCATAGGTGATATAACATATACTTCAAATCCTGGAAACCTTGCAATGGAAATCATGGATGATTTGTCTTTGTTCTTTGTCTTAGGGAATATAGCAACTAAAATGATAGGGGATGATAAACAATATTCATCGGTTCTGGGGATGATTTCCAGTTTAACCAGGTCATTGGGAATGATGCCCAAATTGACCTATAACAGATTTCCCCCTAAAGCATGAAGTCAGAATAATAATTACAATATTTTTTGAATGAGATGCTTTACACTGTGATGGGCTGGAGCTGAAGTGGAGTGGCAACCTGCATCAATATTATAATACATTACATCATGATATATCCTTTTGATCACAAATTACTAAGGGAAGGCATTCCAATGCTCAGCACATAAACTATCTAATAACATGTACATAGTGCAGAAAGTCATCTATATTGGAATGTTAATACAGACATGCCTACAGATATAGGCACATGTTCAGATGACGATCTGTATGTAAGGTCACCGTACAGATGATGTGTACAAAAATATTGAAATCGTAGCCCAGATGGTTGAAACTAGATCTGGGGTGTTCTTATCTCATTCACTCAATCGGTCGAGTACAAGTCTAGCCATGAAAATACATGATTTGTAGTCGAACATGGTAAGACATCGTTTGATTACCAGTCAATGATGTGAGATGTTAAAAAATGTGAGAGAACCACCATTAATTTCAATGGCCCTCAAGGTACTACAATACATTTCGTAAGGCGTGAATAGATGATTCGATGTCGAACACCAAACAAAAGCTTCCGGGAAAAATTCTGGAAGCGAGGATCTTGTCGATGCTATAACAAGCCTCATGGTACTGGAATATGATGTTTCTAAGTGAACTTCCTGGATGATGATTTTACATCAACATGAAGCCACTTTATTGCGAAACGAAAGTTATTGATTTCAGAGACAAAGTATGACTTGATATAGCAATGTTCAGGGATGAATGTCATGAGAATGAAGCTTTATGACTATTGCAGAAGGATGAGTATTCATTGGATGACTTCTCTTGAACATATCAGTGGCACTGAGATGAGTTGGCAGCATTGATTCAAAACCGAAGTGAAGGTATGATGAGCCATAGGTATGAATAAACTGTCAAGAATATTACCCAACCCAAACAATCACAGTGATGGAGTGAAGTGTCATGTTCAAGAGCAACCTGCTACCGTAAAACGTTTTGTTCACTTTCCTAAATTTTCCCCGGTCATTTGTCAACCAGTACCTCTTTATTTTTTGACAAGATTGAGGAGGATAACATATGCTTTATCTATAATTCAACCCTTCGGGTGAACAATGTATCACTATTTAATAATTTAACGAGTCTAGCGATGAATGAAACTTGATTCTTTCCATGATCGACAAGCCCGTCACTATTTTATGTTTTAACGAGCCTAACGACAGTGACAACCCGGTCCTTTTTCATATTTAGAGAGTTTGAAAAAGAGGATGAAAGAAAACTCCATAAGTACTTTTTCGTAAAGTTGTCACTCAGATCCGAAAAAGTGTAAATAATATCTAAGAGAAGCTCTTTAGTCATGTTTGAATAAGGTATTCCTTTTTCATAAATAATCTATCTTAGACCGGAAAAGGGTTAAACTTATACTAAGTATATATCAATTCATTTACTTTTACGAGCTCGAAAAGACAAGTGCTCAGCAATATTTTCACATTATCGAAGTCTAAAAAGAGCTAAAAGAAGACTCCAGGGGTTCTTTTTTTGTTGTTATCGACGCTCGAAATGGAGATAAAAGTGTGCTTCAAGTCCTTTCTTTTTTTTAACAAAGCATGAAAAATAAGGATAAAAGTATGCTTTGTAGTTAAATCATTCTTTGAAATAAATGCATGGCTAATGTGTTCATGAGTTGTAAAACCTGTTTAGAACAACATCAAATGGATTAAAAATACCAGCTTCATGATAAAAATATAATAAAACCATAGTCACAAAAATAAATATTCATTTCAAATAATCAAATGACTAATAAAAAGAGTTTTAGTATTCATTTTTACCATTCAATAGTTACCATTTTCATTTTGGAGCTCTGAACTTGTTTTTTTCCCCCGAACTTCAGCTGCTAATTGTGATGAATTCTATTGACGATTTTCATCGTCGTTTGATCGAGGTTAGTGCCATGAACCCTCTCCTTCTTTCAGTAATTAATTCATTTCCTTTCATTGCAATTTATTAGGGTTTTGAGCCCCTTGGGGTAATTTTTTCTTCCAAAGAGGGCAACACACCCTTAAGCATCGAAAAGTGAATTGTAGAGCACCTAAATTGAATTCTAGTTGCATATGCAATGCATTGTCCCTTGTTCAAGAATGCGTTGGGTGCAATCTCCATTTTTTATTCCTTCACTATGCCCAAAATTTGTCTATTTTTTTTGCATTGAAAAGAGCCTAATGAGTCTTATGGTTATGTTTCAGGATTTCATCACACTATAATGATGATTACATGGAGAGAAAGAGAGCATAAAGAACATAATATGGTTTCCCTAAATGAGTTGGGTACAGTAAGAGCCTTAAGAGATTGTGGGTTTTTAAAGGACTTCCACTTTTCAGGGATGAGGCAATAAATAGAACTCTTGGAGTTCCTTGTTCGAGCATGGTATCCAGCTATCGAGGAATTTCAAATTAGGAACAAAGTGGTTCCCATTACAGTGGAGGATTTATATTTTCTCACAGGTTTGCGGAGGAGAGGCTTGCCCATTTCCCTCTCAGGGTCTGCTCTTGGAGGAGAGACAGTGAGAAACTATGTTTTGCAGTATTTCTATCCAGGGGCAGAGGAAATAAAATATCGGAAGATAAACATCCGTGACGTTAGATATTTTCCTTTGAGAACCATTATTTTCATGATCGCAAAACTTGTTGGAACCATTACACTACATGTAGCGAATAGATCATATATGCAGTATGCGGTAGAGTGCATGGAGCCAAAAGTCTTCAACTGGTGTGAAGCTATACTTTCCCAAATAAAGGAACAACTGAACAAGGTAAAGGGAGGAACGAAGAAAAACTTCAGTTATGGTTTGATCCTCTTTTCATTTGTCTTAGAGCAGATTTCTTTGTTGTATCCTCAGCATGTGGCATTGAGTGTGTCTAACCCTAGAGATCCGAGGATGCAGAGATGGGTAGAACTAATGGGTAGGTATGCAGGCCAATCAACCATTGTGTTCTTGAATGTGTTCTTCGCCTAGTTCAGGCGACAAGTTGTCGCCATTGATGAGTATGCATACGCAGGAATCGATTTCTGAGGAAATCCAAACTTATCCTTACCGTAACACACTCAGTGGGGTGCAATAGGCAAGAATGTTTTTACCATGTTTTTGATTTTCCTAAGGTCTATACAATGTTTTTGGTATTTTTTTATGTTTTCCCAAGACTAAACTAGAGTTTTGATGTAATGCAAATGTTGGTTGAGTTCAACCGGTGGAGGAACTAGAGCATGGAGTAGATGAGTTGGCAAAGAGGACTGTCGGGAGAGTAGTCCTTCAAGATTTAGACATGGATGGGACTCTAACTGAGCTTAGGCAGAACATAGAGGGTTTGATCTTCGAGATTTCGGATTTCTGGATCGAAGAGTTACCCATGCGACTGCAGCGCCACACTATAGGCATTCATAACTGCTGGATGCAGTTACTGCATAGGATAGCTAGATATATAACATGTTACCATGAGCATCACTAATTTTACTTTCTACATGTTGCATACATTTTCAGTTCAGATGACCAATGTGTCTCGGGCACAATTTTTTGTAAGAACCTATAACTATCTATCTATTGGATTTCAATGTTTTCCTATGTTTATTGTGTAATCCTATTCAATTATGTGAATGTATCTTTACATGTGTTGCAAATGTCTGTCTAAAACATGATTAGCTAAAGAATTATTCAATGTGTTCTAATTTCTAGAAATGTGTTGATATTGAATAAAATGAAAGTGTCTTTCCAAAAGTGAAACTCTTAGGAAAAAATGATGCAGTGTTGGATTTCTAACAGTATAAACACTAGTAACTTATAATACCACAAATTGTGAGTCTAACCCTATAATGATGTTGTTAATACCAAATGAAATGGCATTAGAGTAAAGTTTGATCAACGCGTTATACTCAACGATATTGTTTATCGATCTACCAATACAAATCCCTCAATAACTCACTAACTCGCCATTCGGAGCGAAAATGGCCCATGCTACAGAGGATGGATTCTGCGTACTATGACTAGCACCATCAACATATCCAAAAAATGGTTCCAAAGATTCAGACATCTACGATGAAATGTAAGGCAGATTACTAACGTCAAGAAAACTCTAAAAACAAATTAAGACAATGAATGCAAATCAATAACATATATATATACAATATAATACAAAAAATTTCTACGCTCATGATTAAGCATAGTAACGTTTCAGATACAACCCATTTCGGGGTTGCGCCAATGGAATTCCATCGTAATCCACCAAAACGTAGGCTCCTTTAGCAATACATATTTTGACAATATAGGGGCCATGCCATAATGCCTCAAATTTCCTTGTACCTATTACATCAGCTTCTTGATCATAAGGAAGGACCAAGTCGCCCTCTGAGAAAATGCGAGGCTGGACATTTTTGTTGTATTGCGCCTTTATACGTCTCTTATGTGCTTTGCTAGCCAATTGGGCTTCACGACATTTTTATCAAGATGGATGAGGTTAAAAAGACGCGGTTCTTATTTTAAGGTCTCAGGTAACAAGTTGATTGCTAACAATGGTATTTCACATTGGATTGGAAAGATAGCTTCTATACAATACACTAATTAAAAAGGAGTAAATCTGGTTGCATTTCTCACCGAGGTTCGATACGTCCATAAGGCCAAGTACATGATTAAATGCCAGTTTCTTTTATGAACTCCTATCATTCGTTGAAGCATACGTTTAAGAATTTTGTTGATAGCTTCGACTTCTCGATTAGATTGTGGATAATAAGGAGTAGAATTATCATGTGACAATCCTAACTTGGCAGTCAATTCAGTCATCATGTGGTTGTGAAAATTATTCCCATGATCTGAAACTATAGCTTGTGGGACCCCAAACCGTGCAATAACATGAATAAAGAAAAACAATACATCTGTTTATCCTGTGTTGTTGAATGTAGGCATCGCTTGGCCCATTTGGTAAAGTATTTTACTGTGACAATAATATAACCATGCCCCCCAGACAAACGAGGGTTACAAGTCATGAAGGCAATGCCCCATTTCGGAAATGAACCCACAGAGACAACAGGATGCATTGGTGCTGACGGTTTGCGGATTTTATAATAAAAAATATAGCATGCATGACAACTTCTGACCGTGAGTATGAAATCACAAAATATGGTAGGCCAAAAGTAACCAGCATGGAGTATCTTCTGCACGGTAGCGTATCTAGATAAATGTCCACCACAATCCCCAGAATGACAATCATTTAAAACATTTTCGGTCTCCTGATGAGTGAGGCACCTTCTTTAAATAGTATCAACACCACGATAATAAAGTGTATCGTCGACGATTAGATAATGTTTGGCTTGGTATCAAATACATCTTTGTTCAGAGCAAGAGGTATCAAGCTGAAAATTTTGATTTGGAGATAAATGATAAAATCTCCATACCAAGGATCAGATGATCCAATCAGAAACAGAGACTCGTCGGGAATTGATGGTTCCAACGTAGTAGTAGTCCTATCAGATGGAAGGTCATAGAGAAGCTCTACCAAAACTAAATACTTGTTTGACTTGGATTTGATGAATTCCAAATCAAATTCCTGCAAAATCACAATCCATTTTGAATAATTTCCCCCAAAAAATTGACGTGAGAAGATATAAGTCATGGGGTTCCAATCCGAAATGACAATGGTCGTTCAGAACAGGATATAGTGGTCAAACCTTTGGACAACATGAATAGCTGCCAAGGCAAGCTTTTCTATGTAATAATACTTGACTTCCATATCATTGAGATTACAACGCAAATAATAGAACAGATGTTCTATCCCATTTTCTACTTGGACCAACGCCATACCAATGGTCATATCAGCCATGGAGATATATAAGAAATACTCATTCTGATAATTTGGGAGATACATTAATGACGCCCTGGAAAGAGTATCCTTGACAGCATCAAAAGAAGCTTATGAAACTTGGTCCCAATAGAAGGGAACCCCCTTTTTCAAGAGGCAAGTAAATCCTTTAGCCATTTTTCCATAGTTGGGTATGAACCTCCTTAGGAAGTTAGAATTTCTTTGAAGTTTTTTTATCTGTAGTAAATTTGATGGCGCAGGCAAATCAAGAATGGCCTGGACCTTCAATGCATCTATTCGAATTCCTTCTCTTGATACTACGAATCCAAGCAAATAACCAGACCCAACACAAAACACACATTTATGTGGATTGAGGCGTATTTTGTAGTGTTGGCATCGTAAAAAGATGGCTCTCAAATGCATCAGGTGATCATTCTGATTTCGTGAATATGTGGGTAAATCATCTAGATAGGTTTGAACAATATGTTTGTTGTCATTGAAAGCATAATCCATTTCTCTCTGAAAAGTAGCTCTAGTGTTATTTAAACCAAAAGGTAGTTTCCTATAAGTGAATGTGCCCCAGGGATATATGAGTGTTGTATTATGTTGATCCTCTGGGCAGATATTGATTTGATTGTAGTCGGAAAATCCATCCATGAACGAAATAATTTCACATCCAGCACTATTGTCAATAATCTAGTCAATAAATGGAGTAGGATAGTTTTATTTTAGGAAAGCACGATCAATATCCTGATAATCGACACACACTCTGATATTTCCTTATTTTTTCATGAGAGGAACGATGTTGGAAACCCACTCATTTAGCAGAACAAGGTATATGAAACCAGCATGCAAATTTTTTTCAACTTCCTCTTTCATGGCAACAGCCTTCTTTGGATGAACAGGATGAATGTGTTGACACACCGGATTGACATCAGGATAGATATTAATAGTGTGTTCAACAATACTAGTGTCAATACCTAGCATCTCCTCATAATACCAAGCAAGGATATCCCGAAATTCACGAAATAGAGAGCGATATGTTTCAAGTTTTGATGGAGAACAAGACATGCCAACATGAATATTTTCTACCACACTAGGTTTGGTCGAAATATTAATAGAAATAGTTTCTTCAATATTGGAATCGATTGCATTAATAGGTAAAGAATTCAAATAGAATTTTTTTATCGATGGGTGATATAGTTCACTAAGATAATTTTCTTCATAATCAGGAAGATGGGAATGATGATGAAAATATTCCCATGGCTCTCCTTCTGACATCATGGTTTCCAAAATATTCTCATCTGTCAAGAAAGTTGAGGAAAAAGGATCAGATGGAGTACCAAAATCTAAGGAAAGATCAACCCAAAAAACCGGCGACGCTGATTTCGGATTCACCGCCCAAGCCAGATAGATTTATTTCTATGCTACCTCAATAGGGCTAGGTGGTAGAAATTCATCTAATGTAACAATTTCAGAATCATCCATACTCCTCCTTAAGCTAGATGGAGCGGAAGAGATAATGTAGCAGGTGTCTATACTTTCAATTTATGTCATTTTCGTAGGCGGCAGTAATGCAAAGGTTCTGATGAGAGTGGAATCCTTTAAGAGTCCTACACCAATGTTCTGAAGTGCTAGTTGGGGTATGTGAACGAACATAACACTTCCAGTTACCTGTGAAGTAGAGGAAAATAAGGATAGTTGATTAATGACTGTGATGACACCTTTATAAGGAAAGGAAATCATTCTAAAATATGTAGAAAAAATTGCAGTCATAGCATATACCCCTGGCCTTCCAAGTAAAATATTGTATTCAAGGGGTCTGCCAATAACTTCAATGTCAAAATTCGTTGTTTTCCCCCCTATTTCAACATGCAGGTTATTGATAATGCCAAAAGGCTTATATGTATGTCCATCAAAAGCCTTCAACGTCGTTTATGATTGAGATAAGCACAAAGAACCAAGTGACTTCCAAAATTTTAGAGAAATAATGCATGTAGATGCTCCCTCATCAATAATAGTACGATGAAAACGGTCATTGAGAACATTTACTTGTATGGAGAATGGAAATTCTGCTGGTAGTTGTGGCACATAGCCCATATGATTAAATATGACGAGATTAAAATCAGTCGGATCAATTCCACCAATAGCCGACAATAAAGCCTGTTTATGGGCAGGACAATTTTGTAATACCTCAAGAGCTAACATAGTTGAAGGGGGTTGAGCCAAATCTTCAACTATATTATAATTTTGAGCAACTCTTGCTCGAGGATTATATGTCGATTTATGAACGACTCACTTCGGTGGCTTGATTGTAAATTCAAGAATGGAAGTAGGCGGTACCAATTCTATAGACAGATTCATAGTCGAGGTAGTAGGTTGATCAGTAGCCTAAGTACCGTAATCTTTATTACGTGTTGACACCAAAATATCTATTGAAGGTTTTGTGAAAAATAACATAAGCACTTGGGAACTAGAAGCTGGATCTGTAGCAACCAAATTGGTGTCCAGATTCAGAAACGGATTTGTCAACACAGTTGATGCATCTGAAGTATTAACCATTTTTTAAACTTCAGCGCGGTGAGGACAATCCCAAACAAAGTGTTCCTCATTACAGATTATGCATGGCTAACAAGGTTTCCTAGTTCGAGACGATTGATCAGATGATATTTCTTGCAGGTTATAAGTTTTATTTTTCTTATATTTCCCTCTTTTCTTACTTTTGGGTTGCTTGTCACTTTTGCCTTTGTCAAATGACATGGAATTTATTTCGGAAGAAGGTGCAGCATTAGATGCAATAGTACGATGTGTGCTTGTAGTACCTATCATATTGTCTCCAACATGAGAGTCCTTTAATTGAGGAGGAACAGTAAAATTAGATCATGGCGAGTTTGGAATTTTTCATAGAGCATGCCAGACTGTGTATAAATCAAGTCTAAATATTAAGCACGAGAAATGACTTGCTCTTCAGTGACGATGCCACCCTTAGCCACATCCTCGGTTATAGATGGTAACATGGACTTAATGAACCACTCAGCAAGAGCTGATCAGGAACAAATCTCTTAACCATTCTATGACGACGATGCCACTCATGAATATGATCAGAAATGTAAGTAGAATTAGTCTATTTAAAATTAGTCAAGATTTTTGTTCCAGTTTCATATCGTATGGGTAACTGGAACTGAGTAAAAAAAATAGTAGCCAGGGTAGAGAAATTATCAAAATAATCTCTAGGTAACTCAATGTACACATACACTTGAAAACATGTAGTCGAATAGAGTGATCATTCAGGGATTTTGATGAACACCATAAATGATAAGGCATAAAATGAGTCGACGGGTCTTCCCTAGGGTTTCCATTGAACATAGGAATATTCGAGGGTAATTTGTGAGGTATCATCGCCCACCAAGGAGCATAGTTGATTAGATCATTGGTTAGCCGATTTGAATCTGGTAACTCTAAAGTTGCAACAAAAGGCAACTGTCGATTAAGGTCAGGTTGAGCATAGCCAAGGTATGATGGAATTGCTTAAGCAACATGCCTTTGAGCACCAACATAAGGAATCTGCTACTGTTAATCCAGATAGGGGTTGTTTTTATAATAAAATTATTAAGGATGTCGTTGACCAAAACCTAGATATGATACTTGTTGAAATGATGGTTGAGGCATTTACGCCTGAGGCTGCCAAGGGGTCTTTCCACCAATGTTATAAACCAAATTAGGATAACTTGGATTCAGTTGAGGATAAGTATAACATATTTGTGGCTGTGACATCCCATAATATGGTAATCCAACTTGTGAAAAAATGATTCCAGGTACAGGTTGTTGTAAATTAGCTGAAGGATTTGGAGTCTATGGTCCCAATACTTGAGGATATTGAGTTGAAGGACCCGCTTGAAACGGTTTTTGTACAACATTTTTAGTCTATAACAGGGGTAAATATGAATTAAAAAGTGGAATGGATGTGGGTGCAACAGGTTTAACCAGTTGATATGAGTGAACAATCATTTGTGGTTGGATAGGCAGAGTGGGATACCATTGAAAAACATTCATTTTGACATTAGTTTGACCAAAAAAAGACGGATTAATATCTAAGTGGGTGACCATATCTTTCCCCCCAGTATGAGGAGGATAATAAGACGAAACATATTGTTCTCCAAATGCAGGGAGTCTAGTTGATATGGTACTATATGGAATAGACCCAGGTGGACCAGCCTGATATTTCCCTGATGATGTATATAAAGGATTAAACCATTGAGTACTTACTATAGTTTTACCAGTTAGAATACTAGACAATGACATTGGTGAAGTCCATGGATTTGACGATGCACCAAAGAAAATTCCAGATAAATATTTATAGCTTGATGGAAGCAAAGGGCCTCCATGTAAATATGACTCTGGTGAATTTTTAAGCATCAACGGGGTAGCGAGGGCAGGTGTTGACGTAATTGGAATAGATGGCCCAACCAAAGATGTTGGTTCAGGCATGGTTAGCTGTCCAAATGTGCACCATTTTGAAATGATGGGAATTTGAATAGGCACAGGATCAACAAAAGCAGAGGGTGGTGATTGAGGAAAAGACTCGTATAAGAAAGGATCCTCCCCAAAATGGGTTGGATTTAAAGGTGTTTCGTCTTGTGGGATTTCTTCAATCCAAATCAAACCAGGTGGAAGTATTTTTCCGTCAGGCCCAAAGTATATTTCAGGATGTTGACTATGTGATATGGGAGACTCAATGGCTACAGAAAATTGTGGGATGACAAATGGAGGAAAAAATTCTGGTCATTCGACTTCAGGATATAAATTTTCTGGAAAATAAGAGATAGGATCTGGATCAACTTGTGGTTGAACAAGGTCGGGTTCGAGAGGTATGGTCTCACTGATTGGATGGATCGTGACCAAGGGTAGGTGTGAGGAATCTGTCTCGACAATAGTAGAGAAACCAAGATTTTTAGAAACAACTTGTGCCGACTCTGGTATATGGGAAGATGATCCTTCACCAGAGGTACTAATAGTACTGGTTTCGGTAGAGTAATGTCGCCTTTGCTGACCAGGAGTAACTTCCAGTGGTAAAGGTGGTTTCAATGCTAATCTACATGAACGACGGGGAAAATTATTTTGTTCTTCCATGATGAATGATTTATTTTAACCAAAAAAAAATAAACAACATAAAAGGGTATTGCTAGGCAAAAGGTTTACCAAGAAACTTTGAACTGCAGAATACCTCCTAGCGAACCAAGAAGTATGGGCTGGCAACCTCCCTGAATGTTGTGTTCGGTGTATCACAATTTACAAGGTGGAAGACTCGGTTCACTATGGATGGATAGCAACGTAAAGTTGTCCTTCCAAATATACCCAAAGGTACATGGAGGCCCAAGTCCATATTAACATTGTCTGATGCAAAACCACACAGTGACAGAACCCCTTTATTCTTTCTGTACTATAACACCGCCCAATATACCCGAAGGTACGTGGATGAGCTATGATATACTTACGTATGTAGAGTGAGGTATCACACTCGAAATGTATCGCAGAAAATTAACGACAGTTGCTATGTTTTACGATGTCGGAACACGTCTCTAGCCTAGACCTTATAAATGTTATCATTATGGTTCCAATGCTTTATTAGGTAAATTCATGTAAATTTTAAGTTGATCTTGTTGATCAATTTTCCTTTCAAGGTTCACCATGATGATGTGATGGAAATTCCTAAAATGCAAACTAAAATGATAAGAAAACTTTCAATTTTAGTTTCTTCAATGAAAATCCTAGCTTCTAGAGGGAAAGAGCAATCAATTTGAGAGCAAACAACAAAGAGCACAAACTAATATGCAACTTTCCTAATTTGTTCCTATGCAAAACACACATTCCACTACATGCAAATGCATGTTTTTCTTTTTAGTCCGTTTAATGTGAATGCAAAAAAGGAAACTATGTGCATCAAATCAATAAAAAACAAATTCCTTTTACTTTGAGAAATGAGTAATTGAATAACAATTTCTCTTTTTAGGAAAAATGAAGAATTTAACTACAATTTCTCCTATAGGAAATGAAGAATTTAATGCCAATTTCCTTTTCAAAATCAAGTGGATCTAATGCAATAATGAAAATACTTTGAAATTAATTTTTCAATGATAAAGAAAAACACTTTAAATAAACATTGAACAAACTTTTATTTCAAAGGAGGAAGATGCAGGTAAAGTCACTAGTCTCTATGAGGCATCAGGCTCTTGAAAATACAACAAACAAAAGGCTGAAAACAAATGTAAAGAAAAATTCAGTGGGAATTTGGTTGTCTCTAGGGGCAACCCGGTCTCTAAGGGGAGACAATGCATTGAAAATCACCCCTGAATGGGAGACAGTGCTCTGCAAAGCACTGTGTCTTGTTCAAGAGTGCGTTGGACACAACAGAGAACAAAAACTCAAGCTATTTAACACACTTCTAATGCAAATTTTGATTTCAAAAGCCTAATATTTAATATTAAATGCTACTGGGTGGATAAACAGAGGCAAACACAACAAGGATGAAGGGTAAAATCCCCAGTGGAGTCGCCAATTTGTTATGCGGAATTATGAATTACAGATAAAATATTCTTCCCTAAATTTGGTGCTATGCATTCAGAATAAAAAATTAAAGACTTTGTAGATACTTTTCCTAGCATTAAATAGACACACAGAATAGATCAAGAAACCTACTTGGGGTCCAAGTGCTTCCTATTCTCCTTTTGTCGCTCTTGTTGTAGCTTCAAATCCAAGCTATATCACCAAAATATTTCCTGCAAGAATGAACACTAAACAACAAAGAGATTTCAATATATATATGGCTATTCAAGTTACTCAGTTAAATCAATTAAACATTAACCATATACATTAGATAAGAATTTATAATATGAAAAACAAAAGCTTATACATATACATATGTGGGAAAGTAAGCAACAATCTTTATTAATGGATAGAAGGGGAGGTTATAACCAGCGATTGATTTGATGTCACCATCTCCGGCATCATCCCAACCTCATCAAAATGAACATCTCTCCAACAACATATCACTCAAATCAAATCCTTAATTGAAATTGCACCAGCATTTCTCCACTCAATTTCTTCCTTCTCAAGCACTAGGATCTGTGCTCAATTTATAGATGAGCTGGAGGTAGTTTTATGATCAATGACTTTCTAATAATTGCTAAGACATGTTCCCAAGCTCAAAGATGTCAAATGGACACATGGATTCGAAGTTTGACACATATGCACTCCTCTAGAAGGCAGTGGCCAAGTGGAGATTCCGGAACAATGAGAATTTCAGTCCCAATTTGACCAATGCACCCTTGAGTGTCGGGAAGTGCTTTGCAGAGCACCCATGAATGGAGGTAATTTTATATGCAACGCACTTAGCCCCTTGAGAGACTGTGCTGGTGAGCTCATAGGTGCTATAACATATACTTCAGATCTTGGAAACCTTTCAATGGAAGTCATGGATGATTTTTCTTTGTTCATTGTCATTGGGCATATAGAAACTGAAATGATGGGGGATAATAAACCCTATTCATCGGTTATGGGGATGATGTCCAGTTTATCCAGGTCATTTGGAATGGTGCCCAAATTGACCTATAAAAATTACTACCACTACTAATTTCTAAATGGAAAAAATTGGGACTAATTGCCTCTAATATTTCCTCTTTGCACCTCTAATACTCTTACCTTAAGTACTACCACTACCATCTACAACTCAAACAAAAAATCTATCATAAGTAATTCTAAATCAAAACTTATAAACATTTATTCATTTTTCTACAATGGGCACCTAAAACACTCCTCTTTACACCAAGTATATCATAAATGATGAAATAAACTCTAGCATTAAGCTTCTAGATAATTTATATTTTTTTAATAATTTGGTTTATTAAAGTTAATGGAAACACTAACCAACATAGCGGTGCTCTATAGGGTAGTTTTATTTATGAGAGGAATTTCTAGTTATAAGGTTTGGACATTGTGCAATTTTCATATTAACCTAAAGTTTAGTAGCAGTAGAACCAAAGACCTAACATAACCAGTAGTTACAATTCCACCATAGACCCTAGACCTAACATCATGAAAGGATGTGATGATAAAGGAGGCAACATGAAATTAGGTGAGAAAGTGGAATGGGTGGTGTAGGAAAGGTCCAAGTGAAGGGTGATGCTTATGGAAAACGTGAAGAATGGAGAAGGATGAAGTAAAGAAAAAACTTTAGGTTGTTTTTTTTGGAAAGGAAACATAATCGAGGATATGTAGTTACTTTCTCTGATATTTATAATTACATTCGATACATGAAATATCATTACAAATATCATGTATTGATAGGAAAAATTATTTGTATTTGACATTATGATAAGGATTTAATATAGTAGACCGAATCCAAATGGAAATCTATTTGTCAAGAAGATTTGAAATCTTAATTGAAAATGTTTTCTACATTGAGGATAGCGAATATTTCTAAATAATTGTCATACTTCTTCGAATCAATAGGACAAAAAGATTTATTTTATAAAAATTTTAATATTGTTGAAAATGTATTCGTTACCAAGGGGTTCCTCCTTTTATAAAAAATTTAGTATTTATTAAAATGTTTTATTTACCATAGGACGGGTTAGGAAGCACCCTAGATTAATTTTAAAAAATAAAAATAGTAACTAGAAATGGGAAAAAAAAAACACCACATATGCAATGATATATGTTTAGATGAATATTTCTAAAACCATACCAAATTTGATAGTCCCTAAATTTCAAGAGTTTGAATGGATCAAAACTTTGTTGTGTGTGTTTTATTATCTATTTGACAATATCTATGAAGTATACATTGTGTAAGTGTTACGAGGACATCATAAAAGAGTGAAAGTTTTCCTATATTTAGGTTTAGGATTAACATCCCCAAATTTTTGGGTTAGCATGACCATCTCCCATTAGTGGATACATAATTTTACCATAATAAATAGGAAAAGTATATGATCATTCAGATAAACGAATCCTAAAAAAATGTTCTTCAAAACATTTTGGAAAGAATTTGTTTTCATCATTTAAGCATACTGAATTGTTCTTTAAGCTATTTGACTAATTATTCAAGATCTAAGATAATATACGTTCAATATTTTATAAAATATCACATTAGAAATCCCTTAAATTTGTTTCCATTAACCTTCATTGTGGTTTATTCCACTTAAAATAAGTAGATTCATGTGTAGTTGATAGATATGGTGTAAAACATTTTGATGAGTAAATATTTATTTATGTAAATTTTATAACAAAGTAATTAATGTTGTATAAATTATTTATTAATTTATATAAATTGAGACACATATAATTAATATTAATATATTTTAATGAAACAATTAATGTTACATTGATTTAAATTTATATTGTGTAACAATTTTGTATTTCAAATTGAAAAATATATACATTTTAATGTACGTAGTAGAATATCATGATAATTCGGTGGTCATGAATTTATAGAGATAGTTTTGTAACACATATGAGATAGTATTTGATTTACTATAAATGGTTAAAATAAGTGATCTGAACAACGAAACAAGTAGAGGAAATGATAGACATTTGCTAACTACAGGTGGTCACTATTATGTGGATGAATAGTCAATACCTCTGTTGAACACTAGATAGAATATTGTGGAATTCCATGTTAACGTGCATGTGTTGACATCCCCATGGCCCCATGGTCACATTAACTAGGAATGGAAAAAACACCTCATAGGTATTTGTTATTATATACATATAGGGCTTCTGCTGTTATCCCAAGGTTTCTCCTATTGTTATAGGATGAGAAAATTTTCAAAGCTATTGGGAAAAAAAGTGGAATATTCATTTGATTGGGGTGATGATGGGAATCTAAGCGTGATCATTGGTCGACCTAGGTACAGGTTGAAGTTATCTCGAAGGAGGTTCTCATAGTAGATGTTGATATTGAATTTCCAGGTTCAAAATGGCTTCAATTGATTTATTACGCAAGGATGCACTTTAGTTTTTTTTTGTGCCACAAAGTTGGACATCTCATGACCAATTTCCACTGCAAGTGTCTGTACTTAGCTTCCACCTTAAAAAAGTACTTTTCCAGTCATAGGGGCTCATATATCCATGAATATTTGACTCCATATGATGTGAGTACCAAGTGTGAAAACACTTCAGCTTCTCCATATTGTTCTCCTCCTACGGGTGGCCTTACAACATTGGGTTTTGAGATTGGCGACTTCATGGTTTATACAAGTATGGTTGTTTCCCCTCATACTTGTTGCTTATTCTATGTTCTCCCTAACTGTTGTTGAATTTCCATGATCTTGGGTCTATGATAGAATCTTAAAATCTCATATGCTACTAAACCAAGAATCTCAACAAAACTACTTTCCACAGCAGAATATAAACAACTGTAAATCACACGTGCACAAAATATAGAAATTTTTTTACATTTTTCAACCCAACTTAGTTATATTAAACAAGATATAATACACCATTCTAGGGCTCCCTTACTAGAGATAATGGCCCTAAATCAGCCACTAGCACAAGATAAAAATTGGGTCTTGGTGTCAGTACATTGATGACCAATCTGCCCTCAACAAGATGCTATGACAATCTAGGTGATGTAGTAACCTATCTCAGCTCCACTCGGTCGCACCATGCACCATCATGGTCCATCAACTCTTGAACCAAAAATCCTACCTCTATCAATACTCCAAGTCCATTTGGCCACTGAATCTCGACTATCGATCTTCTTGCTAGTTGTGGCTTAGTCCATCAAGGGAACAACACATTGAGACTCTTGTCGAGTTGCTCACAGCTCCACCTATGAAAAACTCTCAATATGTCCACTATTGTTGCTCAGATACTTAGTGACTTCATACCACTATGGTGTTCGTGTGCTACACTGATAAAGACCAACATAGGCCACATAGGTTTGCCACCTATCACTGCAAGATGTCCATATCCCACAATGAACACAAGCTAGGAGGACTCCCCATCATCCATTTGTAGAAACCACCTAATTCCGTCAAGGTTTTGCACACGAGGCTTCAAATTGGGCACTATCATGTTGTCCTCCAGCAGACCATAAATGCAAAATCTAGTCCACACTTGGTCCACTCTCACACTTGCCTCCAATATTCCATTACTGACTAATCCTCGTTATAGCATCTACTCCTAGTTAGGGCATATTATCATCTAGGAAACCCCTCCTGTTGGTTTCTAACATACGTCTCCTAGGACACCATCCACCTGCAAATTACATCAACTCAAGAGGACATACATACATGCACCCTTTTTTTGCTCCTCTTAAGATGAAACATTAGCTACATATGTATTCTGCTCCTTAGGTGTACTACTACGTAATCTTCCCACTCTTTAGGGATTCTAACATGCAATGTCATCCCTACCTTCTCAACTTCCACGGGCTTCAATAATCTGTCCAACCTAGGACACCATCCTGAGCACCAAATCAACTTCAAATACATCATAAAATACCTTTGTTTTAGGATATTTCTACTGTAATAAAAGTGTGGTCCACGTTAGGGTTGAATTCATGCTGATTCAACTCCTTATTCCTCCTTCCAAACTTCCTCAAAGGCTGTGTTTTAGCTTTCCTAAGTTCCTTGTGTCTAGGACTACCTTCGAGGAAGAGTTTAGGTCCCCCATCCATCTCATTTATACCGAGAACTACTCCATACATTTGTGTCACCATTCAGTAGTCTTCAACACCCTTTAATAGGCCTCTTGCCCCCCTGTAATGGAAAAATATTTGTGACCCTCAAATAGAGGCACCACACAAAAAATTTGCACCTCCAAACAACCCTTAAACACTCTTTTACAACGATCTACTCCTACAAAAAATTGGACCTGTGTTGAAGAGAAAATCTACACAAAACAACCCTAATCCTCCATGTAATATCCTCCTTTGCCTGCGGCCAATTCAGAGATGAAATGATGACTTGATTTGATGTTCTTGGATGCTCAAATGAATCACATATGACTCCAAAATGAATCACACATGACTCTATTACTTGACTATCCAAATATTAATGTTAAATTCAAAAATTCATAACCAAAGTTCTAGAGCTTCGATTTGGGTGATCTTCAAAGGGTTGGAATCACCACGCCAAGCTCTTTCACCTTAATTTTTTACATTCTCAAACTAATCATGTTTTTTCTCCCAAATACCGAAGGGTGAAAAAACCCAAGCTTGGGCTCTAAGCCCACAAGTGACTCTTGTGGCATTTTTCCCTCCAAACCATGAACCCTTGGGCATGAAGTACCTCACAAGCTACACAAAAATCAACACTATCTCTTAGCATGGGAGGTACTTCCAAGACTAGGAAGTAACCATCATCATCCAACGATACTATCCCATCTGTCGCTCATCACTGAAGCATATGCTGTAGAATGAACCCGTGAATATTGGTAGTATCTCTATCTCATCACATATGAACCTAAAGATCTTGATCTTCTATAGGGTTGCTCCCTCTCAAGCTAGTCTCCATATGAGTCTACACAATATCCATTGGCTTAGTCCTGCAAGGAGTCATCCTCCTAGATCAAATAACACGTGTGAAAATCCCTCCAATATAGGATTTGAAACATCACGATCCAATGAAGACTCTATCCTACCAACCTGTAGTCCATCACATGAAGCCATCAAGATCAACTTGATATCCTCCATGCCAAATAAATCCTTGAGATGTCCCAACCATCTATAAAAGATCAATGAAACTCCATGATCAGCAATATGCCCTACAACAAATTGTTTTCACAAGGCTCAACACCAATCCACCATAACTCCAAGACAATCTCGTTTCCAAGCTAGTCAAGACCACATCTCCATGTCTTTAGCTTCACCCTCTGCTTCATGATCTAGACACCCACAACTCCCTCTGAGTTTCTCCATTGTGCACACTCTTATTCATTGTCCCTCAAAGTAGCTCAGATACGTTTTGAAACCATGTTGAATTTCCATTATCTTTCGTCTAGGATTGAATCTTAAAATCTCTGACGCTACCAAACCAAAAATCTCAACATAACTACTTTGCACAATGAAATCTAAATAACAGTAAATCACACATGCCTAGAATATAGAAAACTTTATACATTATTCAACCTAAATTAATTATGATAAACAACATATAATACAACAGTCGAGGGCTCCTGTACTAGGGATAATGGCCCACAATCATTCAATAGTACAAGATACAAACTGGGGGCTTGGTGTTAGTACATCGATGAAAAATATGCCCTTAACAAGATACTTTGTGTCTATTCAACTTAGTGCTCCTAAATTGATGTGATAAATTGTAAACCAGGGCTAGTAAACTGTTGAAGTGAAGTGCACTATATGTGCCTAGGTATCTTCTTCCTACTTCGTTGTGTTTAGTGTTTTTCTAGTGTTTTTGGTTTTGTGTTTTTGTGCTCAGAGGAAAAGAACTAAATTGTTGGCACAGAGAAGTTACTGATCACACTAAAATAGAAAAAAATCTACTCTAACCTATGTATGGCACTTAAGAACAGAAAATGTTAATCCATATATTTTAAAGCTTGACAAGAAAAGTAACTCATAACATTAACTTAGTCCAATTCATTTCATTAGAGGTATGTTGGAACAACTTGAGAATATGATAAGTTTGATGTAATGAAGTTCTTTTTAGTAAAGAACAACTTAAAATATCACATAAAAAATCTCATCCATTGTTAGAAATTTGTTGGAACATTTTGAGAAAAGATTATCTGCAATATAATAAGGAATCCTATGCTAAAATAACTTATGACACTAGAATTAACCCATTCTTCAACTCAAAATGTCACTATTAAGCCTCATTCAAGGGTTAGAGATCTCTTGGAATAACTTTGGAAAAAGGCTGTTTGTAAAATTATGAGAAATTGCAAAACAGTCAAGAAATCAAAATGATATAACTAATTCTTGTCCATATGATAATGATGTGTTAGAAGAGACTAAGAACAAGAGCATCTTGTAAAATAATGAGGGTCTTTTAAGTCTACTTAACAGAACTAGAATGCAATTAACTAATAAAACTTGAAATACAATGAATAGAACTAAACTAAAATGAAATTAACCTCCAAAGTACTACAGCTCTATCTCATTCACGTGTTAGTGATATATTGGAACAATTCATGAGAACATGATTGACTGTAATATTCGATGTAAGTAAACATAAAACATGATGCTCAAAAAACTTCCTAAATTAACAATAAACAGAGTTAAAAATCACTTATCTAGAAAATATGCACAAATCCTTTCGGACAGTAGGGGCCCTCTACCACCAGATTGGCACAGGAATCCTTAAATCCTCAAAGTTTTTTCAGATCATGCATCAAAGTTGTACTTCTTTCATTAAAGGAAAAACGCTCAGAAAACAGAGTAACACAATCTTTTAGAACTAACAACAAAACATCCACTAGCTAATTGTCTCTCGGTTCACTGAGTTATTCTTATAAGCAAAATACATAACTGTCATTAAGTAGAAATAGGCATAGGTGTCTTTTTCAATCAAAATCAAATTAGAAATCCTGTTGAGGACTCGTACTTTGCTAAAGACATCTGCAGAGTCCTTGTCCTTGTAGAAGTCTACTTCTTAGTTTTGGCTTCCTCCACGTGCATAACCACTTGCAGATTTTTGCTCAGACTTCGTAGAGGGCAAGGAATGATGTAGGAGAGTTCTGGAATTTAACCATATGTGTTTTACCTCAAGTGACACATGTAACCTGTGTGAACATAAAGATAGTTGCGGAATATGCGACTAGCTACAGAATGGCTGCATTCTGTAGCTAAGTCGATAAAAATTCACTATGACAACAAAACCACAAAAGTATAATAAGTCAGTCATTGCATGCATTCTTAAATTGAATTTAATCATTCCTATTGATATTTTAAGCCTATAACTGATAAAGGACAAATGGAATGAAGTGAAATTTGGTGAAAGGAAAGGACATCTTTGGGGCTCAACATACCTCTGCTGCAAAGCTTTTGCATGTCCTCATGCAATCAATCCATGTTTTCTGAAACTTCTCCTAGGACATCTAACTTCCTTTTTCTACTTTTCTTAGTGTTCAATGGTATCCTAGGCTTCCTTATGACCAATTTGAACCTCGGATTTATAAGTGCCCTGCTCAACTTTTTGTTTTTCTTCTTCAACTTCTCACTAGCCTTGTACAATTTTTCCATTTGCAGAGAGAGATTTGTGTTCATGTTACTTTTTAGCTTGACTTGTTCCCTTAAAATTTTATTTTCATTTTTTATATGCCTATTAGGTACTTCCAATTCATATTTATCTCTTCTCAACACTTCAATTGAAGATTCTTGTGGGCTAGGAGTTCTTCCTCTGTTTCCTGAAGCTTTCTTTTCCAATGACTCAACATAATTGTAAATTTGTTGTTGGGCTGGGTCTACCTCCGGAGTTCCTCTATCAAGATCTTCTTCATACTAGTACTCAGGAGATCTGTCAGTTGGTGTCTCTTCATCTTCAATATCTATGATTCCTGTTTGCTTAACTCCTATTTTCTTCAATATGCCTCTAAGCCTATGGCTTCTTCTCAATTTAGATGGTCCCTCACCTCTCTCCTTAGCATACTTTCTTATTATATTTTCCTTTTTAAGCTGTTTCTTGATTTCAGCCAATTTTTCAGAGATAATCTCCTGACTGTCTTCTTGTATGGACTTACCAGTTTTAAGTTCAATAGATTTGGCAATTTTCCCTCTCCTGCTTCTTCTTACAAGTTTTCCTTTAGATGGAGTTTATTTAGGTTTTTCAAAATGATTCCTCAAGAGGAACTCATCCCAACTGTCTCCCACCTTTTTCAAATGATGCTCAATTAGGATTTTAACTAGGCCATGGTGATACAAGGTGATTTCTAAGAATTGAACCCTTTTTTGGACATTAGAAGCCATCCTCTTTAGGCTATGGAGTAAGAAAAAGGGTAAATTGATTTCTTCATCTAGGAAATGCATTATAAGTCGAATGTGATTAACATATAGGATGCCAAACCTTCCTTCACAAGTTATAAACTTTTGCAAAATTAGCAACATATTTCGCCATTTATTCTTTAAGGTTGAACTAGGAATGCCTTTCTTGAAAACTGAGATATCCATACCTGGTGTTTTTAGCATCTGCCTCCATGCTTCATTGTGAAATTCCTTGTTTTTTAACCATCGTTCACCTTGCCTTGGTAACTCTGCTTCTTCTGCTATAAAGGATTATGTGATAATGAACTTGAAATCACCTATTTCAACTTCTGACCCGTTGAATGACCAGGCAAATGACTTTTTGACCTCCTTATGAAACCCATTGAACTTCTCCAAAAACTGTAGCCATCCAACCTGCTGTAACATCTCTCTAATCTATGGGTAGCCTTCTAGATATTTGGTTCCAACTGGTTCAGACCTTACAATGAGTCCCATGGCTTCTTTTCTTTTCTCAATCTTCAATTTACTGCTTCGTTACTAATCTCCTATTGAAGGTAAAAATGGCTGTAGAAGGTTGTTTTCACCCCAAAGATGACTTCTCTATTTCTGCAGATAGAAATTGGCTATGGAAAAATGACATGAAGTGGACATGGAATGAGTGAAATACGGTGAGGGTAAATCACACGAATAAATGAGTTTGAGAGCTGTCATGGAGTAAAATATCACGAAGAAATCCCATAAGGATTTCAAAATCATCACTGAATATTTCGGGTTAGTGACATGACCTAATAGGTCACTTCAAGTACTAACTGTTAACTTTTAATAAATGATGATTTGATATGGCGGAATGGAAGGGATTTGTCCAAGGATTTTATGATAGGCTTGATCAATACGAATAATCAAAATAAATTTATGAAACATACATATGACTTAACCATAATATAACTTTCATGATTTGTTATCATAATAATTTCACAATTTTACCTTAGCCCTTCTTTTGATTTTTTTTTTTTTTGCTTTGTAAATATGCTTGGTCTTTCCTTTGAAAATCATTGATCTTTCAGTCTTCATAATCCTTTTGATTTTTCTTGTTGACATAGGTGTGCAGGATCAATTTGCTACTGAACAAGTGGTTGCTGGATAGTTGGCTGCAGAATATCTGGCTGCAGAATATCTGGCTGCGGAATATATGGCTGCAGAATGTACCTGTAAAAGCCTTAAGACATGGAATGAAATGATTTGAAACATGGATGGAATGTAGTATGAAATGAAATAAAATGGATCATGAAATATGGTGGAATGAAGCATGAGTGAAGTGAAATATGATGGAGTGAAATGGATCATAAGTGGAATGTGATATGTAAAGTGGGCCTGCACTTATGATTTTATGATAGTTGCTTGCACGAAAAGAACAATTTTGAAAAGCTAAAGTGTCAGAAGGATTTTGATTTTCACTTTATCTTTTCTGTATAAACATGCTAATCAATGATTAGTTTATGTTATATATATATATATATATATATATATATATATATATATTTATCATATCAGACATCTGCCAATGTGTTTGGAATTTACCTTGGAAATCTTTGAACTTTGAATCAAACAAGAGGGCCCAGTCACCTTATTTGAATTTATTTTCCTTAATGTACTTATCATGCCATCTTAGTCCTCCTATCGTTGACTATATTCTCTCGGACATGTGAGTCTCATTCCATCCTAAATCCATTTTATCTACTCCCATTTGCCAGTTGTTAGACTGTCCTAGCTAGACTGCCATTTTAAAAGTTTGAATCTGAAACTCTATGGGAAACAAGACTTGTTTTCCATAAACAAGTTCATAAGGAGTATGACATGTTGTGCTTCTTCATGTAGTTCTATAGGCCCACAAGGCTTTAGGAAGCCTATCTGCCCAATCTCTTCTATGTAAATGAACAGTCTTTGTTAGGATCCCTTCAATGACCTTATTAGTAGATTCCGCTTGACCATTTGCTTGTGGATGATAGGGAGTAGATTTTCTGTGTCTGATTTTGTAGCTCTCCACCATTTGTTCCACTAGCCTTGATGTGAATTGAGCTCCTTGATCTATAACAACTTCTCTTGGGACACCAAAACGAGTAAAAATATCCTCAAAAAGAAAATTAACTACAAATGCTTCAGTAGCAGAAATTAATGGCTTGGCCTCTATCCATTTGGTAACATAATCAGTGCAAGCTAATATATATTTTTTCGAAGGAGACCTGGATGACCTAAATCCTGTGCTCTCCATTTCTCAAAAGGTTCAATATGTACCTGAGGCTACAATGGCATCTCACCTGAAGGAGAAGGTTTCCCTACCCTTTGGCAGCTGTCACACCTTTTGACATACTCTTTAGCATCTTTCATTAGGGGAATTTTGAGGTCTAAAATGGGCCTCCTAAGGAAATTATAAAATAATAGTGGAAAAAATAAAATAAGATTTGATGACTTCATCAAATTTTAGAGGAAAATGGAAAAACTACTTTTCAAGCTATATTTTCAACTTATATTCCGAAATACTCAGCTTTGCTGGAGTACTTACGCATGCAATTTAAGTCCCCTAATCTGGGCGGAGTACCCATGTTGTACATTATGTCTCTAATATGTAAAATGAGAAATACATAAAAAACGTAATACAATCACGTTTTTTTATGTATTTCTCATTTTTCGTGGGTAGTAGAGTTCATCGGAAGTATGCAATATGGGCACTCCTTGAATGAGGAATTAAATTTGATCCAACGAAAAAATTCTGCCTAAATTTGAGTAAAAACGTTGGGAGATAATTTGAAAATATGAGTTGAGAAGGTAGCTTTATTATTTTATTATTTTTTAATATTTTTACCTTTTTACTTAAAAAATGGTGAATCATCCCCAATGGTTGACATAATCATCTTGAATCCTATTGGTTCTTATAAAGTTTATTTTTGTTGTACATTTTTCTTAGGAGGCCCATTTTAGACCTCAAAATTTCCTTTGATGAAAAGGGATGGCCAATAATATCCTAAATGAAGGATCTTATAAGCTGTTCTTTTATCAGCAAAGTGTCCGCCACAAGGTTCATCATGACATGCCTTGAGGATCTCAGGCATCTCATCTTCCCGAACACATCTCCTAATGATAAAATCTGGACTTGTTTTGTATAACTCATTAGCAACCCATGAATATTTTGCACTGTCATAAATGATCTTTCTTTTGTCTCTTGCATTCATTATTGAAGGAAATTTCCCTGAAACTAAATAATTAGCAATGTCAGCAAACCAAGGAGTTTAAGTAGAAATTGCAAAAAGATATTCATCAGGGAATTGATCTTCAACTGGGGTATTGTCTTTGATGTTTTGGAGTCTAGATAGGAAATCAACTACTGTGTTTTGTTTTCCAGGCCTATCTAGAATGGTAATGTTGAATTCTTGTAAAAGCAATAACCATCTTATGACTCTACCATTAGTAATTGATTTTTTCATTAGATATCTAATTGCAGAGTGATCTGTGTGAACAAAAGTTTCATAGCCTATTATATAGTGTCTAAATTTGTTTATGGCATGAACAACAGCTAAAAAAAATTTCAGTTACAGTATAATTTAACTCTGAAGGAGTCAAATTTTTACTTGTATAATAGATGGCATAAGGAATCAGGTCTTTTTGTCCCAATACTGCTCCTAAAGTTGTATCTGAGGCATCTGTTGAAATATGAAAAGGTAACTTCCAGTTAGGTCCCCTTAAAATAGGTGCTTCAGAGATTTTTGTTTTCAGGGTCTCAAAGGCTAACTGGAAATTAGGATTCCACTTGAATTCATAGTCCTTGGTAAGTAATTTGAAAAGTGGAGATGCTATCTTGGTGAAGTTTTATATAAACCTTCGATAATATCCTGTAAATCCTAGAAAAATCCTAACATCTTTTTGACAACTTGGAATAGATAAGTTAGAGATGACTTCAACTTTTGACTCATCAACTCTAATCCCATCCCCTGAAATGTGATGTCCTAAAACAATTCCTTCAATAAACATCATAAAACACTTCTCATGACTAAGTGAAATATTTTCTTCTTTACATCTCTTTAAAACTTTTTCCAAGTTTGTTAAGGCTTCTTCAAATGTGTTTCCATAGACTGTGAAATCATCCATATATACCTCTACACAATCATGTATTAGATCTGAAAAGATTCCTAGTACTGCCCTTTGAAATGTTGCAGGTGCATTGCATAATCCAAATGGCAATACTCGGTAAGCATAGGTACCCCAAGGACATGTAAATGTGGTTTTGTCTTGATCTTCAAGTGCTACTTGAATTTGATTATAACCACTAAACCCATCTAAAAATGAGAAGTACTTTTTGCCAGCTAATGTATCTAACACCTGATCTATGAAAGGTAGGGAAAAATGATCTTTAAGAGTAGCTTTGTTTAATTCCCGGTTGTAAATACATACCTTCCATTTACCATTTTTATTTGGCATAATTACCAAAGGAGAAACCCTCTAACTATCTGAAATGGGATAGATAAAGTTGACATTTAACAATTTCTGCAATTCTTCTTTAACAATCTCCCTAAGATTTGGATTCATCCGTCTCTGAGGTTGTCTGATTGGTTTACAATTTTTCTCTATGTAGATGTGATGAGTGTAAGTCGTAGGGCTTATCCCTTTCATATCAGTGTACTCCCATGCATATGCAGAAGAATGTCTCTCTAATATCTTTATTAGATTTTCTTGTTGAGATTTCTCTAGGTTCTTGTTTATGTTTAAAGTTTTACCTGGAAATATCTCAATTGTAGAGCAGCCAAATTTATCCATGGAGTAAAGAGACATATGTCTTGATATAAAAACTCAATGTTGGATTCTTCTTGAAATTGTTCATGTTTGTATTCCGAAGAGGATTCAAAATTTTCTAAGGTATTTAGAATCTGGCTATCTTCACTAATTTATGAAATTGTGAAGAGAGGTTGTATGTCTTCTTCATCCTCAATCCATTGAGTATCATCTAATTATGTAATTGTTTTTGCTGGAGGATACAAGGTAAATTTCTTGGTTGAACTACCATCAGAGATGTACATATCACCGGATCTGCAGCTAATGAAAGCATCAACTGTATCTGACCAAGGTCTTCCTAATATAATAGGATGCCCTCCTAGATTATTCTTAGGAGTTAGGATCATAAAATCCACAGGATACTCCCAAGAATCTAGGGACACTGGAATGTCTTCTATTACCCCATCAGGTTTGACCACAAATCTGTCTTCTAATTGTAATAATGTGGGTGTAAAAAGAAGATTAGGAAGTTTTATTTTATCTATGATTTGTCTACTCATGATATTGATTACTGCTCCTAAATCAATAACTGTGTTTTGGATATTAGTTCCATTGATGTGTATTTTAACAACTGGATTTCCTTGGTCTAGATACTTTGGAATAGCAATCTTACCCATCATGATGTCTGCTATTTTTCCTGCCAGTTGAATTTTCTTTGTCTCTTTTATTCTTTTTCCGGTTTTTTTCATGCTCAACTCCTTTATTATCTTTGCTAAGATTGGAATTTCCTGGATAGCTTGTAATAATGGGATCTTAATACAAACATTCCTTAGCTCATCTAGGAAATCATAGTTAGGCACCATAATTTGTTTTTCTACACCTTTATCAATTCGTAATCTTTCTGGAAAGGGAGGTGTAGAGGTGGATGTTGATGGCTGCTCTAATATAGCAGTTGAAATTATTGGTTCTTTTTGTTTTTATTTTTCAATATTTGGGTCTTGAAAAGGTGTGCTCTCTTCAAAACTTTTATTTACCCATAGAGAATCTTCCTCAGATTTGTTTTGCTCTTATATGATTACAGAAGGTTTCTTCTTTCCAAGTATTCTTCCAGACCTAAGTTGAACATCATTAAGGTCCAAAGGAGTAATCAAATAGGTTGCAAATTGTTGGCCTTCTATCATGTATGTGTTCTGAGGATTTTTATTGTTGGGGTTTGGTATGGGTTGGGCAGCTAACTGATTTGTTTTCTGAGGAAATGGTAATGGAAGTGGTGGATTTTGATGTTGTGGATTTTGATGATTTTGTTGAGGATTTTTTTGAGGGAAATTTTGATATGGTGGATAAGATGGTGGATATTGATAGTACTAAGAGTATCTTCCATAGGGATTTTGTGCTCCTTGTGCCCAAGTTTGAGATTGATTTTGGAATTGGGGCCAAGGTTGCTTCCAAGAATTCCAATTTGGTGGGGTTTGATTATACAGCTGAGCATGGAATCATTGTGTTTGAGGTCCTTGCCAAGGCCTCTTACAGACAAAATTGAGAGATTCAGTGGAATTTGTAGGGGTTTCTTCTTGAAAGACAACTTTAAGACAAGGAAGTGAAGGAAAACTCTTGGTCTCATGTTTTTCTGTCTCATGTTTTTCTGAACAATTTAAACAAGTCTCTACTATTTTTGCATCCAAAGGGCACTCTCTCAAGGCATGCTTCTTTCTACATTTGGGACAAAAGATTGCTAAGGCATCAGATTTAGCTTTTTGCTTGTTTTGTAACTTAAGGGTGTCTATTTGTTCACTAAGACTCCCTAAAATGTTAGATTTAAATTCATCAAGCATATGTCCTATTTCTGCCCTACTTACTGTCCCAGAAGCAGACTTAATTTCCCTTGCAAGAGCAGGGTCTCTTGGTCCTTTTATAGTTTTAGATTTCCCTCTTGAAAGGTTGATACATAATTCAACTATTTGAGGTAATGTGAGATGAGATATATCCCCTTTTCCCATCATGTTAAGGATATCTAGCCATTCATCCATAATTGTCTTCAACAAGTGAGCTTTCAAAGTATCTTGGTCTAAGTTTTCCATTTTTTCTCTTTTGATGTTATAGTTAAACCTCTCCAACAAATCTTCTAGATTTTCATCCTCTTTTTGTAGCATTTTAAACACTTCCTCCTTATGGTTGACTGGCATACAGTAATCCAAATACCTCTCTAGAAATGCATGTTTCATGTCTTCCCATGTCCTAATAGAACTGTTGATCAAACTCATAAACCATTTTAATGCTACTCCTTTCAATGTTGAAGGGAATAGTTTAAGTTTTTGGGCATCTTGTAAGTAATCATAGGTTCTACATAGGACTTCAAATTCAAATAGGAAGGTTTCATGATCTTCATTTTTGAGTCCATAAAAGTTTGGAAGGACAGAGGATGAAATATTTTTCATAGTTGCATTGGTTTCTTCATCTACTATAGGAAACCCAAAAGAGCTTCCCATTTCCCTTCCACCTCTTCCTCTTCCTCCTTCTTCACCTCTACCTCCTTCTCCTTCTGCACCTCTACCTCCTTCTCGTCTACCTCTACCTCTACCTCCTCCAAACAATGTATGTTCTCCATTAAAGACTCATCCTCCCCCTTCTTCTTCCATGGTTGATTCTTCTGTGGAAGTAGAAAAGTTTATGTCCCTAGCAGGGGTCCTTGAGTCTTCTTCTAAGATAGGTTCAGTGGATGAAGTGGAAGGTATTTTTGATGGAATATTTGATCTTAAGTCTTCTGGAAGTCTATGATTAGTAAAGTATGGGAAGTGGGTTTGAGTTGGAGGTGTGCTGCCTCTTGGTCTTGGTGAAACAAGTGGTGTTCTAGGAATCAAGCTTCTGCTCCTTATGAATCTACCTCTTGAGTCTCTTTCTCTACGCATGTCATTGTTTTTGGAAGGTAAGAAACAAGGCTACCTAGTTACACTTCCCCGGCAACGGCACCAAAATGTCTAGTCAACTTAGTGTTCCTAAATTGATGTCATAAATTGTCAACCAGGGCTAGTAAACTGTTGAAGTGAAGTGCACTATATGTGCCTAGGTATATTCTTCCTACTTCATTGTGTTTAGTGTTTTTCTAGTGTTTTTGGTTTTGTGTTTTTGTGCTAAGAGGAAAATAACTAAATTGTTGGCACAGAGAAGTTACTGATCACACTAAAATAGAACAAAATCTACTCTAAACTGTGTATGGCACTTAAGAACAGAAAATGCTAATCCATAGATTGTAAAGCTTGAAAAGAAAAGTAACTCATAACGTTCACTTAGTCCAATTAATTTCATTAGAGGTATGTTGGAACAACTTGAGAATAGGATAAGTTTGATGTAATGAAGTTCTCTTTAGTAAACAACAACTTAAAATATCATAGAGAAAATCTCATCCATTGTTAGAAATTTGTTGGAACATTTTGAGAAAATATTATCTGCAATATAGTAAGGAATCCTATGCTAAAATAACTTATGACACTAGAATTAACACATTCTGCAACTCAAAATGTCACTATTAAGCCTCATTCAAGGGTTAGAGATCTCTTGGAATAACTTTGGAAAAAGGTTGTTTGTAAAATTATGAGAAATTGCAGAACAGTCAAGAAATCAAAATGATATAACTAATTCTTGTCCATATGATAATGATGTATTCGAAGAGACTAAGAACAAGAGCATCTTGTAAAATAATGAGGGTCTTTTAAGTCTAATTAACAGAACTAGAATGAAATTAACCAATAAAACTTGAAATACAATGAAGAGAACTGAACTAAAATGCAATTAACCGCCGAAGTACTACAGCTCTATCTAATTCACGTGTTAGTGATATATTGGAACAATTCATGAGAACAGGATTGACTGTAATATTCAATGTAAGTAAAAATAAAACATGATGCTCAGAAAACTGCCTAAATTAAGAATAAACATAGTTAAAAATCACTTATCTAGAAAATATGCACAAAGCCTTTTAGACAGTAGGGGCCCTCTACCACCAGATTGGCACACGAATCCTTAAATCCTCAAAGTTGCTTCAGATCATGCATCAAAGTTTTACTTCTTTCATTAAAGTAAAAACGCTCAAAAAACAGAGTAACATAGTCTCTTAGAACTAACAAGAAAACATCCACTAGCTAACTATCTCTTGATTCACCGAGTTATTCTTATAAGAAAAATACATAACTGTCATTGACTCTAAATAGGCATAGGTGTATTTTTCAATCAAAATCGAATTAGAACTCTTGTTGAGGACTCGTACTTTGCTGAAGACATCTGCAGAGTCCTTGTCCTTGTAGAAGTCTACTTCTTAGTTTTGGCTTCCTCCATGTGCATAACCACTTGCAGATTTTTGCTCAGACTTTGTAGAGGGCAAGGAATGATGTAGGAGAGTTATGGAATTTAACCATATGCGTTTTTACCTCAATTAACACATGTAACCTATGTGAACATAAAAATAGTTGCGGAATATGCAACTAGCTATAGAATGGCTGAATTCTGTAGCTAAGTCTGATAAAAAATCACTATGACAAAAAAACCACAAAAGTGTAATAACTCAGTCATTACATGCATTCTTAAAGTGACTTTAATCATTGCTATTGATCTTTTTAAGCCTATAACTAATAAAGGACAAATGGAATGAAGTGAAATTTGGTGAAAGGAAAGGACATCTTTGGGGCTCAACACTCTGACCATCTCGCTAATCTATTCAACTATCTATGCTCCCCTTGGTCGTAACCTACACTTTTCGAGTCCTTTGGCTCCCAAACTATAGCTCCTACCTTTATCAATACTCCATGTCCATCTAGCCATTGAATCTTAGCTATCAATCTACTCTCAATTTTTTCCTTCATCAAGAGAATAACATATTGAGACTCTTATCGATTTATTCACAACTCCACTTGTGAACAACTCTCAATTTTCCCACTACTACTCCTCAACTACTTAGGGACATTACCCACTATGGTCTTCCTGTTTTGCACTCATGAATACCAACATAGGGAATATAGGGCTACCACCTATCACCGAAATATGTCCATCTCCCATAATGAACACTTTCTAGGAGAACATCTCATTATCTGCTATATAATTCCCTCTCCACACACAAGTCTCATGCTCCACTAACTGCCCGTGGTTGAAGAGACCCTTGAACTCAACAACTTCCACTCTAGAAACCACCTAATTACATCAAGGTATTTCACACCGGGCTCCAACTTGGGAACTATTACACTATCCTCTAGTAGACCATAAATGCCCAATCTAGTCCACACTTGGTCATCTCTCACATTTCCATCCAACCGTCCATGACTTACCAATCCTCAACGTAGATTTTACTCCTAGTGAGGTAATCCTATCATCTAAGAATCCCCTCCTCGTGGTTGTCAACACAATTCTCCTAAGACACCCGTCCACCTAAAAATTACATCAACTGAAGAGGACATACATAGCTACACCCCTCTACTGCTCCTCTTGAGATGACACATCAGTTATTGATGTAATATGCTCCCTACATATACTACTGTATAATATGCCCACTGATTAGGTATTCTAATATGCCATGTTAGCCCTAACTCCTTGGCTTCCGTAGGCTATAATAATAATTCCAAGCTAGGACACCATCCCACGCACCCAATCAACTTCAAATATATCATAACATACCTTTTTTTAAGGACTGTTTTGCTGCAATAAAATTCTCGTCCTTGTTAGGGTTTAATTCATGTCGATGCAGCTTCTTATTCCACCTTCCAGACTTCCTCCAAGGTTGTGGTTTAGATGTCCCAATTTCCTTGTGTTTAGGACTTCCTCCCAGGAAGAGTTTAGGCCTCCCAGCCCTCTCCTTTCTACCCAGAATTACTCCATCCCTCTGCGGCACCCTTCAACAATATTCAACACACATTAATGTGCCTCTCGTCCACCTTTAATGAAACAGTCTTTGAAACTCTCAAACAAAGGCACCACATAACAATTTTGCACCTCTAAACAACCCTTCAACACTTTCTTTTACAATGGCCTACTCATATAATTAACTTGGGCATATGGTGAAGAATAACCCTACCCAAAACAACCCTAATCCTTCACTCAATGTCGTCCTTTTCCTGTGGTCAATTCAGGGATGAAATGTTGACTTGATATGATGTTATTGGATGCTAAGATGACTCACACATGACTCTAATTTATATCCTTTCATGCAGCTCCTATGAATTAATGAAGGGTCATGTCTATTGGATGAATTATTCTTAAACCTACATGACTTGATTGTTAAAACATTAATGAAAAATTAAAAAGTTGATTTGGGTGATCTTCGAAGCATTGGAATCAACACACCAAGCTGTATCACCTCAGATTTTCTCACGCTTAAACTCCTCATGGTTTTGTTATAACTCCTGATGGGTGAAAAAAACCAAGCTTGGGTTCTAGGCCCATAAGTAACTCTTGTGGATCTTTTCCCTCCAAACCCCAAACCCTAGGGCTTGGACTACCTCCCAAGCTAAAAAAAAATAAACACTCCCTCTTAGTGAGGGAGGTACTTCTAAGACTATAAAGTATCCATCATCATCTGGCCATACTATCCCATTTGTCGTCCATCGCTGCAACATACCCTATAGAACGAACCCAATAATATTTGTAGTACCTTTGTCTCATCACATCTGAACTTAAATATCCCGATCCTCAATAGGGTTTCTCCCTCTGATACTAGACTCCCTCTGAGCCTACATGATATCCACTGGCTCAACCCAACAAGTAGTCATCTTTCTTCATCAAATACCACATGTGCAAATCCTTCCAATATCAGATATGAAACATCACAATCCGATGAAGACTCTAGCCTACCAACCTGTAGTCCATAACATGAAGCCATCATGATCAATCTGATCTCATCCATGCCAAAGGAGTCCTTAAGTTGTCCCAACCATCCATGCCAAATCAATGTATGTCCATGATAAAAAATATTCCCTACAACAAATTGTTGCTCACCAGGCTCACCACCAATCCACCAAAACTCCCAGTCAATCTCACTGCCAATCCAGTTAAGACCACATCTCCATGTCTTCAGTTGAATAATATGATCCATGATATAGACACCCATAACTCCATTTGAGTTGCTTCATTGTCCACACTTTGATTCACTGTCCCTCAAAGTAGCTCAAATATGCTCTAAAACCATGTTGAATTTCCACTATCTTTGGTCTACTATAGAATCTTAAATTATATGACGCTACCAGATGAAGAATCTCAATAGAAGTAATTTTCACTTCGAAATATTAACAACAGTAAATCACACATGCATAGAATATAGAACACTTTTTACATTTTTCAACCCAACTTTATTATATTAAGTAACATATAGTACAACATCCTAGGGCTCCCGTACCAAGGATAATGGACCTCAACCATCCACTAGTACAAGATACAAATTGGCGCTTGGTTTTAGTATGTCGACGACCAATCTCACCTCAAAAAGATACTTTGACCATCTAGCTGATGTAGTGGACTATCTCATCTCCACTCAGTCGTACCCTGCACCTGTCTAGTCCTTTGACTCCCAATCCGTAGCTCATGGCTCTATCAATACTCCAAGTCCATCTCGCAATTGAATCTTAGCTATAAATATGTTCATATAATTGCATGTGTTAAGTAGGAATTCCCACCATATATAGTTTAATAGGGTAATTAACTAAGTTCATTATAGCTATTTGTTACTGGAATTATAACCATGAACTAGTGTGTATTTAATTTATGAACACACAAAGTTGCTAACAATAACTTGAGTATGAGTTCTAATATATGTTGTGGTATATGAAATAATCAATTAATAGAGATGGACATTGAATAAAATGCATGCACACATATACACACACATATAGATATGAATTTTCAATAGAGTTAAGTTGGATACTAAAATGCATGTAATATTTATATGGTACCAAGCATATTCATGATGAAGAGACTATAATCATGTATATGGTATATTTGATAAAAGAGTACAATGGTAAATGGATTAAGATATTGTAGATGTAAATAATGTATGTATGGGTTTATATGGTACTAGAGGAAGGAAAAGAACTATTATATCTATTGAATTAAATAGGGTATTGTAGAATATAGAAAATAAGCCTAATATAAGTGTTCCACATACATGAAATATTAGTTTTATAGGTAAAAAAATTATGTTGATGAAAACACCATTGAGTTATATATGATATTTTGAGCTAACCTAATGTTGACAAGCATTTTATGACCTTTTTCAACAAGTGAGAAGTGACCTGCACAAGATCTCTTTAAGTAGCCCAAGTTGTTTGGTGTTCTCACTCTCAATGGATTTTAAGGCTTCGATGGACTTTCACCTCTTCCTCTTATATAGGAAAATACAAGGGTTTTTATCCCATCAATATCCTATGATTAATATAAAACTATTGTTTACATTAATCTACCTATCCTTCAAGTCCAAATGATCATAAATCCATAAATTATGCTATAAGATATAATAGACAATGTAGTACAGAAGAAAAGATGACAAGAAGCACTGTAACTAACGATAAATACGTAAATATGAAGGCATATTATGCTAAGTGTTCAAGATACAAACTAAATCTAGATCTAAACGAGAATTCACTTACAAATCTAACATGTTGATATTTCTTGATGATATAAAAATAAAATAAAAACTATAAAAATGTAAGTCTTCAACCTTTTCAAAAAAAGATAGATCAAACTAGACTTGTCTCACATGATTAAACATCAATAATTAACATCAAATGAAATACTAAGGAATTAACTTATGCTAACTAATTTATAACTTTTGATCGAAACAAAGTGGAAAGCTCAGTGTAATGATTTCCAAAGTTTAAATGTTTTTTCAATTATCTATTTATGAATCATATCAATAAATAAACAACGAAATATGAATACACATTAGAAACTATTACAAAAATTTATGTTAATTCAACTCATATAAAAGTAACATTGTTTACAATCTAAATTCTTAGAATCAAACCAGGAATCTAGATTGAACTAATGTGGAGATCATAATCAACCTTAGGACAAAAAATCACTAGAGGGTGATATGGTCAAATAAGAACAATTTAAATTAAATTAACAAAACAAAAAAAATGAAAATATTTTTATTGTTCACTCATGGGTCCAAGCCACATAAAAACATATCTTCCCAAATTTGAGAAATAAAATCACAAAACATTAAGAAGACTATGAAATAAATTGACTATGGAACAATCAATGGAATAATATAAGCATGTATCAATTGAATTAAACAAAACCAGCCATACTTACAATAAATATTCTCAATAAAAAAATTCCCTAATCACAACAACAAGGTTAACTAACATTTCCTTTCAATACTACCTTCCCCTAGGGTCCTCTCCAAAACTTACATCATTCAGCTTCTAAGTATGCACACCACCTATACTACTAGTATCGATACCCATTTTCCCCTCACAACAATGATTTTATATTATAATTATGCAATATAACTACATTTGGTTCAATAATTTCCTCTCAAAAGGAAACTTGAATCTCAAATAAAAGTGCATCATGGGAAAATAAGATCTCTCATGGATATTGATTGTTTAACTATTGTGTCAAATATTTGTTAACCGATAAACTTAGAAAATAATGGAGAAACCATAATAGTTAGGATTGTGTAGAAAATAATGGAGAAACCGTAATAATTAGGATTGTATAAAAAATAATGGAGAAATCGTGATAGTTAGGATTGTGTTTGTAATTAGGAAGTAGTTCCTATTTTTTAAGAGGTTGGTTCATCTCCCTGAATAAACACCATTTTATATTTATTTGTGAATCATCTCCCTGAATAAACACCATTTTATATTTATTTGTGAATCATCTCCCTGAATAAACACCATTTTATATTTATTTGTGAATTCAATGAATTGAGCCAATTTTATACTACGCTCCAGTGTCGGTGAGGACTACCAATTTCACTCATTTGTTTCTTGTCTTCCTATTTTTCTGGTTGGTATGAGAGCAAGGGATCAGAGGCATGTGTGTCGTTTGTCAAGGGAGTGTTATCCATTGTGTGGAGGTTTTACGTGGAGTCTATTGAAGAGATAAAGATAGTCGGTGGAGAGGTCTGTGATTCCATTCCACGTGACTTTTCACCTAATCATTTTTTTGGTGCCAACGGTGCCAAAAATGGAGCTAACATGGAACCATAGGGTTGTGCGCATGATATGTATAAATTTTGAGGTTCTTTATCTGGTGGAAACACGTCGAAATGAAGGTGGTTCTATTACCCATTCAGTGGTTGAGAGGACCATATTGTGTGGCCATTGTGTTGCAGAGCGAGATTTGATCTGTGCCCACCTCGTTGCCATTTGGATGCTCCAGTCTTGTTGCGGAGCCACTGCCTGACATATTTTTCCATCCTTCACAAGAATTTGGAAGGTGAATTTGAAAACTCTTGTTTTGTTGGATTAGACCTCTAAGGTGAGGATTTATTTCAAAGGTCGTCATTCTTCATTAGGGGACTAAGTCTGTTGGAGATGGAAGCGCAGTGAGCTTCCCCGACGCACTCATGCATCCTCACAAAAGAATCTGTATCATCTAATTGGTCAAAGAATAGTGACGTGATATTTTTTCTATATCATCGCTTGAAACTCCTGGGAGAAGCAACGTTGGTGGAGGCAATATTTATAAATTCCAACACTTCCTAATCCTATCAAGGAACGTGGTAGCACCGGTCAAAGGAGAAAATAGGTTGAGTTTGAAAATAGGTCGAGGAACTCGCTGGCAACACTAAAATATTCTTCCACATTTCATCATCATAATCATATACAGGCCGAGACAATACTCAACATATTCTGCAACTGTTTGTTTGTTCTATTTTTTGATATAGTGACCAACCAATCGAACAATGGAAGGGGTCCATTTACATTAGTGGGTGAAAATAATTATTATTAAAGCTGCTACGTGTTGGTAGTTTGACGAAGTAAGTTTATATATATATATATATATATATATATATATATATATTTAGAGGGAGCATGTGAGTCCAACAACCTTTGAATATTTCTCCACCCGAACCCTCTATTTTTAAAAGGGAGCATGTTAGCCCTCTATTTTTAAAAAGGCGTTTCGATATATTTGAAAAATGTATTTGTTTTGAGCGCCCATGTGAAGAGGATATTTTTTTAAGGGGTTTTCATATTTTTTTCAAAAAGTGAAACACCCCTTTGAAATTCCTAATTCAAGTTATTTTGAGCTAGTGCAGGTCCTCCTAAAACATATTGGAAGAATATCGCCAATTCATTCATAGAGATATGCTTGAACGAAGAAAATAAATTAGTTGGCACTAACTACATTAACTAGAAATTAGAGTTCTAAACATTGTTGGAAGGTTATGGTCATTGGACCATCACGCAGGAAGAAGAAGATAAACTTATTGTAGGCTCGACAGCTGCATCAATTGAGGACTAGGAGAAGCTAGAGGAAAAAGAAAAGGTATTATTAAGGATGTCTGTTAAATATAATATAATCCCTTATATTTATGATTGTCAAAAATCCAATGCAAACTAGAATGCATTAAAGGAGTTGTATGAAATTAAGAATAAAAATCAAGTCATGTTTCTGAAGAGTAAGCTCCTATACATTAAAATGGAAGAGAATGAATCTGTTAGTACCTTTATTTCTCGAATTAAATATTTGAAAGATAAGTTGGGGTGTATAGGATAATCAATACCCATTATTGATATAGTGACAATCACTTTAAATTGAATGTAAAAAATATCACCAGATGTTTATTATAGGTCTTGCAGCAAGGGATAAAGCACCAAACATTGAGGAATTGATAGGTGTCATGTTTCAGGAAGAAGACAGGCGCAAGAACTTGAAGCCTCAGAATCTAGATTTGGCACTTGTGTTGAAGAATAAATTCTTCAAAGGGAAACGAGGAGGAGAAAAAAAAGGTGGAAGCTCATCTCAAAAAAGGTCATTTTTGAAATAAAATCAAGGCATTTCATATAGGGATAAACATAAAATACAGTTAGGACATTTTGCAGGAGAAGCTCTGAATTTTGATCTCAAAAATATCAAACTATTTGTGTCTAATGTTGTGTTGTCTACTGAAATGGATGATGTTAATACATGGTTTGTGGAATATGGAGATTTGATACATATGACAGGTAATAGGAGCCATTATTATAGTTTCAAGGAGGTATGCAATGGTGCTAATATATATCTTGGAGACGATCACCCACATTATATTAAGGGACGTGGGGATATTCCTGTAAAATTTCCAAATGGCAAGGCAGGTACATTTGTAATGTTATGTTTGTGCCTAGGAGCAAGAAAATTTTGACATCTGTTTCTATAATTATAGATTAGAACTTGAACATTGAATTCTTCAAAACACATTGCAGAGAGAAAGATTTGTTGGATCAGTGTAAACTTGTTTCTTCAGGAGTGAGAGTTGGAGGCATGTACAAGCTTGCTGTTACTAGCAAAAGTCATCAAACACTGACTTCTACAACTATGCCAACATAAATTCTTTGGCATCATAGGTATGGTGAGATCAATTATCATGATTTATTTTTGTTGTAGAAACAAAGTATGGTTGACTGGATTCCTATGTTAAAGAATGAATACGCTTCTTGTGAAGGTTCTACATTAGGAAAAATTCACAGAGATGAATTCCCCTCTAATTCTGATAGGAGAGAGATGTATTAGAACTTGTGCATTATCATGTTTGTGGACCTATGCAGACTAGATCCTTAGGGGGATCCCATTATTTTTTGTCCCATTATTTTTTGTTATTTATTGATGATTGCACAAGGTACACTTGGGTGTACTTCCTCAATAAAAAGAGATGTTTTTTAATATTTCAAAGAAATTCTTCAAAAACTTGGTAGAGAAGGATATAGGAAATCCTATAGAGATCCTTAATTTAGATCAAGGGAAAGAATATAGATTGGGGAACTTCGTTAAGTACTACAAGGATCATGGAATAGTGCATAAATTCATAGTACACTACACTCCACAATAGAATGGTGTTGCAAAAAGGAAAAACATGACATTGGTGGAGTGTGCACAAGGTATGATCAAAGGTAAGAACCTCTTAGATGTTTTTTTGGAAGAATCCATTACTACGGTTGTTATTTAAAGAATAGAATTCCAACAAGCTATGTTGATTGGAGGACCCCATTTGAATCCTTGTATGGTTTTAAACTAGCAGTTCATCATTTGAGGATATTTGGGTGTAAGGTCTTTGCACATATTTCAATGGAGAAAAGAAATAAACTTGATGCTTATCAAATTTATTTTTGTACGATACGGTTCAGAATTTAAAGCATATAAAAAGTTTGATCCATCTACTCACAGAGTATTTGCGAGTAGAGATGTAATTTTCCATGGAAATGAATATTAAGGAAACTAGGATAAAAACTAAGAAATATGGAACATTCTTCCTGAAGTTGAAGGAAATAGTGTAGAATCCAAAGCAAGAGACAATGAGTAGCAAAATATTGGGGAAGAATCCAATGATGTGGACATCACCAGCAGTGAGAGTCCAATTAGAAGTGGAGAAGTACTTTTTGAAAACAGAGGTGAAAGCAATGATGCATGAAGGGAATACACTGAGCAGATTTGGCTACCCAAAATTTATACGGACTATGATCTCATGACTAGTGTTTTTAATGCCATAGAAACCATGAGTTTTAATGAATCTAGTGAACATGAAGAGTGGAGAAAAGCAATGGAGAAATAATATGAATCTATAATTAAAAATAAAGCCTAGGAATTAACTAAACTTCCTAAAGGAAAAGAACCCATAAGATACAAATGGTTATACAAAACCAAGTTTAAAGAAGATGGCAGTATATATAAATATAAAGCTATATTGGTGGTAAAAGGGTACTCACAAAAGGAGGGCATTGATTGTGAAGAAAAATTTGCACTTGTAGCTAAATTGAACACTATTAGAATGTTACTTTATTTAGCTACAAAATACCATTGGAATTTGCACCAATTAGATGTAAAATATTATATTCTGAATGGTTATTTAAAGGAGGAGGCGAATTTGACACAACCTGAAGGGTTTGTGGAAAAATGGAAGGAACATTTATTTTCCAAATTAAACAAAGCTTTTTATGGGTTAAAGAAGGCACCTAGCTCATAGTATGACAAGATAAATTCTTTATTTATTCAGCAGGGTTTTATAAGGAGTCAAAACGATCCAAATATGTATATCAATTTTGATACAAAGGGGCATGTAGTATTGATTTCTTTGTATGTTGATGACTTAATTATTACAAGAAATCCAGTCAAACTAATTGATGAAATTAAGGTGCATATGTCACAAGTATTTGAAATGAAATATGTTGGTGAGTTACATTATTATCTAGGTCTTGAAGTGTGGAGAGATGTAAGACATACTTTTGTTACTTAGGGTAAGTATGTCAGAGAAGTGCTCAAAAGGTTTAATATGGATCAGTGAAATGTAGTGTTTGTTCCAATGCAACAAAATGTGAAACTTCATTTTGATTATGGATCAAAGGAGGTAGATGGTACATTGTATAAACAACTGGTGGGAAGCTTGAATTATCTTACTACAACCAGACCTGATTTAGCATACTCTGTTAGTTTGTTAGGTGAATTTATGGAAAGACCTTTAGAAATCCATTGGAGAGAATCAAAAGGAGTACTCAAATATCTTAAAGGAACAATTGATTTTGGTCTTAAATATACTGATTCATTTGATGTTGAGCTAACATGCTACTGAGATTTAGATTGGATCCGTAATCTGGATGATAGAAGATCTACTACATATTATGCATTTAGTATTGGACCTCAGATTGTTTCATGGAGCATTAAGAAGAAACCTATTGTATCTTTGTCATCTACAGAGGAAGAGTATAAAGCTTTGTGTGCACCAAGTTGCGAAGTTGTTTGGTTGAGATGAATTCTTCAAGATTTTGGAGAGTAAAAAAAGAAGGCTACAATGATTAAGTGTGACAACTAGAGCTCAATCAAGTTGGAAAATATTCCAATCTTTCATTCAAGGACAAAGCATGTTGATGTCCAGTTTGATTTTATTAGAGATAATATACAATATAAGGAAATTTTCAATGAATATTGTAATACTTGTGAAAATGTTGCTGACATTTTCACAAAGCCCCTTGGGAAGATATAATTTGAATTATTTAGGGAGATGTTAGGTGTTGAAATCAACCCTTTCCCCATTAAAGAGGGAACTTAGAAAATAATGGAGAAACCATAATAGTTAGGACTGTGTTTATAATTAGGAAGTAGTTCCTATTTTTTAGCAAGTTGACAGGGAGTTTCACTCATTTATTTAATATATTTTATATTTTCGTTCACCCTTTCAACTCAAGTTAATCATTTTTCAAATGCTTCAAATATTTTAATTGATTTAATGCAATAGCATTATGATCTTCACAATATACCCTCCCAAGAAAACAAATCGAAACCTACCACAGACATATTTTCAAAATAAATCAGCTAAATTATAAAAGAGTGGCTGTAGAATTTAAGATTATGTAGTCATGGCTATAGCTCTAAATATTTTCGTCATATGAATCAAACTCCTCCAATCAAACTCAGATGGAATCTAGTGCAACTTCAAGTTTGATAAAAGGATTATTTTTCCATGCCAACTTTTTGTAGAGGATGAATATTTCAATTATATATTTAGTACCGAGGGAATAACCATCAAATCTAAATATTGATCTTATGATTACGATGAAATTGAAGTGATCTTCAAATTTGATCTCTTAACAATCTTGGTGATAACAAACAATAATTATCCAATAATTTTTTTTTTGCGATTGGCATATCCATTTCTCGTATTGTCGTTGAGGATTATTTCCAAGTATGTCGCTTCATGTACAAAAATGATATTAGAGTGTTACTACTTTAGTTAATAGAATGAATGAACAACAAAACAAAAAAAAAGGACTATAAAATCGACTACGAGCTGTTTTTTTTTAAGTTTGTTGTGATGCTTCAATTGTCAAGTCATTTAATCATGGAGCTCGAATTCGGTTTATTTTTTTGACAGACAGTAGTAATGGATGCAGATGTGGAACATGTTTTGAAATTTTGGTTACAACCTGGCTAGATCTATGGTAAACAAATTAAACCGAATATTGGGCATGTCAAAGGTTATGGGAGCACATAGTATTGATCATGGGATGACATGGGGGATTAAGTCTTGGAACATACCTATCACATCAGCAATATGTTTTTGATTCAAAAATCTTATGTTCAGATATGGGGCATTTGACAAAAAGTGAGGTAGCAAGTAATTTTACATTAAACATCACCTTGAAATATAACTACTCACATTAACTATGGCCCCTGTCTGAGGTCCAACTTTCGTAACATGTGACCATATTGTTTTTGGTTTTGACTTGCTTAATATGTTAATGATGTGAATGTTTTTCTCAAAAATCCTTGTAGTAATTCACGAGGAATTCAGGCTTCAATATTTTTTGTTTTAGTGCTCACGACAATAATTCCTATGGTGTGAACCTGGAAAAAATCATATCGATCATTGTGATTTTTACCTTGCGCCAATTTTTATTTGTACTGTAATTTTATTTTATTTGAGTTTCTTTGGTAGGTAATCATAGAAATGGTGGTTTTACATGTGTAAAGTCCATGATGAATTTTTCTTTTCAAAAGAAAAAAACAAATTATAGTGCTTACGCTCAAACAATGATAATACATCGAAAATATTCTTCATATTTGAATTTGGGTCCTAGTTTCTCATTCAATATAAAATTCAAGGATAAAACTTATAAACACATATGTGTTTCTTTTTAGTTTTATTTCATTTTTTACAATTGTATAAATTTAATACTACATGTTTTTGTATTACCGCATTTACTTTTCATTTTTTTTTTGTAAGTTAAGCTAAGCTATATTAGATCATATAAGAAACTTTACAAATTCATTAGGATGAGATGGCAACTGGTCCTTAGCCAATACCAACCTTGGTAGCTTTTAAAATAAAGCAGGTTTGGGGCTGCCTCCTAGGAGGAAACCAACCCCTTAATAGAGTTATACAGTTATGTTTTTCAAAATGTTCTGTAACACATAAAAAAATTAGCTATAGTATGTTGTGAGTTGACAAAATATAGAGATGATTCGAGCTACCCTGTAGTCATGGTGTTCCCTCATCATCCTCTGTTGCGGGGTCCTCCTCCTCGATGAGACATCCATATTCACACGCAATGGCGTCTTCCCAATCTGTTGGCTCGCACGGGGGCTTTGGGGGGGAAGGGGGGAGGGGTTGCGCGGATGATTGGAGAAACAAGGTACTCTACATCTAGAACTATGGTCTAGACTCCATCCTAATCCATGATCCAAACGTCTGTCTACTCCTCCATTAGCTTGTGAATAAGGAGCGGCTCAATTTTTCGAGGAGTGGGTAGCTTAGAGTGCACTATAGTAGACTTCCTGGGGCCTCTTCTGCCCCTCGGTTTCTACAGAGCTAAGACAATCTCTTCCTAAGTGCGATCAGGAATTTGAGTAGCTTTGTATCGTGGCTACCAGAAGAGGAACCTTCAATGGATTCTAGGTGGTGATCTTGACTGTGATGATAGCGCCACAAGAACGCACCTGTTTGGATACCCCTGATGGGCTTTTGACGTTCTCGCAGGGCCATGGGGGAGCTAACAAGAAGAGGTAGGGAAGCTAGGCTTAGATCAGTGAGATGCGTAGCAGGAGTATCCGCAACAGAGGTTCATGGCAGGGGGGATGCGAAACAGGGGGTCATGTAGCGGGGGGCGCACAACAGGGCAAACCGCTGCAGATAGTGCGCAGTAGGGTGAGGCACAAGAGGATGGGATTTCCACTGGGGAGAGCATAGCCAGGGGGCACATAGCAGGGGGTGCGTACCTAGGAGGTTTTTAGTGGGAGGATTGAGCTACAGGAGGGCACGCATCAGGGGGAGCGTGCAACAGGGGGAGCACGTAGGGAAGCTGGAGCAACAACATGATGATGAGGGGAAGAAGAGAAATGGCTCTAGAGACCGGCTAGAGTAGCAGAGAGATGGCAGAATGGAGAGCTTTAGTTCCTTTTGAAGACCTGTGGCACGAGTGCAAATGCGGTGAGGGGTTGTGGGATGCTCTCAGATGCGATGAGGGACAATCCAAGTGTGACTACATGTGATTCAGAGTATGGCATAGTTTAGGTGCGGTAGAGAACTGTTATTAATGATTGATGAATTGAGTTTCTGCATCAAGTTAAAGTTGGCGTTGTAGGGCGTCATCAGCCTGAGCATGGGAGGATCTGTCCTTGCACGATCTAGGCATGTCACCCGCCTCCAAGGTAATTATATCCTTTTGGAGGAGAGTGTGGCAGTTATCACACATGATTTCATCTTGAATATGAGAAAAATTAGAGTGGTAGAGCATTGAGTGGCTATCCATTCCTTTGTTGGCCAAGAGATTTGCTACAGTATTTTCCTTTCTATGCACATGGTGGAATGTAATGGCCTTATGATGCTGTAGCAGTTGATCCAAGTGATTGAGATGGTTTCTAGCCTCTAGCTGGTAGAAACCTTTATGGAAGAAGTGCCAAGGAGGATGCGGGTGGCCGCTTGGATGATGAGTTGTGAATCTCCTTCCATTTCCAGTGGGAAAAAAATTATCTCAATGGCTATGTAGATACCATGTATAAGCTACTCAAGCTCCGCAAAGTTGTTTTTGTCCTACCTTGGGTTTCCATAGTAGGCATGTAGAGGGTTAGCACTAGAATCTCTAAAGATGACCCCAAATCCATCTTCTCCTGGGTTGCATTTGGAGGCTCCATTGAAGTTTCATTTCAAAAAACTGGCTCGGGGGGGATTTTAGTGTTTAGGTGCGCAGATCATACCTGTGCTTGGGGTGGAGTTCTCCACGGGGAGGGGGTGGGGGGGGGGGCGCGCAATACTTATATGCCAGTTGTTCCAAATGGTGCATTCAGCGGCAGTTGGTGGGAAGTCATCCTTCCCCTAGTGAGTCATGGAAAGATTTTCTTCTAAGTTACTGTGTAGCTTGGCCCAGATATGCTCTTGATTTAAAGTAATATCTTTAAATATCTTGTTGTTTTTTTCTTTCCAGAGGTTCCATATGAGTAGGCTTGGAATGAGCTACTAGAGATGATTTAGGAGATTGCTGGAATAGGGTTTATCCTGCTGCCTGCTGATGGTATTGGTGATGTTGCTCCAATCTCGATTGGATCTTCTACATAGTATTTCAATCCTGTGCCAGAAAGTGTTGGATATGAGGTAGAGTTCCAGCAAGTGATTGATGGTTTCGATGTCATTCTGGTATAGAGGACACCTCAAAGGACCCACAAAGCCTCTCTTCATAAGATTCTCCCATGTGAGGATGCGTATTTTACTCAGCAGCCATAAAAATGTAGCTACTTTGGGCCAGAGATTAGCAGTCCATATCTTCTTCCATAGTTGATTTTTGGGGCTAGGGTTTGGTGGTTGAATGAGATGGTAGGCTTCCTTAGTTGCATAATTAACAGTTGGAGTATGGCCCCAATGGAGAATGTCTATCCCTTTCTGAGTTCTGATTCTTATTTTTGTTAGTTCCTCCCAAATATCTTTTTTTTGTTCATTGTTGCAGTCTACCTCCCATCTATCTGTGTGGAGCCAATTCTTGTAACCTTGAGTTGTTTCATTAATCCAAAAATCCTAGACACAGTTTTGTCCTCTTTCCTATAAGAACATGTGCCAAATGGGGCGAGGGAAGATCGAGGATAGACTAGGAATTTGCTACCATGAATCCTCCCAGTATCGGGCTTGAGTTCCATTGCATAGTTCCCAGAAGCTGTGGGTTTGTATCAAATGTTTTTGTTTACTGGATGCATTCCAGACTTGGGATCCTGCAAGTGCGATATTGAATCAGATTAGTCCCTACTTGGGCCAATTTCTGGCATATTTGGATGCCCATAAGGTCACCCATGGTATATGTGGGTTGGACACCCATTTCCACCATATACTGGCACCCATGATATTCTTGTTGTGATGTGGGTCTCTTAGACAAAGTCCTCCCTGAGTTTTCGACATACATACTTCTTTCCATTTGACTAGTGTCAATTTGTGCTTGTCTTTGGATCCCCCCCGAGAGGAAATTTCGTTGAAGGTTGCGGATGGCTTTGAGGACCCATTTTGGTGCAGCAAGAATAGAAAAGAGGTAAATGGCAAGAGATTGAAGAACATATTTAATGAGAACCAGGCGTCTGGAAATGATGAGAGAGCAATGGGTCTAGGTGGACAGTTTAGTCTCCATTCTGTCCAACAGCTCTCTGCAAGATGAATGTTTGATAGCTGAGTCCATGAGAAGAGCTTCGAGGTATTTGAATGGCAGAGAGGTTGTGGTGAAGCCAATGATGCGAGCTATGTTGCATTGGGTGATAAGAGGAATGTTGAAAAATAAAATTTGAGATTTTTCAAGGTTAACAGTCGTTCCAAAGGCTTCATAGAAACAATCAAGAAGGGTTCTGAGAGTGCGAGCTTCCTCCATAGAGGAGTGACCCATGATCATGCTGTCATCCAAATTTTTTTTATGGGAAATGGGGGGGAGATTGTGTAAAGGGATTCCTTGAAGGTAATGAGATCGGATCGAGCTCTTAATCAATCAGCCCAGCCCCTCGTCCATAAGAACAAATAGAAAAGTTGAGAGAGGATCTCCTTTCCTTATACCTCTTGAGGGTTTGAATGTTGCCGAGGGAATGTCATTGACTAGGATAAAGATGAAAGGAGAGGATATCCGACTCATGATCCAACGAACCTAAGTTTGACTGAAGATAAAGAAAAGAACAACTTGCTTCATAAATTTCCAGCTAGGCTTGTCAAAGGCCTTGGAAAGTTCGATTTTGAGGAGCATGTGAGAAATTTTTGATATTTTTATGGTGTGGATGACCTCATGGTTTAGAATGATTCCATCAAGGATTTTCTTGCCCTCAACATAGTCCATTTTCTCCGAAGAGAGGAGCATGGGAGGAATCTGTTTCAATCTATTAGCTATAACTTTGGAAATAATTTTGTAAATAACATTGCAGAGTGCTATTGTTCTGTAATTACTTGGGGAAGAAACATTATCTTCCTTTGGGATGAGAGTGAGGAAGGTTTCATTGAGATTTGGAAGAATCCAGTGGGTGTTGCGTGTTTCCTACACTATGCCCCATACTTCCTCTTTGATAGTGTCCCAAAAGAAGTGGAAGAAGTTGGTGGTAAATCCATCCGGCCCTGGGGATTTCCCTTATTTTAATTGGAAGACCGCTTCTTCGACCTCTATCAGTGTTAGGGCTTTGAGCAACATCCTGTTATGATCCTCATTGACCAATTTTGGAATATGTTGTGTGATTTTCTCAATGGCCTCTTGTCACTAGGTATTGGATTCTTTGAGGATGTCCTAGAAGTGGTTGAGAAATTCATCTATGATGTCCTCAGGTTTTTCCATATGCTCCCCATTTTGATTCTTAAGGACTATGACTCTATTGTGCATCTTATGTTGGATTGTGGAACGGTGAAAGAAATTTGTGCTTCGTTCTTTAAGTGAGCACATCCAAGATTTTTGTTTCCATAGGATTCCTTCTTGAATTATTCTTTCTTTAAGTGGGGATGTTAGTGTCTTTTCCCTGGTCTCTGAGTATGTTGATCTTCCCTCTGAGATGATTTTTTGTTAGAGCTGTTGCATTTGTGTTTCCAAATCTCTTTGGTCTTTGAAGACATTGTCAAAGGTGGTCTTGTTCCACAGTTTCAGTTTTCCTTTGAGCATCTTCAATTTCTGCTGGAAATGATACATTTTTGTGCCCAAGGGTGGATTGTGGGAAGCCCACCAATCCAATATAAGGTATTTGAACCCTGGATGTTTGAGCCAAAATTGTTCAAAGTGAAAATGTTTGGCTGTGGCAATACCAGGTTTGAGCCATTGGAGCTGGATTGGTCAATGATTTGAACCAGAGGTAGAAATGATGGTGGCTGTGAGCTCCCCTCCCAGGTGGATGAAGTCTACCATGATGAGGAAGCGGTCCAATCTAAATGAAATTTGATGGGATCCTCCCCTCTAGTTATTCCAATTGAAGATGTCATTGGATGTTTGAAGTTTTATTAGATGATTGTCTTGGATGAAGTCCTTGAATTTGGTGTTATCCATGTCAAGATGGGCTCTTCCTCCATTTTTCTCCTGAAGGGTTGTGATCATGTTAAAGTATCCTCCAATCAGATAGAGAGGGTGATTTCATTGTTTGTTGAGATCCATTATGCTATTTAATAGCTCTGTTTTTTTTAACTAACTATTGGAAGTAGACATTTGTGAGATGTCCATGAATGTTGGTTCCAATCATGTGGAATTAATGTTGAATGAAGTGTCGATGTACCTGACTGTTCTCTAGGGTGATCAAGTGGGGGTTCCAGATAATTGTTAGGCCTCCCAAAGCTCCTCTTGCGTCAACAGCTTGGCTGTTGCAGCCTTTCCAGAGTCTTTTGAAGATTGTGTCCACAGTTGAGCTGGGGCATTTGGTTTCTTACATAAAGAAAATTGTGTTTTTTTCCACAGCAATTATTTTCTTGATTAAACTATCCTTGGAGGGACTATTTATCCCTCTGATATTCCATGAGATGATATTCATTGAAGGGTGTTGGGAAATACATAGTAAAACCTTGTTAACTATGGATATCGCCCTGATTCTACTAGCTCTTTGCCCATGATGACTAGTCACTGCAGATCAGTTCTTATTCCTTCTTTTAAAGATTATTTTAGAATGATTTTAGTGTTTAGGAGTGTGACACCCTGAATGCCGACGGAGGGTATTTTTCGAGATCTAAGGAGGACTTCGTCCAATTTCTGGATCTGTTGATGTGTAATTGAGAGAAAGTATTTCATCTTGCATGCATCTTCCAACACCATGATGTCGAGGTCCATGTAGTCAATGCTCTCTGGTTCTTTTTTCATTACTTTAGGGATTGATTCTAGGACTATAACTTTGCCTTTTTTTTAGTTTTCCATGGTGTGCAATGATGACTGGGGTATTAGAAAGGCTTCCAGTTGGATTTTGGTTTGTTGGGTCTCTGAAGTCTCAAGCGTATCCTACGGGGGTCGATATGAGTCTCTTGAGATTTCATTCTCATTCTCATTCAGTTGAGATAGGGCATAAAAGTTGTTTCTTTATGTTGGGGCTCTTTTCCTCTCATTCGTATTTGACTTCCTGGTGTGCCTTTTCCTTCCAGCGACTTTCGTGAACCCTTCGACGTCTTTGTCTGTGGAGTCGTTAGTTGGATCAGACCTTTCATTTATGGGGCAGTCTTTGAATAGGTTCCCATGCTTATGGAATTTCCTACATATAAATGGTACATGTTCATAATATAATGTTTGGATCCATTCATAGTCATCATGAATCAGGCTTACCTCATTAGGGAGAGATATTGCGATGTTCATGTATACGCATATCCTTACATAGGCTGCATCCCCATTTATTTTTGTCTCTTGCGCTATTATATTGAGTTCTCCCAGAGAGTTACCAATGTATTGAAGAGTAAGCTCATCCCAATAGTCCTAAGGTAGGGTGTAGAGCCTGACCCAAACTAGAGCCCAACTGCAATATTTTTTGTTCGAGTTGAAGCGTTTGACCTAGTTGCGCAGGTATAGACCTGCAGAGTTAAAGAAATATGGCCCTCCATCCAGGATTCGGTTTTTCTCTTCAATTCATGTGAGTATCACGTCAAAAAAGGCCTTGGCACATAGTTGTATATTGATATGGCCCTTGGGCTTCCATTTGGAGGTGATCCACCCACAAGAGCTTTTTTTATAGGCCAAAAACCCATGAAATTGCCTATCAGTGCATGGTCCTTCGTGTATTGGATTTTTCCATTGATTTAATGAGTCATGGCCCGATCTTGGTTCTTGTAGTGGCCTTGGGCATGCATGTGGAGGATGTGACTATTGTTGCTTCTTCAGCAGTTTTTATTGGGGATTTCACTGCGGGTGACGCCCCAATTGGGTCAAGGAATGTGCCAAAGTTTTTCTGACGATCGCTGTCAGCCCCTGTCGTCACTCCATTAGAGGGCGAACCAGAGGAGGAGGGATACATAGTCCCCCCACTGTTGTCTATCATGTGTGAACCTGTTTGCCTGGGGTAGCATGCTCCAAAACCACCAAACCCTAGTTCATGGCGGCGATGTTCCTTCTGCTCTTCGTCTCCTATTTAGTTTTTATTATTATAATACATATACAATTTACATTTATAAATAATGTTAATATTTACATATTATTTATAAAATAAGTTTATATCTGTGTGTGTGTGTGTGTGTGTGTGTGTGTGTGTGTGTGTGTGTGTATGTATATTTATATGTATATGTATGTATGTATGTATGTATGTATGAGATGTATTTTATAAAAAATTTACATATATATATATATATATATATATATATATATATATATATCTATATATATATATAGGATTACATATATGTAATTACATGAATGTATACCATATTCCCAAAACAAAAGAGAGCAATGCAAAAATATAAAACCTTTCAAAACCCAGCATCGTAACTAGGTAGATCATGACTTATTGAAGCAACAAAATAGTCAAGGAAATTTGAATTGATGTGCAATAATCACTCAAGGTTGATGAAATGAATTAATAAACCAAATAAGAAAAGGAAATGACACAACCACAACATCATGCTAAACCTTGTCGAATGTAGAAGCCAGATAAGAAGATAAAGGAAGTCATTAATCTCCCAAGTGCAAGTAAAAGGGGGGATTTTCTAAAATTTTAAGTGGGGACCACTTCATTTTGTCCAAAATGTATGGGAGTTGTTGTTGATCCAACACCTGAGTAATTACCTTCATATTAGTTGGAAGGGAGAAGTGGAAACTAATATTCTATAAGGTATTGAGCATATCTAATATTCAAAGAAGAAAATTGAATGTGTTCAAAGAACATTCAGAACCATATTTCCAAAGAAGAAAAATAGAGATGCACGAGAACATAAATCAAATAACATATCAACAACAAAGAGGATAACCACATGCCAAAAAATTTTAGTTTGATTATATGTGTATAGTGGGGCTAGGGAACCAATATGTCTATTTCAAAGTCGAGTATTTTTAACAAAATTACTATACATATGTGAGAAAAAGTTATTAGATTGAAATAATTGTGGAAGTTAAGGAAAAAAATAAATGAATACATTGAACATATTTTTTTTTTTGGTTGTTTAGACTAATCCTAAACCCACGTGTTTTGAACCGATGAGCTTGCAGACGAAGTGCCTTAGCAGTGCACCCCATCACCGACTACTCTACACCACGTGAGCTCATTAAACAAAATTATTGTGTTAAACTGTAGAAAATAATAATACACAAAAGGACAATTGGACCTTTCTGTTTAAGAATAATTTTATTGCATCCTAAATGACTAGATAAAGGCCTTATATGCACATATATGTAACAAGATACAATAACACGAAAAAGTACAAATATTAATGGATTCACTCAAGGATGAGCATACAATTGTTCTAAACCTAAAATATTGAAATAAGTTGTTGTGATTATGGAAAACCCACAACATCCTCTAGTGTTAATTAAGCACCTATATTTCAGAAGTCTAGTGATCCAGTGTCATGTTATCCCATACCTAGAGGAGGAGATCCTACCGCTAAAGAGATTCTAGGACCATGAGTCACAGTGCAAACTTGGAAAAATAAAGGAAGGAAAATGTTTGTTAGAAACATTAGTTAAATTTTTCAACTACAAATAGAATTATCTCTAATTGAAACTTCACAAAGAATTCTGCCTTTTGGGATATTTCTAGGCTTCCATAAAAAGTTAATTGTGAAAAAACAGAGAGAGAATTAGCCACCTAATTAATGCAACTAGGACATGACCCTAGTCTAGAGCTAAGGTCATACCAAGTTAAGGGTTACTCCAAATAGTTATTAGATAATACAACTTAGAACAAGATGGGGTAATCTAAAGTAGAGAAAGAAACAAAACTAGAAGAAAAAAATGGTTATTATTTCCAAATCGTACATTTTTTGTCCGTGGGATCTCATATTTAGAAATATATGCATCCTTTATTAACTCTTATGGAAAAAATTTGAGGCAAATTATCTGATTATAAATTCCATGAAATTTGCTTAGTCTGCATACCCAGGTGAGAAAATATAAAAATGAATCCTCATAAATAGAGAGTAACTTCTAGATATCAATAGAGCTATGATATTGGACTTGTAAGAAAGGATTTCAATGAGATACCCTGAAGATAATCTAACAAGAACAAAAAATGGAGTAAGACCCTAAAAACCATATAAGTGATAAAAAATATGATAATACCAAGTAAAGAAATGGTCCTTGAGCATTTCCATAATCCTCATGTGTTGAGAAGAGTGACCCAAGGGTTTCAACTTCATCGAAGGAGGTCAAAATTAAATGTAAATGTTTTAAAAGAAATTGAGATTGAGTAATCTTCTAATTAGAGAAATTGGGAAAGAAGTTAATGAACAATAAATACCATAAGACACAAATTGGGGAAAGCACTTGTTTAACATAGGAAGTAAATTTACCTTATTGTGGTTAGAGAAAAATATTTAGAAGGAGAATGGTTGTGAAAAGTTAGTCTCAATGGGAAATTATAACAAAATTTGGAGCACAAAATGTTTAATATTTCCTACCATTGTATAAACTATCTTATCAGTTAAAAGTTGAGACATGAATAAAAATTTGAAATCCTCATGCAAGACAAAACCCAATACTAAAAAGGTGGGGAATCACTCTTACCAAGGGAGAATGGTATGAGTGTCTAGATAAATTACACATAGAAACCACAAATAAGGATTATAGAACACTAATAAAATTAGGAATTGAGCCCCTATTAGTATGGAGTTTCTTTTAAACACCCTCATGCACTAGAGATATATTAATGATAAGTACGAAAAACACCAAATCAAAACATCATAATTTAAGAAAGAGCTCCATCAATAACACAAAAAAGGGTCAAGTAAGGTCTTACTAGGTTCCTCGGATGTGGGTTACATGACGCGCACACATGAAAATTTTCCCACCCATGTATGCGCTGACGAAGATCTACTACGCATGCCTTCACCTGAAGTGGAACGACCTCTCTGTAATAATTTGCATGAGGTTAAAGAGGCACGGGATGATGAAGATATGCAATGCCAACAACCACCTAGGGCGGAACCTCTCCAGTGTAATCATTTGAATGAGCTCTTGGATGAAAATGTTTCACTTCCATAACTCGAAGCACATGCTAGCACATGAGAACTGTCATAACATGCACCTAAAAGTGTGTCACAATAATGCACAAAATCTGCGCTTGTGGCACAGGTCTATAAAAGGGGAGGCCCCTCCACATAATGTCATTCAAATTTTTCTCCTTTTGGTTTGCAAATCCCTCTTAGCCATTCTACTTTAGTTTAAGCCCACTTGCATGCTCCACCCGCTGTGTAGCCTCCCCCTAGTACAAGGTCACTGGCCACCCTCTTGACTGCGTGCCTCCCTTTTCCTCCCCTTGCCTTACTAGTTTTTCCCGACTACGTGCCCCCATTAAAAAGCTCCCCCAGCTGTGCACCCCCCACCTACGTGCCACTCTTCCTAATAGCACTCACCTGTGCACTTCTTGTCTCTGCTCTTGTATTAATCAGCCCCCAAAAGAGAAAATTTTCAATACCTTTCATCCCCCCACCCCTTTGTTGCTTCACTATCCCATGGCTCTACGTTTGCGCCAAAGAAAAATTAGGGGTGACCAAAGAGGCATGTTCCCTGGAAACTACCAGTGTGGGCCAGATAATCGTTTGGAATCTTTTGAGGGATCCTCTTCTGGAAGCCATGCCACGAATGCTCCTCAGAGCCCTGAGCACGACCAGGAGGAGGAGGAGGCCCCTGTTAAGGAATGAAGAGTGGCAGAAGTGGACCCAGGAAATCCACCATCATGCACCAGGAGCATGCCATGCCTCGTAAAACTGAGACTCTTCCATTTCAGGAGGTCATGGGGGAAGACATCGATATTTGGATCATGGACTCGGAGGGCATCTGGACGCAAGTACCGGATGCTTAGTACCTGGTCGCTCCCATTCTTTGCACACCTACTTCTAGGCCTCAGCGTCGACCTACTGTTGTGGAGGAGGTCATAACACAAGAGTACGATTGTCATATCGAGGAGGAGGACGCAGATACCAAGGATGACGCATGAACACCATGACTGCGCGGTCACTTAGATATTTTTAGTTTCCTATTATTTTAACTCATATCATAGAAATTTTACTTTCACAAGTACCAAAGAACATTTTTTAATTTTTTGTCTGATGTTATTACATGGCTAGTTTCCTCCAAGGAGGAAGCCCCATGCTTGCGCTGCTTTGAAAGCAACGAAGGCTGGGATTGGATAAGTGCAACTTACCAACTCATCTTGTAGCATATGTAGTGTTTTACATCGAATCAATATAGTTTAGCATAACTTACCAAAAAAAAAAGGTGTTACCAGGTTACCTGAAGTTGTTTTAGAAAATAGTCTATGTAAGGTTCGAATACTGAAGTTTCTTAAGAAGGAAGAAATGAAGGGTAAAACCTAGACCAATACAAGGAAATTTGATTCCAACCATCCACAATGACAAATGGCATATTTTGGGGAGTAGTGTGTCTGCCCAAAAGGTTTCGAAAGTCATGAGCATCATTTGATCAAGCCTTTTAACCAATGCCATCCATAGGTAAACCCTAAAAAAAATAAAACCTAATCTAATTGTTTACATATTCATAAGGGACCATGCAATATGAAACCCTAAATTATTTGAGTAAAAAGGAATAAGGCCCATGAATGGTCTTGTGGTTCGTGAGAGCAAGTGAAGAAGGTATTCCAAGTTTATATAGGGCCAAAGGGGTATTCAAAACAAAAATCTAATGGGTTTCATTGTGGCTAGGTTAGAAATTATAGTTATTATGAATTAATAAGTTAAAAGGTTGAAAATTCAAACTTTATTACAAACATTTTCCTTATACATTCAAATAAATTACCCTTAACAAGGGTTAAATATAGGACCTTGATAGCAACTCTCTTCCATAGTAATGTTCTCAACAATGTTTGGAGTTAGATAGCATAGGTCCAATAATGACCATGAGGTAATGTACATCATGATCATTGTGTGAAGTAGAGAGACATTGCATTCTCCTTATCTCCTCCACTTACCAAAATTAAGTCTCTAGCATCGAATAATAGAGAAAGATAAGATAATTATAAAATATTTTGTTACAATCTCACAATTAAAGACGAAACACTCTATCCTATACTCATCATAGAAGTGGTTTAATCCCTAATATGGACCATGTTTTTGACTAATTACTTCATTTAGAGGAACACGATGAATAAACTATTAGAAAATAAGATAATACTAAAAGGGGGTATGAATCAATATTTTTTTATCTTTTTACTAATTTTTAATATTACTTATGTTATAACCAAAGAATAATACCATAACATTATATATCAGACAACACACACACATGATATAAATCTTAACATTTTCTTTATGCATACTAATAATAAGGATAGAGTTAAGAAAGATAATAAAAGATAAGAATTTGAGATATTTCATTGGAATCATCAAAAAAATTTGATGGAGGGAAGTTCCCATGCTAATTTGTATCGCATGTGAAATTGATCTAATATTACTTATTGAAAAGAGTATAAAGAGTCTAAGATCCATAACATAGAATTGTTTTCCTTTTAGTGAATATGTAGCAAAAGATACAACCCACTTGGAGGGATTGGCGGTATATGGTATTATATAGAGGAATATTTTCTTTATATTAAGCATGAAAATAGATACCTTTGTATATTCCAAGAATATTTATATAGGAGTACACAAATTTTCACCTATTAATTCTACCTTTATGAGAAAAAAGTTCTAGATAAAATATATCCTTACAATAGTTTAGAATATGAGGTTCACAAGACAAAAATGAAAGAGATATCCTCTTGATAGGATACTTCAACTTTTGAATGAGAAATAACCAAAATATTCCCTTAACAAAAAATTTCATATCTAATCCTCCATGAAATTATTCTAAAATATAATTACCATTTCGTTAGAAATAAGTTCAAAATAGCTAAATAGCAACTTGTATTTATGAGTTACCATTCTATTTTACAACACATTATTTTTAGGGTCATTTTCAAGTGTCATGATAACAAAACCCATATCATGTTAATTGGTTGACATTACATATTAGCTAGACTAACTTATGAATTAAAAGATCTAAAAGTTTCTTTCAAGTTCAAGGAAATAACATAAGGTTATATGAGAATTTTATTAGCATGTTTAGGAGATCTAAGGATCATGTGAAAGAATTTAATTGTAATGCAATAGCCAATCAATTTTATTATCTAACCCCTACCCAATTTAGAGTGTACATTAGAATGTAAGATGTTGTTTGTAAGAGATAAGATGTGTTATCATTCCTATATCTAGAACAATTGTCATCCTTCTTTCTTATGCTGAGAATATGGTTATTGTGTTGATGATACACTATCCTCTCATAAAGAAACTAAATATTCTTAAGGATTTTTCTAAAATATGAGTGTGACAATTAGTATTTATAGAAGAAGAGTTATAATAATCAAATCCAAAAATATCTCTTTCATTAATTTTATGTATGCCAATTATATCTTAGAGGAATTATATCACATAGATATGTCATAATTAATCTTTAACACAAGATTAATTCAAACAAGGATAAATTAAGGCTACAAATCTTATTCTACACTTGGAAATAATTCAATGTCGATAATTGTGTGGCTTTGTGATAAGAATAAAGTCATATTAAAGACTCTCAACACTCTTGATATCTTATATATTTGGTGGAATCTAAGAATGTATCATTGAATATTAGAGAAAGATAAGAAATATTATATTTTAGAATCTCACAATTAAATATGATACATAGTATCTTATCCTCATCATAGAAGCTATTTATTCCCTAGTAGAGACCATACTTTTTACTATTTACTTAATTTAGAAGATCAAAACAAATAACCTAGAAGAAAAGATGATTCCTATGTTTTTTTAGACAATCTATTCAAAACCACTTCCATCTCAAATAGAGTTAGAATAAAGATTAATGTTTTGATTAAATCATTAATAAGTAGAGTATCCTATGATGCTTAATAGTAATATAAAAGATATTATTAAATTTAAATTTAAAGAAAAAATTCAGTCAAATAAAAAAAAACAGAAGTTTAAGATTTAAAAGATATTATTACAATTCCAATATAATAAAGAATTAAATAATTGAATAAATAATTGAATAAAATTAAGATATTACAAAGAATTTGACAACTCTAACTTAGAAAATAAAAAGCGTCTCTCCATAACTCAATAACAGTGGAGAGCATACTAATTCTTACTATTTAGTTACATATTTTCCATCTAATCATCATTATTATAATCTCAAGTGAGACAACATCTTTATGAATTAATTAAGTTGAGACAATATCTTTATGAATTAATTAAGTTTTATAAATAAGGTTTACACAAAAAAATGAGTGAAAATCCTTGACTGACCTTTGCTCTTATTAATTATGTAGGTTGAACCACACAACGGATTTGATCTAGTGGCTTATCAAGAGGCCCAAAACCCCCCAAACCTTGATTTGATATGCTTTCTATAAGTTGAATATTGGTTTGATGTAACTTTTAATAAAATAGAGGCATTGGCAATGGCGATTTCTAAAAGTGGGATTGATAAGGTCAAGATACCATTCAGCAATTAAGGTAAAGATTCCGTCATCTAGGATTAACACTTTTAACCAAATGGCCTATGTTTGGGGGGCAATGTCTTCGACTTACAACATATCGCATTCGGCGACGCCATTGACTTCCACTCTTGTCAAAATTGCCCCATTTGGAATGGATTAATATGTTGATTCGATTATGTAATTTATTTTTACGCTTAAAAGTCGAGTGGTCCGGTCATGAGTCTCGAGTGTGTCAAATGTCGGGTCATGAGTCGTGACGGTTTTCAAGTGTGCGAAAATTAGGCGGTAGAAGCAACAATTTGAATCAGTGGTTCAGTAAAGACTTCGACTGCAGGAGTAGATATATATTTTAGTTTAATATATTGCAAGCTTTACAATGAAAGATGGTGATGATAAATAAGCATGAAATGGACAACCGTGAAGACGGGATTTAAATGCCTTGCAATGCCAATAGAAAAAAAATAGATTCTGAGGTCACTTTCAGTTAAAAATAAACATTAAAACTAAGCAGCAAGCTGGAATTGTCCCTACAAAGAGCCTCAACCACATATTTCCTGCAAGAAGAAAGAAACGCCAGCACGCAGATCACTCTGTCCTTCATATTAATGCTAGGGTTTCCTTGACCTAACAACTAAATTATCTGTGGATATTAGGACTAGGTTTGCCTTGAGATAACAACTATGGCCCGCCGAAGGATTGACTTAGGGAAGATCGAAAATACCTCGAATCGCCAAGTGACTTTCTCCACGCGTCGAAACGGTCTAGTGAAGAAAGCGTATGAGCTGTCTGTTCTTTGCGAGGCAGAAGTGGCGGTCATCATCTTCTCAAGCCGTGGAAAACTCTATGAGTTTGGCAATAAGAGGTATGACGACCTCCCTTTCTGAATGGGTGTGTCTAAATACTATGCTGCTAATTCTGAATGGTAGACTGTAATCAAAGGATTTCAAAACATAGCTAATGCCAGTAAATCTTTTTTCATAATAAAACTACTCTTGTAATTCTAGTAAATCATTTTTCATAATATACTCAAGATAATATTTGTATTTCTAGTACTTGGTTTATAACAGGCTATAACTCTTATTTTATTTTAATCAATATATCATGAGCTATTTATTTTAATCAATATGTCATGATCTAGAAAAATCTACTGGCTATAAACCTTTATCTATAACCCTATTTTAACTGGCTATAACCGTTTATCTCAAACAATCGAATCTCTAGAAATCCATGACATGAGTCTCCATTATAAACCTGCTTTCTGCTGCTATGCTCCATAAATATTAAATTTCCAGTGCATTCCTCTTTATGGCTATTTTCTATATTATATTTAATACTATTACACCGTATATGTGTTACAAGTAGACAGATAAACTTGCACATCTACATATTGGAATATAAAAAATAGTCATTCTCCATGACGTCATAAAAATTGAAGAGGGTCGATCACCAACCAAGCCGTTCTCCTTATGGAAATAGTTAGAAATAGGAATAGTTAGCTAGTTGACAAAAACCCTACCTACCTACTTTAATTGAGATAAAATCTCAATATGCATACTATATTATATTAATTAAAATGGTTATATATATATATATATATATATATCTATGTATGAAGAATTATTTTGGACGCACAATAAGGTGGTTGACAAAATAGCTCAACCACACACTAAACTAGGAGTATTTAGAATTAGCTACCTCCTATGATATAGTAACAAACTCCTTACATAGAGAGTCAACACCGCAGACAAGTAGGACTTACATATTCCAATACACCACCTTAATGACTACTTGTCTCGATAGCGATTCACAAAATCTAGTTGTGGTCAATCATAACAAAAGATGTGTCTGCGATTCAGATCCACCAAAAAGGGCCAAATCCCATGTGCAGATCCAACAAAAGATGTGATTGGGCATTAGATCCACCACAAATAGGAAAATCCCATGTGCATAACCAACAAAAGATATGTCAACATCCATATAAAGGAGCAACCATCCACTGGAATGCATGGGTACCAACCGCTACAACTGCTAGTCTCGTAGGATGTCCTTTGCATACATGTTTCTGTCAACCATTATCACTACGTACCTATACCTGTATCTGCAAATCCCCCCCAAAATGTTTTTAGGAAACAGAGAGTTGTGAGAAACTAAGTTTCTCATGTGAGTAAGCTGTTTCTGTAGACCGCCCACTCCGCTGTGAGCACAGAGGCTTCTTTGTGCACCCGGGGCACCGTAGCCATGAAGGTTCTGTAGCCACGAAGGCTCTGTAGCCACTAGGGCTCGCATGTGGTTTCTGGTTCACCACAAACCATCACTTCAAAGTGACAAAAGTGGTTTTGAGTTGACCACAAACCTGTAATTACAAAGTGGAATTTACAAAATGGTTTTTAGATAACCACGAACTTCATGGGGATACATATGCCTTTAAAAGGCTTACATTACACACTCCAACTCTTGGAGTTACCAGGTACATACAATAACCACTACAAAACCATCCTAGACTCTCTTACCATTCAACTGTGTGACTCATCATCAAGAGTCTATTCTAACAAACTCACACAAACTTGATTGTCCATCCTCTAATATCTGATGTAGATCCAACCACTATCATTTGATGCAATTTTCACTGTCAGTGTCTTTATCATATCTGGTATCATTCCTGCTAATAAATTTGTCTATTATTGGAATGGCCAGTTCCAACAAAGACACTAAATATCACCACAAACCTTACAAATATTTTCAACCATATTTACATGAATGCATTTACATATTAAGTTGATGAGGCTCAACATGAAAAAAACAAAGGAATTCACGAAGACAATTTGTTTGATCAACGCAAATATGTTGGAACTTTTTGGTTTCATCTTCACCTTGTCTCCCTCCTTAGCCACAAACGCTACAAAAAAAGCTGCCATTAGCTGCAACTCACCACGCTACTGCTGCATAGCTCACCAAAGGCTACTCTGGCATATGAACAGGAACACGGTCACGTCCAGATAGCTCACCATAGTGCCCTCAGCCACTGCAACAAATATGTTGAACGACACTTCACCACTGCACCACGAGACCACGATAATAATGCATTTAACCTTCAACCCGGATCGACTCCTCTACACCTGGTCAACTAGTTAACACAACTCTTGTCAACATTGGTCAAAATACATCTCATTGCATGGCGAATTTCATTCTCCGCTACTAGACCAAATCGGTCATCCCGCACTCCATCTCATTCATCAATGGCCCAAGTCTATGCTTACTAACACAAAAAAACACAATATAGTGTAGCAAGTTTCCAAGTCCACTTTAACTGGACCAAACGTTCGCAAGGTAGTAGCACAAAATCCAATCGGCAGAAGTGATAGAAACCATCTGGTTCATACAATGAACATGAAATGGATGCACATATTTCTATAATTGAAGTTCATAAACATAGACTACAGGTATTTCTTCCTCAACAATGAATCTATAGTGCACAGAAGAAACCTTAGGGTCGCCATCACCTGCTCACTAACACAAGGACTGGAGTGACAATAAATAATGGGGCAAAATCACTACCACGCACAATCATAAGTGAAATCAACAAAGAAATGGTTCTCGACCTCAAGGCATAAAAAATTAGACTTAAAAACACTACCAAAATAAGAACTCACCCACAAAAGTGCATCAAATGGGCATCAGATCAATTTGAGATTTTAATCCAACAAATAACCTTCAACAATCCTTGCAAGGCAGCTGCTAAGTGAGCACTTCCTATCAACCAGAATTGTTCATTTCTCCACCATTCTTCTAGTTCAATACGAGACCACTTAATCTCTAGAATTGCTAGGAGAGAAAGAGTTATCATAATATTAAGAGGATATATCAAAAAACATGTCAGTGAGGGTTTTCCTAATGAATATCCCTGAGAAAAAGACAATGCTCGAAGAAAGTAGTATACAATAAGGAATACCAAAGTGAAAGGATAAATGCCAACATTTGTGACAATACAGCTCGGCTCCCCAATTGAGCTATTCATGCTCACTGTGCTTCAAAAATTAAGAAGATATTTTGATCCACAAGATCATGATCCACCACAGGTGTCTCTGGCTCCGACAAGAAATTGTCTTTGCACTCCACGCTACACTCACATGGAATACTCTTGACCATACTAGAAGGGGAACTGACAAACTTCTTCGATATGATCCTTCAACATAGAACAATACATCAGACTCGCGCAATAGGATCCCTCTCTGTTCACCTCCACTATCTATGAAAACATTATCTACGGCCGCAAGGGCACTTCGAAGAAGCCTTGTTGTCTGCCACATAGAAGTCCTGCAACGCTTTTGGATCTCCATTGTTTCTCTCAGGTCAAGCAGAAATGCAATAATATATTCCAACTCTGACATCTACACAACTCCCTCGCTTTGATTAAAAATTATGTAGTAATCCACCTGATCCAACTACACCACAAAAAAAAGGGGGTTGCCTCTCCGTCAACACAACGGATCTCAATAATTGAGCACAAAACATGCCTGAAAAATTGCTACTGAGCTTCCAAGCATGTGGATTGTTGTTCTCCATGGGATTCGATCTCAGAATAACCACTCTTTGAAACCAACTTCTATGAATGAATAGAGACGCATATTTGACACCTCCCAACACAGATGCAAATCTGTATATGGGTTTTTTATTGAATGGATGCCTCCTCTGACTCGCCCCCTCTACCATGAACACACAATGTAGAAAAAAATCTTTATCAGCCAAATCCGAGGACGCCCACCACAAGCATGAGAAATGACTATGGTCATGCCGCCACTGTGCCACGCTACCAATGCTCTAACATATTCAATTGGTGTGCTTCTCCACACAAAAAACAATGAGCTTTCACAACATTCAACTCACACACCTCCTACATTAGGTTACTGTGCCATATCAGGTCACTGCCCGTGTCCAGGATTACAAGAAAGGGTGCAAATGGTGTGATAACGACCGCCGCAAAGAGAAATTATTTGTTTCCTAAGAGCTGGAGCCCGCGCATCGAACTTATCATCACCAAGAGATGTCAAAAATATTTGTTGTTGTGCTTGACTGCATTTTATTTCACGTTTCAACTCAGTTACCGCACCAATCTGTATCTCTGTCGGCAGACTTGCTAACCCACAGAGGATGATCACCGATTAGCGAAAGGGTTCAACTCCTACACAGCTTCCCTCTCCTGCAGCACTCTCAATGCACCACACCCTCCTGCAATCTCACACAGGCACTCCGCAAAACTGATTCAAATCACTGACTTAAATCATATCCTTGGCCTACTTGTATTCGGCAGGTATCCGCACTTCTTGTAAAACATGCTCAATTTTTCAATTCTCTAGGTGCCCACTTTACATTGCATCAAATAAATCAAACAGAATCTAGATCCGCAATTCCCTCTCCTCTGCGCACACGAACAGAAACCAATCAGGCACCATCGCCTACCCTCACAACTACAATTTAATATACTGAGAGACACACAAGCACCACTGCCACTATGGTCAGATCCATAGCATGAGCAGGCTGTCCAACCATTTGATGCGATTAGTTTCTTCAGTCTGCATGCTCGCAGTTAGATTTAAAGGACAACTCTTAACGCTTATATATATGGACAAACCCAAAAAATAAACTAAAATAATACTCTCTTATTTCCTATTTCTCTCAGCCCAGGAGGGGTCGAGGTCCATACTCATACGGGCTCTGATACCAAGATAAAATCTCAATATGCACACTATATTATATTAATCAAAATGGTTACATATATGTACATGAAATATAGTCTCAAGATAGGAAACTACCTTGGACGCATAATAAGGTGGTTGAGAGAATATCTCAACCACACACCAAACTTGGAATATTTAGATTTAGCTACCTCTAATGATATAGGAACAAACTTCTTACATAAAGATTCAACACTGCAGACAAGTAAGAATTACATATTCCAACAAATTTCAAATAGAAATAGTTAGCCAGCTCACAAAACCCTTTAAAAAACCCTTTAAACAACTTTATCGATAATCCTCAGGTATTTATCATGACAAACAATATTCGGATTCAACATAATCTGAGAAAGCATAATCCTGGCGTAGAAGCCTAGAAGGTCACTGTAATCAGGTGGTCTTTATCTTAGCGACCTGGAAGCCCTGTTCAAGGATTTGGCCAACACAACTAAAAATGGAATGATATTGATTAGATGTGCGAATGGAATAGCTTTTTCAATCCATGATCATTTTGATGACCATTTATGATCTTTTTAGAGACAAATCAAATTTTGTGATTTGTTCAGTATGTTCGTTTAAACACTGTAAAGTGTGGGATGAAAGACACTTCATCTCTCCAAATAACTCCTATTTATAAATAATAAATTAGGTTTAAATTATGTTATAGAATTAGTTCTATTATATAAATTAAATTGTTGATTAAACCCTATAAGCATTAATCTATAATAATATCAAACTTTTAATAATATCAAAGTTATAAAAGTGAAGCAACTTAAAAAAAAAAAAATTTAAATAACTTTATGGAAAAGAATACTCTATCCATAATAAACATCAAAATTTTTAAAATAAAAGAATCATTACAAATTTAAATTTAAATAAATATTATGAAGATTTAAATTTAAATATAAATAACTATTATAAAACGCGTAGTATATCTCTAGTTATATAAATTAATTAGTTGTTACAAAAATCATTCTATAAGAATTATGGGTATATTTATGTCATAATACATTTAATAACAAAATTGTAATTTTATTTTAAATTATTATTGATTATAAAAATAATTAACATATATATAAATATACATATTTCAAAAAACATAGAACAAGATTATCTCCATAAAAAATTATCTCCACTTTATCATTGGGTTTTAATTGATTTTTCAATACCATAACTCACTTCATCTACTTCATGACATTTGTTTATATGACATTCTTTTATCAATTTAATTAAAAAGTAAAAAAACATAATTACTTCGGAGATGAACTTTAACTGTTATTTTATATATATTATTTTAAATATTCTAAAAAGCTAAAATGTACCATCTACTTATAAGTAAAACTTATAATAAAATAGATATTTCTATCAATATGATTATACATTTGGTTCCCAAAAATATTTATGTTATAATATCTTATTAATATACCGTAAATATTTTTCTATAATATCAGTCCTCTGTACAGTAAATCGTATACATAAAAATGATATAATATAATATAATTGTTGCAAATTTTGCATAGAGAAATAAAACTACTCGCGTTGGTTACAACGACTGCTTTGTAGCATAAACGGTATCTGCACGGAAATATAAAAGAGTTTTGGGGTGCCTACTTTAAAAGTTGCCATTAACAGGTTGTTAATTGGGATTTTGGAAGGCGATAATTCTCGTTTAAAGCGTAGCCTATAGAATAGCATTTGGCATTTCAATTTTGATGAACGAAAATGTGAAGGTTAATTTGGATTTTGGAAGGCTACATTTCTCCTTCAAAGCATAGCATTGCATTTGGCATCTAAATTTTGATGAACGAAAATGTGAATGATAAAGGAGGAAAGCAAACTTAAACCCTCACAAAATAATTCAAAAAACATTGCACACAACATGTGTCGCTCTCTAATTGGAATTTCATTGAATTGGTTTTGAAATCATATTTAAATTAATTCAGAAGAACATTACACACAACATAATAGAGGTGTCAGCTCTCTAACTGGAATTTCATTGAATTTGTGTTGAAAGAGAGTTTAAATTAAGTTTAAACTCTTCTGGAAACTACTAAAATTTAATAGCTAAACTGGACTGATTTGGAATAATTGTATCTAACACTCCAGTTAATCACTGCCACTACTATTTGTTGCTGTAAGTAGCTCACTGTTTTTAGATCACTCCAAAAAAGCTAAACGGGAGTGATTTGGAATAATTATATCTAACACTCCAGTTAATTACTACCACTACTCTTAGATCAATCCAAAAATTTGTTTGGCATCCGCATCCTAGTGAGGTTATTTTCATCTCTCTGTAGTGTAAGATTTTCTTTTCTTCACTCTAAATTTTATATTCTGTATACTTTTTAATGTATTTTTAGCTTCAGTTTTCATATAGTCATTTTCTACATTGGCTTCTGTCTCAACTACTACTAATAACTATTACGGCTGATTAAATTTTTTTATCAATATCATGATTTTCTTTCATATCTTTCTCTCTTTTCACAATAGTTTCAACAATTCTAATGGTTTTCTTCATTTTTTCAATTCATTCTTTTATTCAGCTGTGGTAGTTTTTTCATAACCAATTTACCCTCTCAACCAATCAACTATCACTTGTAAGTTTTCATCACATGTTGTTGCTGTAAAGGAAATTTTCTTCACAATTAGCCTCAACTTTCACCTGTGAGTTTTTATCCCATGTTGCTTCTATAAAGGAAATTTTCTTCACAATGCATTCATATGTTGCAGATTGCACACTATGAACATTTTCTTTTGCAACTTCATTAATAGATTTTCTCTAAAGTGTACATGAAAACCACACTCTTCATGTTTTGTATACCTTCTCACAACATCTCTTGTTACAATAGTCAATTTCATTAACTGAAATGCTATGAGGCTCAACTTTACAATGAACAATGTTTCTCCATAATATTCCAAGAGTCTGTCGTCAATTGTTGTTGCAGTCGTAGGAATAATGCTATGGTTTAAAATAAATAATATTGTTTCATCATCCTTATTGTTCAAAGAAATGATCCTTGTGATATGGTGTTCATTGTTGATGCCTTATTGGTTGCTTGATTTGGAAGTATTTCAAACCATAGTTACCAAATTCAAATTCTAATTATGGAAAAAAATTCATGGTTACCAAATTCAAATTTGAATTCGATTCGATAAGGAAAAAATTCCATCTTATAAAATTCAATACGGAAAAATTCGACATTATACATCTTACAAGTATTTTTTTTTTTTTAATTTAAATGAACAATCATTTTATTCAAAACTTGAATGAAAATTCATTAAATTTTCTCTAATTTCCAACATTAACTTCCCTTGTCTAAAATGTTATAGACCATTTCTCTCTAAAATAATGGTTTAAAAATAATGAGGAAAATACATCAAATTTATTATTATTGCAGATTAGACTTATCTTTTTTCTATTTTTTTCCTTATTGGAGAGATCTATTTGAAACTGAAACTTGTCATTTTATAATTATTTGTAATATAGAAGTTATTGTTTTTCTATCATAGTTATCATTTTATACTTTTTTCTAATATTGAATTATCAATTTTCTATTTTTTGTAAAGGTTATCCATTTGAAATTGAAGTTTGCCATTTTAACATTTTTTCAATATGAAAGTTTTGATTTTCTTATTTTTCTATATAAAAATTACATTTTATGATTTATTTTTTAATATAAAAGTTATGATTTTTTATTTTTCTATATAGAAATTTCTGATTTTCAATTAATTACTATTTTTTGAAAATAAAAATTATATTTTAATTGAAATTTACTATTTTATAATTTTTTTTAATATAGAAATTACTGTTTTTTATTTTATTTTATTTTTAAGAATTATGATTTTTTTAAAGTTGTTTCTATATAAAAAAAATACTAATTTTATAATAAATTTTTATATAAAAATAACCCTCTCTTTTCATTTAAGAAAAAATATAAAAACCAATTGATTGTTCCATTAACTTATAAAAACTAGTTAATCTTTACATTAACTTATTTCTTATTTAACATTGTCTTTTACACACCAACAAGAAGCTCCATTTTATATCTATATTTATGATTATTTAGCTTAAAATATTTTATAGCTATATTGTTATTTATTTTAAATATTCTTGAAATGAAATAATAAATTCCTGTCATCAATTTCTGAAATTTTATGATGGAAATTTATGATTGCAGAATTGTAAATAAATAATTTTAATAATATTTTATGAAAAATTATTATCTACCTTCAATCATCTAACATGATAATCAGATTATACTTTCTATTTTTATGGCTTATTCTGATTGCTTGTATTTTTTTTTGCTGACTTATTTCTATTACTTGTACATCAAAAAAATTATAAAATAATAAATTTCCATTGAGCTTGCCATTATGTTTCAAGGCAGATGCAGAAGAGTCGAACCGTACCGAATTCCTTCGAACTATCCGCCCTACCGAACCGTATCGTCGTATTTACGAATTTTTTAAGTCAGTACGGTCGAATTTGGTAACTATGCTTCAAACCCATCTTGATTTGGAAGTACTTCAAACACATTTAGGACGGTATACGATAACTCTTATGTACACAATCCAGGTCTCATCTTAATAGGTCAAAATTCATAATTTTTATCAATAAAATTGAGAGGTGGTGGAAGATAAAAATCACTAAATAAACTTATATTTTTAATACTTATAATTTTATTTTGATTTTTCTAAAAAACTAATTCACTTTCCCAAAATAATGAAAGAGAAAGAAAAAATAACAAACTTATCGTTTTTATCACAAATTTACCCTCTCTTTTTTTCCCTTATCCTTCCTATCCTCTCTTACTTAATCTTCAATAATATCATTCTTTTAATATTTTTTAAATAAATTTTAATACACCTAAAAAATTTCTAATCTAACGTCATAGGTGCACCAAAATATGCAACTTCTCCAGTAAATATATCATTAGCATTCTCCATGAATATTTCCTCTTTTTAAAATCTCTCATGTCTTCTTATATTTTGTATATTCTCTTTAATTATTTTTATACTTTTCCCTTCTCAAGTTTATTTTTTTAATACACTAATTAAAAAGCACTTTAATATATTTTGAATAAAAAATATTTCTCATTACATAAAGGAATATATTATTTTTAATTAACTACTTTAATATCTAGAAATCATGTTTACCTCGAAATTAATTGTTTCAAAGGATCATTATCACATGCATGTCATATCCCGACTACTATTTAAGAGGACCCTACAAACCTTCATTTTAATTGTGGCTCACAGTAGCTAGTGCAAAAACTCCATGGCTCAAGCAAATTCTTAACCACCAAATTTCACTCAATATGTTGGCTATGGCTTGTGGCCATCTTCATCTAGATACACCAGACATAAATTCTCCTCACAATGACTACTGTGATGAGTACGGTACAACTATTGTGGCATATGGCACTAGCTTACAAACATATGCTCCTATATATTTTGTGTCTAAATGAGATCAAATATTTTGGAGGGATATTTGACACTTTTATTGATTCATATATAAGTGTATCATACCCAAGAAGGGTCATTCATACATGACATTGACTTAAATTGATTTTTATGACTACATGAATCAATCCTAAAGGCTCATTACGAGAGCCATTACTAAAATAAAATCCCTTTCTCATGAAACCCATGAGACACAATTGAAATAATTTTACTTTTCTTTCTTTTCATCAATTACATAAAATCACAATTATGCCATTATGAAAACCTAACCTATTTAATTTTCAACACGCATGCATGAAGTATTGGATGACAATGAATTACATGAATATGTAAAGACATATATTCCAAGACCACCAACTAATGATGATGCCCAAGACCTTGCACAATGAAAGAAATATGTAGCAAAGGCGAGGATAATAATCTTGGAGGGAGTATGGGATCATATTGTCTCAAATATCCATAGAAAAGAAAATTCATTCATGATGTGGAAAGCATTGATAGAATTGTTCGATAATAGTACTGAATATAAGAAGCTCGCACTGAAGGATAAACTTAAAAGTATCGAGATGTAGAAGAATGACACTATATTGCAATATATATTTTGTGTCTAAATGAGCTCAAGTATTTTGGAGGGATATTTGACACTTTTATTGACTCATATACAAGTGTATCATGCCGAAGAAGGGTCCTTCATACATGACACTGACTTAAATTAATTTTTATGACTAGATGACTCAATCCTAAAGGATCATAATGGGAGCCATTACTTAAATAAAATTCCTTGCTCATGAAACCCATGAGACAATTTAATGCCCCTATTTTTGGCATTATATAAATAGAGAATACACATAAAGGTCAAGGGGGCCTCAAAAATAAAATATGTAAATATATTAATTATGGAAATTAATATATAAATGTGGAAATAATACCATGAAGTAAAGACAGAGTAAATTGAGACCAGGAAGTCAAAATCCATGAGGATGGATTAGATTCCTAAGTCTTTCCCAAAATTCTCCAAAGAGCCTTGGAATAAAATAAAATAAATTTTATTAGATGGGAGAAAAATATCTAATAAAAGCCTTAGTAATGTGGAAAGTTACTTAGAAGAGGTAAGAATAAAACTAGAAAGTGGAAAAGCTAGTTTTAACGAAGATTTATGGAAGAAACAAAAGTAAAGCTTAGGGTAAGGGAAACAACATCCAAAATTAACTGGACGGAGTTATGGAAACATGCTAAGGGAAAGAAATCTTAAATAAGATATTCCTAGTTAGACAAGAGGTTGTCTACACTTTGGATAAAATGGTCTTTTCTCGGGGGGAGCTGTGGAATAAGCTCAAGGTTGGGAGGAAAATAGTCTTTAATTCACTGGTATGCACATTCTGTGAAGTTTTTCTCTTATACTACTATGAGTATTTATTATCTAATTCTGTAAGGAGTGAAGATAAACTGTTAAGTTACAGATTCTAAATTGAATTTACTAGATTTAAATCTTATAGGTTCTGTGTATTATTTAGTGTCCTAATTCAAGGAAATAAACGTAATATGTATTTGAAAAGAAAATTTATTGAAGGAAATAGTTAATTTCCCTGTTCTATTACATAGACAATTTAGAAATTAAGCGTAAGAAGACAAAAACTCTAAACCCCTGGCAGGTTCTAAATCTTTTTCTTGAATCCCATAATTTATATTCGAAATATTACTAGTTAAAATTTACAGTATATTTATGATTAAAATATAGGTGTTACCTTAAAAAGAGAACTACTAAAAGAGTATCAGTAAACATGAAATTCCAATTAAGAAATAGTTAAGCTATATTACATAAATTGTAATACAAATTGGAATTAAACTAGATGAGTATTTAAAATCATATTTAAAATAGAAACCAACTTCTATTGAATATCATACAGAAAATGGATTAGATAATTCTATTTACAAACAAATTCATATTGATAAATCCTTATGTTAAAACAATGTAGAACTATGATAGACAACCATATGTACAATTATCAATTAGATTCACCTCTAGTGAAATGGAGTAAGAACAATACTATTAAAATAATTATACAAATTGTATCAACCATATATGTGCTTATAATCACATCAGAGTTTTGATCCACTCATCATGTAAAAATTTATAAAGATCAATTTTACAAAGTGGATGTAAACAGTGGAGAGCTTCCATTGCTCTAATAACCAACCTGAAAGAGGAAGAGAGAGATGACGAAGCACTATAACAGCTTATCATAAATATTCACCTTGGAAGCTAAAGATATTATTACAAACCTAAAACAAATAAAATAAATAGAGTTAGGGATTATTCTAATAAAATGAAAGGAATAAAACTCAAAGAAGCACATGTAGTGACTCTACCTGTGAAATTAAAATCTAGATAGAAATGTCTTCTTGTGAAGATAAAGGGAGAAATTGTAAATAATCAATAATTGTGATAGCACATAGTTACTGTGTGCCATAAATTAAAGTGATAAGGGAATAACCAGTATATTGACCTTAAGGAAGAGGAATTATGGCAACAGGTGAGTAGAATTTGGAATGACGGTAGCGTCTAAAAATATGGAGATAAAGGATTCCTATGTCAGTTACAATGAAAATTTAATAGGAATTAAATTTTCATAAATAAAAATTGAATGAATAAGTTCAAAAATAAATTATTTTACCGATACTTACTATTGCGCGGAAGCAGGAATTTGAAAGGAAATTTTCGGATAAATAAAAAAATTATAAGAGGATCTATATATATATATACCTCATCCACTATTTTATCTCAGAGGAAAGATGAATATTATCCACTGTATAATATAAAGTTGATACACAATAGTTGTCTTATACATAAATTGGGACTTGAGTTCTGTATGTAATGTATGTCTTTTATATTCGTAAATTCATTGTTTCTCTCTATGAAGAATATGAAAGTACATACAAAACAAAACAAATAGAAAACATAATATAAATAAAGTTGAGAACATAAATGGAATTCGTACACGCCATTATTTCAAACGTTAAGGTAATGAGATAATACAATCACGCGTCTCACTTAGACCAAGAAGAATATAAAGTCAAACAAGATAAAATGATTATTCAATAAGAAATCGATTGTGACTTGTCAAAACAAGTCGTCCTCTGTCTGTGATAAGAAAAGGAAGTGGGGTCAACGAATGAGAAATCTTCATAAGATACCATACCAATGATTTGGAAATCGAAAGGGTGTGAAGAATAAATATCAAATTGATGTCTAAAGAAATGAGTTTTTTTTATATATAAATTTAACTGAAATGGGGATTCACTGATAAAATGCCTAATCATTAATTCTACCAAAGTCTAGAAGAGTGGGTCCTTTGTTCGCCCACATTGTATCCATAAAAACTTTGTAGCGAAGATTCAAATTATGGTACTAGAACGAATTCCATTACGAAGGAAATAACTTGAACAACAAATAAAAGTGAGGTTTCATACGGCATAAAGAAAAGTAAGGATATGCTGAAACCAAACAACATTCCTACAATTAAAATTATAATTTACTATTTTCGCCACAGAGCAGTATAACGGATAATCAAATCATTTCATTCCAGAGGTATAAACCGAGCTATAAATTCTAATACCTATGGTTTTAAACATTGATTAAAAATAATTTTAATCAAGGAAATTAGAAAACACATTATGTGTGTCTACACAATTATGACTCAGCAATATACAAAAAAAATGATTTTGGAATCATATGGGTATGGAGAGTAAATTATTAGCTTGTTGTAGCCAAATAAGAAACTAAAATAATTTCGTATAAAACCCAACGGAGTGGGAATCTCTTTCTAATTTGAATGTACTAAGGAAATTATAAATTAATAACTCAGAAAATAAATCAATAACATTGATTCCTTATAAATTTCCACAAGGTAGCCATAAAGATTAATAGAAATGCCTCTGCCCTATACGATTTGGGAAAATTAGTTTAGAGGGTAGCTACAAAAAATAAATAAATACGAAAATACTTAGAAAAGTAAATAAGAAAAAATGTCGAGAATGCAAATTGACATTTCAGAAATCGAAATTAAATTTGAGGTTTATCACCACTGATAAATTCAACGAATAAATCGAACTAGGAAGTCAATTTCAAGAAATGAATTACTCTTTTTTTTCATGTTTCTTTGAGAGGGAAACACTGAAGGGAATGCGAGGCCGAACCTCTCCTCCAGGGAAAAAAGAGGGCTCGATAAAAGCCATAAAACTATGGTTAAATATCTGAATGAAAATGAGATTAAATTATCAGAGAATGGAAAAAATAAAAAGGGTGAGAGAAGTTACCATTTTAGTTGAGAAGTGTCGGAATAAGATGGGAGGGTAAGTAGAGCACTTAATGCTGGAAACACAAAGACTAAAAGAAAAGAGTGAAAATAAATTGGGGAAAATGATGAGTCTTAGGGTTTCTGAACACATCAATGTTGTCAAGAAGGATGATAAGATCATTATGAAGCCCATGTGACCAGACTATCTCAAAGTACCAAATATTAATTGCGTGTTGGAAACCAAGAGGGGATGGTATGGTGAAAATAACATTGAAATAAATGTTAATAGCCATGTACAACAGAGCAATTAACACCTCCATTAAATGGAATACCACATCCAAATGAGAACCAAACTATGGAGGTTCTTGGATTAATAATAATTAAATTGCATTCATAACCATTGGAATGAGGCATGTATTGTTACCTTTACTGCAGTGTCAGTAATACATGTAAATCATATTTCTATGGTAAATGAAAGGCTCTAAAAACCTTCATTTGGTGCATTCACACAAATTAAATTAGAAATGTGACATAGATCCCATTTAGCTAGATATGGGAGGTGATAATTTGAAAGGATAATTCGAATTAGTTGATGTGTTAATATAGGTAAAAGAGGGATATAAATATTAATAACTCTATGCCACGTGGGTTCAAAAACTTAAAGGAGAGAGCCACATATGTAATTATGATCTATGACTTATGGTAATTCAAATGGGAATTCGAACTTATTTAAGGGTTAAAAAAATTAAAAAGGAGTATGAGTTTAGTTTATTAAATTAATACTATGGTGAATCATAGAATAAGAGAGATAAGTTTTAACCATTTGGGGAATGGTAAAGCAATAATTATAATTAAAGAATAGTTCTGAATGAAGAACATAGGACTTGGTTTTACATTATACTTAGCAAGAGAAATGAAAAAATAAAAAGGAATTTCTTGCAACCATATACATGTGTTTCGAACCAAATACATGTGTTGTGTCACGGATGTTTAACGAAATTCAATTAATAGAATTTCCTTCTGTGATAGATAAATATGGTTATCATAAAAGTATCTGATAGGAGGTTTACATTAATCAACCTAATCAATAAATCGCAAGCCATAAAAATAGAAATCTATATGAAGTATGAGGTTGCAAAATAAACTAAAACTAAAACATTCACCAAGTTGACAATGTTACCGTTACCAAGAATAAATGGTGAGTATGACAAGTTAGATCACTGTTTATAGAAGAATTAGTATAAAAGAAAAAAAATTGGGTAAGTTAGATATGTTACAAATGGTATCAGAGCCCATGTTAAAACTCTGTGTATATGGGTCACAACATAGGGAAAAATAATAGTTTGCTGTCAAATTTATTTTAAATGTTATGTATTATTACTAATTTCTATATAGAAAATTAGTGTAGGAATCAGTGCCGAAAAAGTACAGTTGTTGTTATGGCAGACAAAGAAAAGATGTAAGTAGAACTATGAATGGGAGAGGCCCTACCAGTTCTAAATACTAAAATAACATTTCAAAATTAATTAGTTAATTTATAGACTAATTATGAATGGTTTTTGCAGTATTGAACAAAATAAGTTGGCAAAGAAATTACCTACAATTATAATTCAAAGGAAACAGAACCCAATGCAGAGAGATCTAAGAGTGGGGAAAAATCTACATAAAGAGTAGAAGAAAAGGGAGTGGCAGGAAGAATTTTGAAAGCAAATCTCTATTCCTTAAGTAAGAAAAGGAAAGAGATGCAGATTCATGACTCCTAAACTAGATTCTTTTAGGTATATGAATATAGACGAAATCTGAAAATAAGAATTTTGGGTTACCAGTGGTAACGTAAAATCACACTTTGGTGAAATAAACCAAAAGGTATGAGTTAAGGCAGTACAACTCACTATAGTAGAAACTATGGTGAATTCCACCGAAATTATTCGATATGTGATTTGGATTTATGCACAAATGCAACAGAATACACATATAACCATAAATATAAAAAATCAAAGGAAATAACACTTCATTTCATTAATATCAAAGAACTAAAAGATGTTTATAGACAGAATAGAAATAAACTAGCTAGGGTGCTGGTAGCTTATCTCTGAGAAGAGACGTGGTGGCTACAAGGCTCTGAACTCTATGTTACAATGAAGCTCGAAGGCCTATATATTATTGAGAAACAATGGAAAACCCTAAACATTCAAAAACCTAACCCTAGGAGATGAAACACCCGAATATGGGCCTCGTCAGGGTAAATTGGTACATCAATTTCCCAGGGTCGTAACTTTGGCATACTATCTTTGTTTGATGCACATGATACATCATTATAAAGATCTATCCGAGGAATACAAATTCTAATTGTGAATATCAATTCTAAAATGGAATCATATTTTCCGGAGAAGCGATGCCCAAAAAACGTCGTTTAGGGCCTCAAAATGGTTCCGAAAGTTTAGGACCTGAAAAACTGCTAAAAATAGTAAATTGTGATATTATTAAGGAATCTAGAAAACTAAAAGAAACAATGGTGGGGCCCCAAGTGGAATAGGCGGGTGGCTACCAATATCCACTTGGATCAATATGTGCCTTATATGAGGGGGAAAAAGGCCAAAGTACAACGAATTTTGAACTGTACAAACAACAATTAAGAAAACAAAAAAGAAACTGATGTTTATAAATAGCTACTCGAAAAACACGACTCAGTTACCAGCCATAAATAATAATAAAAAAGGGCTGGATAGCTTAACTGAAAATCCAGCGGAAGCAAGAGACCAAGAAACTGAAAATCAGTTAGCAATGATTGAAATTGCATTTACACACTCTAACAAATCTGTGGTTGTTTTACTAGATTTAGTAGAAAATTTTAAATTTTATCAGCCTAAAGATAGTGGAAAAAGGTGAATTGAAACTATAAAAATGCAAATATTCTTCCCTAATATAGAAAATGTTGGGAAAAAAATATAAGGTCAATAATAAACTAAATAAATTATCTGACATAGTAAAAGAAAATGGTATAGAATTCCAATATTCGTTATATATAATTGTATGATCTTCTAGTGGAAAGGGATTAAATAGATCGACATAAAGCAATAGAGAATTTTTCGGTAAGCATATTTTTGCACTTAAACAAAAATTGTCAAGCATGTTTCCCACGTGGGGAATTTGGACAACTAATAGGAAGGAGTCTGTGGAAGACTTAGATATAATAAAAATAAAAATAAAAAATAAAAAATCAAGGATGTATAGGGTGAATACTCCTGAATAGTAATAACTGAAAGTTCAATTATAAGTGGCATAAATCAAATAGAAAAGAATTATATTAACCCAAGCATGTCTTCAGGGGTAGAGCACTAAGGTTGATTGCTAAAAAAAAGGATGATACCTTCTTAATGTCTATAACATTAGACAATTACACTAGTTAAATATCAAGAAATGGTTAAAATTTGCAAAAATAGATAAACAAATTGATTGAATGGGAAGTAAAGGTCTATAAGATAGTCTTCTTAACTACAAAAGTACATTATAAGGTTAAAAATTTAACCTTTGGACGTACAAACATTATTCTACTTAAAAACCTGAATAAGTTTTCTTAAGTATTAACAAAATATGTTCTGATATACTCTAGAAAAGGGGATAAGAAAATTGTGACATAGTGTTAAAACCACTTAGAGAACTATAACTACATGTAAAACTAAACTAATTTGAATTTCACATAAAAATTATATAGAATAATTGACGATAACTCAAAAATAGGTAATATTGAATTGACCTGAATCTAATGAGACACTACCAATACAATCAATTATGAGTATTTCCGAATAATGTCATAAAATTGAAAAAGGATTTCTGTGTTGCAGAAAAATGAGAATGTAAATAAGAGGGAAAGACTAAATACCAAATTAATTTGAAAATTTAAACAAAAAAATTGTACTGCACTGAAAGTTACAGATTCAACTATAGAAAGACTGAGAGAAAGGTTGCTGCAAAAAAATGGAGAATTAGTGTATGAAGTCGAAAGTCGAATTTCAAGAAACATGAATAAATTTCTATAGCCCATGAAGCAGAAATTATTGAAGTAATAAATACCTTAAAATTGTGGGCATAGTAGTAGGGAGAAAGGTAAAATTTGAGATAATAGGTCATAAATATTCCTTTATTCAAATAAAGGGAAATACAAAATGAGCAAGGCGGTAAAAATGTTGGAAGAAAAATAAAACTAAATTGTTGATTTGTAAGAGGAAAGCCTCATTAAATTTTGACGCACAAATAGTAGTGGAAAAATTGAAGTGGGGGAACAAATGCAAGGAGAATTGTTGAAAAACCCTAAATAGGGAAGATTTTAGTGAGATGAAATTGAATAGTAATTCAGCCCAAAAATTATTTTTACAAGGGTAAAAAATTTTAAGTTTCCAATCACAAATAGAAGATGAATACCATCAAAATGTCATCAGAGACCTTATCCAAGTAATCTAGGTGCATTAAGTAAAAAAAACCACCTTAAAGGAAGTAACAAAAACAATCTTGGTACAGGATTGAAAAACCAACAATGTAGATTAGAACATCAATATCTTGATGATAAATTAAATTCCTTATTTAATTGAAAATAGAAGAAAGATATAGTAGGAAAGGAATTTAATTCTTGACTACTAAGTAGCAAGTCAAAGTAACAACTTGACAAAAATAGTGGGAAGAATGGAGTATCTAACGAAAAAAAATACACTTTTGTTTTACAAATAGTACATCACATGTAATCAAAAGATTAAGTAAATAAATCTTTAACTCCGTAGAGTCATACAATAGATCTCTCTGATAGAAAGTCCAAAATTACAAATACTTTTGGGAACATGAAGTCTGGAGGAAAAGTGGGGCAAAGCTTAATTTCAGTACAGATTAATACAGTTAGACAGAAAGAGATATCAAAACAAAAACTACAGGACATACGGTATAATTATGAAACAAAAAATATATATAATAGTCAAGGAGACTTTTGGTATTGCTAGAGACTATATATACAAATACAATTATCAGATATCCAATGATACAAGTCAGGAGAAAAAGGACCACATTCAACTTAATGGAAATTAATAGAAGAACAAATTGGTTCTAATACTAGAAGTACAACAATAGGTGGAAACATACTATAGAAAGAAGGCATCAAATTAATCAGGTAAATTCAGCTCGTCATGGGAATTATGAAGGAATGCACCAAGAATTCAAATTTTTTTTGCTAAGAAATACCTCAAAATTTCAGGGTCATGAGGATTGGAGTGAGAGTATAAAATCACTCTACTTCGTTGTATAAAAATTGGTTTTATATTTCAATATTGAAGAAAATTATGTACATGAACCTGCTCACTTGATTGGATTGTGATACAGGAGGAAAAAAAAAGGAACTACAATCCAGATAAAACAGTAGCAGTTAGAAGTGTAGTGGAAGCACTTCAAACCTGAGTAAGAAGACTTGGGGGTAGGAAGTTATGATGAAAGAAATATAGCTATTACAAGTAATGAAATAAACGGGGAGTTTGGCAAACACCGAGGACGGTGTTTTGTTTTAGAGAGGGACAATGTAATGTCCCTATTTTCAGCATTCTATAACTAGAGAATACACATAAAGGCCAAGGGGCCTCAGAAATAAAATATGTAAATATATTAATTGTGGAAATTAATATATAAATGTGGAAATAATACCATGAAGTAAAGATAGAGTAAATTGAGACCAAGAAGTGAAAATCCATGAGGATGGATTAGATTACTAAGACTTTCCAAAAATTCTCCAAAAAGACTTGGATAAAAATAAAATAAATTAGATTTTATTAGATGGGATAAAAGAATCTAATAAATGCCCCAGTAAAGTGGAAATTTACTGAGAAGAGGTAAGAAGAAAACAAGAAAGTGGAAAAGCTAGTTTTAAATAAGCTTTTGTGGAAGAAACAAAAGTAAAGCCTAGGGTAAGGGAAACAACATCCCAAATTAACTAAACAAAGTCATGGAAACATGTTGAGGGAAAGCAAGCTTAAATAATCTATTCCTAGTTAGAAAAGAAGTTGTCTATGGTTTGGAGAAATTGGTCTTTGCTCGAGGGGAGTTGTGGAATAAGCTCAAGGTTGGGAGGAAAATAGTCTTTAATTCAGTGGTATGCACATTCTTTGAAGTTTTTGTCTTATACTAATTTGAGTATTCATTAACTAATTTTGTAAGGAACGAAGATAAAATGTTAAGTTACAGATTCTAAATTGAATTTATTGGATTTAAATATTATAGGTTCTGTGTATTGTACAGTGTCCTAATTCAAGTAAGTAAGCATCATATTATTTGCCAGAAAAATTAATCATAAAGGAAAATAGTTAATTTTTCTATGTTGTTACATAGACAATTTAGAAATTAAGGGTAAGCAGACAAAATCTCTAAACCCTTGGTAGGTTCTAAATTTGTTACTTGAATCCCATAATTTATATCTGAAATATTACTTGTTAAAAATTACATTATCTTTATGATTAAACTATAGGTTTTACCTCAGCAAGATAACTAGTAAAAGAGTATCAGTAACCATGAAATTCCAATTAAGATATAACTCAGCTATATTACATATATTATAATGTAAATTGGAATTAAACTAGTTTAGTATTTAAAAGAAGATTTAAAACGGAAACCAAATTTTATTGAATATCAGAAAGAAAAGGGATTACATAAGTCTATTTATAAAAAACGTCATATTGATAAATCCTTGTGGTAAAACAATGTAGAACTATGATAAAAAACCATATGTACAATTATTAGTTAGATTCACCTCTAGGAGTAAGAATGATACTATGAAAATAATTATACAAATTGTATCAACCATATCTGTGCTTATAATTAAATCAGAGTCCTGATCCACTGATCATGCAACAAGTTATAAAGATAAATTTTACAAAGTGGATGTAAACAGTGGAGAGCTTCCATTTCTCTGGTAACCAACCTAAAAGAGGAAGGGGGAGATTATCAGGCACTGTAACTGCTTATCATAAAGATTCATCTTGGAAGATAAATATATTATTACAAACCTGAAACAAATAAAATGAACAGAGTTAGGAGTTATTCTGATAAAAATGAAAAGAATAAAACTCAAAAAAATAGAGGGAGTTATTATACCTGTGAAATTAAAATCTGGATAGAAATGTCTTCCTCTGCATATAAAGGGATAAATTTTAAATAACCAGTAATTGTGAGAGAACATAGTTACTACGTGCTATAAATTAAAATGATGAAGGGAATAACTAGTATACTAACCTTAAGGAAGAGGAATTCTGTCAATAAGTCAGTAGCATTCGGAATTACGATAGCATCTGAAAATCTGGAGATAAAGGATTCCTATTTCAGTTACAATGAATATTTAATAGGAATTAAATTTTTATAAATAAAAATTGAATGAATAAGTTCCAAAATAAATTATTATTCTGATATTGATTATTGATCAAAAGTAGGAATCTGAAAGGAAATTTTCAAATAAATAATAAAATTGGAAGAGGGACTATAATTATACCTCGTCCATTATTACATCTGAGAGGAAATTCAAACATTTTCGATTGTATATTATAAAATTGATACATAGTAGTTGTAATATACATAAATTGGGATCTGAGTTCTGTATGTAATGTCTGTCTTTTATATTCGTAAATTCATTGTTTCTCTCTGTGAAGAATATGCAAGTACATACAAAACGAAACAAATAGCAAACATAATACAAATAAAGTTTAGAACATAAATGGAATGCATACACGCCAATATTTCAAGCCATTAAGGTAATGAGATAATACAATCCCTCGTCTAACTTAGACAAAGAAGAATAGAAAGTCGAATCAGATCAAATGATTATTCAATAAGAAATCGGTTGCGACTTGTCAAAATGAATCGTCCTCTGTCTATGATAAGAAAACAAAGGGGGGTCGAAGAATGATAAATCCTAATAAGATACCATACCAACTATTTTGAAATCAAAAGGGTGTGAATAATAAATATAAAATTGTTATCTAAATAAATGCGAAACAAATTTTTATTAATTTAACTAAAATGGGGATTCTCTGATGAAATTCCTAATCATTAATTCTACAAAAGTCTAAAATAGCAGTTCTTTTACTCACCCATAGCATATCCAGAAAATCTTTGTAGCTACGATTCAAGTTATGGTACTAGAACGAGTTCCATTACGAAGGAAATCATTTGAACAAAAAATAAGAAAGAGGTTTCATACGACATAAAGAAAAGTAAAGATACACGGAACCCAAACAAAATTCCAGAAATTGAAATTATAATTTACGATTTTTGCTACAGATCAATATAACGAATACTAAAATCGTTGCATTCTATTGGTATAAACCGAGCTATAAATTCTGATACCTAGGATTTTCAACATGAATTAAAAACAATTCTAACCAAGGAAATTAGAAAAATTGTTACCTGTGTCTACACAATTATGGCTCAACAATATACAAACAAACGATTTTGGAATCATATGGGTATGGAGAGTAAATTATCAGCTCATTGTAGCTAGATAAGAAACTAAAATAATTTCATATAAAACCCAGTAGAGTGGGAATATCTTTCCAATTTGAATGTATTGAGGAAATTATAAATTAATAACTCAGAAAATAAATTAAGAACATTGACTCGTTCTAAATTTCCACAAGGTAGCCATAAAGGTTAATAGAAATTCCTCTGCCCTGTACAATTTTGGAAAATCACTTCAGAGCGTTGCTACGAATCATAAATAAATATGAAAATACCTTAGGAAAGTAAATAATAAAAAATTTTGAAAACAAAAATGGACATTTCAGAAATTGAAATTGAATTCGAGATCTTTCACCACTGAGAAATTCAATGAATATATCGAACTATGAAGTCTCTGGCTAAAGTTATAAGTGAGAATTCAAGGAATTCGAATCACAAGTTCAGGAAATGAATTAATTTTTTTTCTGTTACTTTGAGAGGCAACCAAAGAAGGGAATGAGAGGCTGAACCTCTCCTCTAGGACGAAAAGAGGACTCTGTCAAAACCATAAAAACCATGGTTAAATATCTGAATGGAAATGAAATTAAATTATCAGAGAAAAGCAAAAATAAAAAGGGTGAGCGAAGTTACCATTTTAGTTGAGAAGCGCTGGAATAATCCGGGAGGGTAAGTAGAGCACTTAATGCTGGAAACTCAGAGACTAAAAGAACATAGTGAAAATCAATTGCGTGAAAACGATGAGCCTTAAGATTTCTGAACACATCAGCATTGTCAGGAAGGACGATAAGATCATTATGAAGCCCATGTGAGAAGCCTATATCAAAGTACAAAATCTTAATTTTGTATTGGAAATGAGGAGGGGATTGTATGGTGAAAATTCCATCGAAATCTCTGTTGATAGTCATGTACAATAGAGCAATTAACACCTACATTAAATGGAATACTGCATCAAAATGAGAACCAGACTATGGAGCTTCCCAGATTAATAATAAATAAATTGTGTCCATAACCATTGCAATGAGGCATGTATCATTACCTATACTATAGTGTAAGTAATACATGTAAATTTTATTTTTATGGTAAACAAAAGGCTCTATAAACCTTCGTTTTGCGTATTCGCACGTATTAAATTAAAAATGTGACATAGATCCCAGTTATTTAGATATGGGAGGTGATAATTCGAATGGATAATTCAAATTAGTTGATGTGTTAATAGAGGTAAAATAGGGATATAAATATCAATAACTCTATGCCATGTGGGTTCAAAAATTTAAAGGAGAGCGCCACATATGTAATTATTAGCTATGACTTATGGTAATTCGAATGGGAATTCGAATTTGTTTAAGGGTTAAAATAATTAAAAAGGGGTATCAGTTTAGTTTATTAAATTAATACTATGGTGACTCATAGAATAAAAGAAATAAGGTTTAACCATTTGGGGAATGGTAAATCAAGAATTATAATTAAACAATAGTTCTAAATGAAGAACATAGGACTTGGTATTATATTGTCCTTAGGAAGAGAAATTAAAAAAAAAGGAACTTCTTGGAACCAAATACATGTGTTGTGTCATGGATGTATAACAAAATTCCATTAACAAAATTTCCTTCTGTGAGAGATAAATATGGCTATCATAAAATTTCAGGATATGATTTTAACATGAATCAGCCTAATAATTAAATAACAAGACATGAAAATATAAATCTATATGAACTATGAGGTTGCGAAATAAACTAAAACCAAAACATTCGCCAAGTTGAAAATGTTATTGTTACCAAAAATAGATGGTGAGTATGACAATCTAGGTCACTATTTATAGAAAAATTAGTATAAAAGAAAAAAAATTGGGTAAGTTGGAGATGTTAGAGACAAGCATTAAAATAGTTTTATTTTTCTTTCTTTTCATCAATTACATAAAATCAAAATTGCACATGTCATTATTAAGACCGAACCTAGTTAATTTTCAACATGCATGTAGTAAGTATAATGGATTACCTGAATATGTCAAGACATATATTCCAAGACTACCAACAGTTGATGCCCAAGACCTTGCACAATGGAAGAAATATGTAGCCAAGGCGAGGATTATAATCTTGGAGGGAGAACGGGATCATGTTGTCTCAAATATCCACAGTAAATAAAATTCATTCACGATGTGGAAAGCACTAATAGAATTGTTCGATAATAGTAATGACCATAATAAGCTCGTGCTCAAAGATAAACTTCGAATTTTCAAGATGAAAACGAATGACACTATACCGCAGTATCTGATCAAGTTCACATAATGTCGTGATGAACTAGGCAGTTTTTGTGTTACCTAAAAATGACTTGGTAAGCTTAGCTCTTCTGGGCCTTCCAAAGAGCTGGCATTGCTATCAATAATAGGTCAGCGATAGGGATAAACTATTGAATTGGGAGATATTATGGTCTGATTTGGTACGAGAAAAAATAATGACAAATACCAAAGATAGGACTTCATCCAAAAGAAACAATGAGGAAAAATTTACATTTGTTGGAAAGGAAATGAAGGGAAAATGCAAGAAATCTTAATCCAAAATATAATCTAGTCAAGGAGAAAAGAAGAAAAAATTTTCCAAAATTAAATGCTTCCATTTTCATGAATTTGGGCACTATGCCATGAAGTCTTAAAAAAAAAAAGGAAATCAAGAAGATTTCAGGAGGAGGAGTAGGTGAAGCCTTGGCTTCACAGTTCGAGCTTGAATTTACCCTCATTGCATGCATGGCCAACACAGTGATGGGGAGCGTGTGGTACTTGGACTCAGGTACATCATTCAAATGACAAGGTGTAGAGACTTTTTCAGTGACCTGGAAGAAAAATATTTGGAGATGCACATCGATATGGGGGACAAAAAATGGTATATTGTGACTAGGTTGGTACAGTGACCTTTTAGAGGGTGTCATGCTCACCACTCTAGCTCAAGGATGTCACGTTCGTTCTGGGCCTAAAGAAAAATCTCAACTCTGTTACAATTTTGGAAGACCATGGTTATAATGTGATCTTTAGCAAAGGAAAGGAATTCATAAGACACATAGCCACGTTAAAGGTGAAGTAGATCAGGCTTCATTTGAATAACCTGTATAAGCTAGATGTGGAAGATTATGATGCATTAAGCACTAAGGAGAAGAAGGTGCAGAATTACGATGTCGGTGAACTTTGGCATAGAATACCTATCCATTTGCATTAAGACTCCCTAAAGATCATGCAGTAGATAACCACATACCTCCCCAAAGGATCACTTGAGAAATATTATGTATGAAAATGATGTACTTTGGGGAAACACAAAAAATCCACATTTCATGATTAGGATAACAAAGCACATGCAGCCCTACAAAGGATCCACTATGAATTTTGTGGAACTTTCTCGATAGCCTCCTCTTCCACACATAAATATTTTATCATTTTTGTTGATGAATTCTCATGGAAGTTATGGATCTTCTTCATGCAAAATAAAGATGAGACATTCTCCAAGTGCATATAATTCAAGGCAATGTTTGAGAAAGAAATGGGAAAGAAAATGAAGGCTATCAATAGAGATAATGGCGGTGAGTATGTGTCAAATTAATTTAAAAAAAATGTGCAAGATAAGGAATTCGACGAGTTGACAACACCCCCAATGCACAACAGAATTGGGTGGCTGGGAGAAAGAACAAAACATTTTTGGAGCAGCGAGGGGGATGTTGCATCACCAAGGCCTCCCTCTACACTTGTGGGTCGAAGAATGAAACACAAAATTCTATTTTTAGATCCAAAGTCCTCATATTATTTTGGGCATGATTACACGAGAGGAGGATTTCTTGGGGAGGAAGTCAGATGTGTCGAAATTAAAAAATTTTGGAGCCTTTGTTTACTTCCTTATCTACAAATAATGAATGAAGAAGCTAGAGCCAAAAGTAGAATTGGGAGTATTTGTGGGTTACAATGAAACTCCCCATGACTACCGTGTGCACTTTCTATCCCTCAGAATGGTAGTTGTGTGACGTGCTGTAAAATTTTTCAAGGATAAAGTGACGTGGTGCTCTCTTGAGAAGCATCTTCAAATCACACCAAAAGTGAAACTTTTAGCTCCAAAGGAGTAGACTGAGGAAGTTGTGGAGCACCAACAAATTGAGGAGTGAGTGGATACAACCACTCAAGGATAACCATCTAGAGATGGTGGGAAAAAGACCAGGGAAGCTGAGATACTTGTGCAGGATGTGACAGACAATGCGGGTTCTCCCTGAAATCAACCTAGGTAGAGAAGGTCACCATATTGGTACACTCGCTACATGGCTCTAATGACTGAGCTTGTAAATTTTGAGCCATCCTATTTTAATGAATAAGTAGAGAAACATGTATGGGTTAATGCAATGGTGTAGGAGTAATAATCCATTATAAAGAACACTGTTTTAGAAGTGGTTCCAGGACTAGTAGACAAATCAGTTGTGGGTTCAAGATGGATATTCAAGTTAAAACATGCAACAAACGAAAGCATAGAAAAATAGAAGGGCAAATTTGTGGCCAAGGGGTGCTCTCAAGCTGAGGGGATAGATTATGAGGATACCTTTTCTCCTATATAAAGGCACTCATCCATTATATAAATTCTTACTCTGGCCTCACAGATGGGGTGGAAAATCCACTAGATTGATGTAAAAACAACATTCCTTAATGGAGTTATTGAGGTGGAGTTTTACATTGAGTAACCATAAGGCCTTGATACTTTTGATCAAGATTCTCATGTGTACAGACTTAAACTATAATTTTACAGTCTCAAGCAAGCACCCTGTGCTTGGTACACTAGGATCGATAGCTATCTCACCATTTTGGGCTTCACAAAAAGTAAATTGGATGAAAACCTCCATCATATCTTTGTAGAAGGTAAATTGTCGAGTATTTTGTTATATGTTGATGCTTTGATTTTAACTCGTGATTAGAAACTAATAAGATCCTGAAAGGAGGACCTTGTAAGAGATTTTGAAATGAAGCACATGGGTCTCATGCACTACTTCCTCATATTGGAAGTATGGTAAAGTGACGGGGACCTATTTTTCTCTCAGTTTAAGTATGCCAATGAGATACTTCAACAGTTCTGCATGGATACTTGCAAACCCACATAGATACCTCTAGTGACCAACTATAGTAAGGAGTATGCCACTTTAGGTGAGGAAGTGGATGCTACAGTTTATCAGTAGTTGGTGGGTTCAGTGATGTATCTCGTGAACACACGATCATATATATGTTATGCAATCAATCAGCTAATCCAATATATGTTTAGGCCAACCAAATTATTTTGTAGGGTAGCTAACCATTTTCTACGAGGGACTATCCAGTTTGGACTATGGTATAGACAGAAAGAGGGAGTGAAGCTATGTGGCTTCACATATGCATATTGTGATTGGTTATTTTTAGCAATCAAGGTCAGTTATCTAAGGTTGATTTTCGTTAAACTAGTTCCAATTGTTGGAGGAACTAGTGGAGGGTCATATTGTGCAATGGGACTTCAGTAAAACTCAGTAATCATTCGGTTAACTGATCAATCAGTCCAAAATAAGTAGTGCATCTAGATAATTCAATTTCCCCACGCTTTGTGGAGATTCAAAGGAAGTGTAACATCAGTTGTAGACTAGTCTTGAGTGTACACGTATTGCATGCAGTCATATTATCAGCCTAACGAATTGACAAATTCGATTTGAGTAATTTCCTAAATAATAGGGGCCTAATTACTCAAGTAACAATTCAAGGAAATAGGACCTCAAGAAGAATAAAATTTTGACTAAGTCTAGGTTGAAGGCCTTCAGTGAGCAGAGAGACAAGTTATGCACTCATAGGTTTTTCTCAGTTGAGAAAAGAAATTTTAATACATATCTATTCTTCTTATTTAATGCAATAAGGCATTAGGGTTTTTATCATATTTCTTTCCCCACGAAAATTTTTTGTTTCATGTATATTATTTATTCTTACATTTCTGATATTGTTGTTCTAAATTGCGAATTTATGCCCGCATAGAATTAGAGTAGGTTTGTGTCTTGTCATTTTGATTAAAACTTAATGAGCAGTTGCGAATATATAGCCTAATTTCTACATGATTTTTTTTTATTATCAATATGTCTACTCATTACTTCAATAATGAAGAAAAGTTGAATGATGCCTCTAATTTTGGTATATGGTAAGAAATATGGGATAAATAACATGATGTATTTTAATATGTGGAGCGTGAGGTAGCAGAACCACTCAAAAATTCAAACTTTGTTGTCAAGGTTAGATTTAATAAGGGATAATTCAAGGCTAATAATATTATCTTTGATTCTCTTGGAGACCATATCATCACCTATGTCTACAACTTTAATTAATATAAGTAAATGTATGACAAGCCGATTGGAATGTATGAAGTAAATAAATTGAGTCAGATCCTTTCTTTGAAGGATCAACTCAAGGACATTAAGATTATTAGAGGGGAGATTATTCGAGCATACTTCATGAGGATATCAAAATCAATGATAAATTGTCAATTGTTGGTGAAATTGTATTTGATAAAGATCTAGTGTTGATTATGCTTGGAGGTCTTTCTCCAACTTGAGAAAATTTTATTACTTTCATTAGCAACAATGATAAGTGTCCCACATTTGATGAGCTCCTAGACTAAGTGCAGTCAAGAGGAGGCTAGAATGATTTCCAGAGGAAGAATTCTCAAACATGAAGAGGGAGAACCTACCACATTTATTGTCCAATAAAATAAGAAGAGAGGAAAAATATATCATTGATTTTCAAGAAATCTTTCTCTAAGATCCAACAGTTACTATAAATGGAACATGGACTTATCAAATCTTCAGTGCCACAATTTCCATGAGCATGGTCACTATTCATGTGATTTTCCATAAATATAAGTGCACCAAGATCCAAATACCATAATCATATCAACAACTTTAGATATGTTTATAGAAGAAGAGGAGAAGCTCCTACTATTCGTAAAGAAAGCTACCATTCTTCTATGATTTCTAGGAACCCAAGGTATGATAATAATGCAGCTAAAAAAAATCACGATACTTTCTCATTTCTTCTCTTTCTATTTCCTCTCCTACAAATTGTTATGATATCTAATTGGTTGATTGTGGTGTTTCAAGACACTTGAATTGTTACCAATAATTTCTCTCAAATCTTGTTGAGAGGGACACAAATCTCAAAATTATATTTAGATATAATTATACATATCCCATAAAGGGATTTGGTCCTGTTTATTTTAATTTTGATCAAGGTAAAACTATATCTCTTAAGAATTATTTTATGTAACTAGTTTGAAAAAGAATCTTGTATCTATACCTTTGTTAGGAGACAAAGGAATTAAATTTGATTTCACATATTGAAAGTTTCTCACTTATCCAATCAATCTAGCATGATATATTCTTTCACTTTGGGATCAATATTTATAGGTCTTTATAAAATCAATAGAAGGCCAATCCATGCACTAATTCATGATACTAATAATCGATGTGAATTGTAGCAGTGAAGATTCACTCACATGCACTATAAATATTTTCCTCATGTGAGAGTGTTTCCAAAATTCCTGATTTTAGAGTGGAACATGATGGAGTTTTCCAAGGGTGTGCAAGTGAAAAGAATGTAAAGGGACCATTCTCTTCAATAAAAATAAAAACAATCAGTTACTTCGTCTTATACATTCTAATTTATGTGGACTTAATCTTGTAACTTCTCTTAATGGCTACATGTATTATATATTATTTTTAGATGATTTTTCTCACAAGGCACATATTCTCTTTCTTAAAAAATAAGTTCAAGAATTTTCCATATTCAGAGACTTCAAGGCTTTGGTAGAAAAGAAAACTAGAAATTAGATCAAAATATTAAGGTATCACAATGGAGGATAGTTTGCTTTAAATGATTTCAATGAATTCTACAACAAAGATGGAATTAGGAAAGAAACCATCATACCATATAACCCAAAAAAAAAATGTGTGGTTGAAAGAAAGAACAAAACTATCATGGAAGCAGTCAAATTTATGTTCCATGATCAAAAGCTTCCAAATTTTCTATGGGGATAAGTTGCTAGCATTGTTCTCTATGTCAAAAATAGATCTCCACACCAAGCCTTCAATAACAATATCCCTGAAGAAGTATTCACTATTGAAAATCCCAAGGTTAGGCACTTAAGGATATTTGGCTCCCCTTTCTACTTTCATGTACTAAAGGAAAAGAGGACCAAGTTGTAAGCTTCAAGTAAGAAAGTTAGGTTAGTTGATTATTGTGGAAGTTATAAAGCTTACAGATATAAGTTTTGGGTAAAATAACTATAGATTTTAGTAGGGATGTAACATTTGATGAATATGAAGCTCTTGGAAAATCCATAGACACTCCTCCTCCTACAAATGTTGAAATAAGGGATGATGCGTTGGATATACGAAAAGATCTTGAGCCTAAGCCTGATTTTTTTTATGAACCCATGGAAGCCATGGACTCGTCGAATCCCCATCCATATGATCCCCCTTCTATAAATAAACCATTGTGGCTTCATTTCACTTTAAAATATTTTTATATACTTGCTTCCCCTAGAGGAACATTCAAACAAAGAAAGAAACCATGTTGCTTCCAGGGATATACAGGTTGAACCATGCATTTTTGAAGAAGTAGTGAGATATCAAGTATAGAAAGATGCAATGGCCAAAGAATATGAGTCCATCATACCTAATGATGTATAGGAAGTAGTTAATGTACCCAAAGGTAATTTTATTGTGACTTTTAGATAGTTGTACAAAATTAAACATGGTGTGGATGGAAGTATTGAAAAATATAAATCTATATTTGTGGCTAGATATTTCCCTAAGAAAGAGGCAGTAGACTATGATGATTTGTTTTGCAACTATTTCTTGATATATTATAGCTCGAGCTCCTAGCTATGGATTTAAACTTCACCAAATGGATGTGAAAACTGCTCTTGTGCATGGATTCCAAAAAGTAGAAGTACTTGTGGAGCCACTACAAGGATTTGAAGAAAATACCCGGAAAATTCATGTGTGTAGACTGAACAAATCTCTCTATGGATTGAGAAAAGCCCTAAGAGATATGTATGCCCACATTGATATGTTCTTAATGAAGCTTTTTTTTACCAGAAATTTTTTTGATCCAAATCTCTACTTCAACATAGTCCAATGTATGCCTTTAATTTTGGTATTTTATGTTAATGACTTATTCTTGGCAAGTGGAAAACCTCTTATCCTCAAGTGTAATTGGGAGTTATATTTTGAGTTTGGAATGAAATATCTTCATTTGATGCAATAATTTCTGGGCCTAGAGGTTTGGTAGAGACATGGTGAGATTTTCCTTTATCAAGGAAAGTATGTTGTCAAGCTACTGGAAATATTCACTATGAGATAATGTAAGTCCATGAATACACCAATGAAAATGAATTTCTAGAAGCTATGTGTTGAACCTACAAGACTTGATTTGGAAAATCCTTTTGATTATCGACAACTAATTGGGGAACTGATGTTCTTAGTCAACACATGTTTGGAAATATGTTTTGTTGTTAATACTCTGAGCCAATGTATGATTGAGACATCACATGAACACTATATTTATACAAAGCATGTGCTGAGATACTTTCATGGGACAACCAATCTTGGATTGAGATATACATCCGAAGATGTCAGACTAAATTTGATTTTGATAGGGATGGTAACTCTGTTAAAAAAAAAACACATTTGGATGTTGCTCTAGTTTGGGATTTTCCATGATAACTTAGATGAGAAGGAAAAAAAAGTTTGTAGCCCTTAGCATGGTTGAATTCATGTACATTGCTCCGAGTATGGCTAGCTGTGAAGCAATATGGTTGAGGAATCTCTTTCGAGGGTTGTTTGAGAATATACAAGATACGATAATAATATATTGTGACAATAAGAGTGGTATTCAAATTGCATAAAATCTCATGTTCCATGCCAAGTCCAAGAACATTGACATGTTATATCACTATTTCTACGAGATGGTGCATAAAGGAGAAGTGAGACACATTCATATTGTGATTGATGATAAAAAAGCTCACATACTTACCAAGAATTTTCTGAAAGGTAAGTCCTCGATATTCAAATGGCGGCTTGGACTGAAGTATGTGACTGTTGGGTGCAGGAATTGCACTTAAGAAAAATCCTCAACATTTAATTGTCAACCCGGGGGATTCGTAAACTTAGAGACGAAGCATAGGAAATGCTAGAGATGGTATGAAATTTCCTGATAGAAATTCCTACTTTAAAGAAAATCTTGCAGAAAAGATAACTGAATCATCAAAGTAATATAGTGCTAGAACAAGAAAGAATGCATTTGCAAAGGAATCAAAATAAAAAGGCAATCACTCCAACTGATGAATTTTTAATTACTGAGTATGTGTTATGTTTTTCTTTAGCAGAGACACTTGGCAGTCTCATAGAATGGGCCCTTAAACCTGCTTCTTCAAAGATTTCCTTCTTGCACTAATCTGTCCTGCACTATCGCAGTCTGCTTGCACTAGTGCAGGAACAGAGGTTTATGCAGGAGGTATAAATGGTGTCTTTACCAAAGGATTTTTACTTCATGCAAGGGCTTGACCTTTTCCAGGTTCAAAGTACTCAGATCCCATGGCAAGAAACTAGTTCTTGCACCATATCAGAGTTTCTTGCACTTAGCATTTAATTCTTGAAATAAGTGTTTAATTACTTCAAGTGTTATTATACTAGGAAATCAAATTGCACAAATAAAAATGAATGTTTCTGATTTTAACAGAGTGCAGAAATAGAGAAACAATCCATATCATTTATCCTCTCATAAAGTGTTTAATGAAAGCAAGGAAATTGTGGGATGGAAACTAGAAAGGCTTGCTGAAATGAATATCACACCAACGTGCACTAGTGCAGGTTTATTTCTCCTTCCTGTACCAGGCGCTGGAAAGCCAAACAAACAAAACTGCAGGAAAAAGAAATATCACACCAACGTCCACTGGTGCAGGTTTGCTTCTCCTGCTTGTACCAGGTGGGGAAATCCAAATAAACAGAACTGCAAGAAAAATAAATATCACACCAACATGCACTGGTGCAGGTTTGATTCTCTTGCTTGTACCAGGTGGGGAAATCCAATCTGAAATTAAATGCAGGAAAGTAAATTGCAGGAAAAGGAAATATAACTACTTCACACGATGGATCCATTTTCAATAAGACATGAATATATGTGCTGAAAATTAAATCACATTTTAATAATTTAAACACACATTACAAAAAATAGAAAAGAGGGTAAACATGATGGGTTGGCTGGGCCCTAGCCAACCAGCACCTTCCCCTTTAAATTAAAATGCTGCTCAGTAAACCAGTTAATTCATTAGCTTAAAAACAAAAAATGATTTATGAAACATGAGGTGGAGCTCCCTTTCTTATTAATTCACAAACGAAAATTACATCATGAAGTACAGAGTCCAGCCCAGATTTGGGTGATACCAGCAACACTGCTATAGCATCGCTCCTCCACCTCCTTTCTACGTGCATCTTCCTCCTTTTATAATCTTTCATAATGATTAAAACAAGTTGTTCCTTTGCAAGGAATATGGGGATTGAATCCCAACCAAGTCTAATAACAGTACAACCATTCCCCTATTCAAAGAATAAATATTTAATACAAATTTTCCAATTTTGGGATTTTTCTAGAATTCTAGAAAATTTTGTAATTTTAACAAACTGCCTCTAGAGTGCCCCTCATATATCTTCAACCATTACGTATTTTGGAAAACGGCCCACGCCTTACTCAATTTCCTATACTGGGAAAAAAACCCATGTCATGGGATTTATTTATTTATCTTAATCTACACAAAAACCGAGGCAAAAGTTGGAAGTCTGGAAACTTGTTGACTCTGTTTTCTAGAATTTTGGAAAAAACAGTGTTTTTTATAAAAGTGCTTCAAAGACCTATTCGTAACTTTTGGAATACTTTGAATCTCAGGAAATGGTTTCGGCTATGGGTGATTGGTTATATTTTTGAAAAACCCATTTTCTCAGATTTCCATAATTCACCTCCATTTGCATAAAAATCGAGGTCAAACTTTGCCATTTAGAAATTATGCAGATTTTGAGCAGACTTATTAATTTGCAATGCTGGTGTAGGAATGTGTGGTGCAGGAACTTCGCCTCTATCAGAATAGGGCTATAACCAACTTTGTAAACCTGCAAACACACAAACTATTATTAAATATGCCTTTAATGTTTAAATCTCATTAAAAAAAAGGAATAACAAATACTTACTTATTATCTCTGAGAATGCACAAAACTATGACAATGACTATTCAAGCTAAACAAAAGCATGAGTGATTTCAAGTAAAAGGTGATATAAATGAAGGCAAAACAGAGGCCCAACATCCCCCCATGTTGACCTTCTTGCATGTCCTCATGCAAGGAAATCAATTGTCGTATTATCGCTTCCTCCGAAAAACAAGATTAAAAACATTTATGCTCATTTGTAATGATGTTTCCTGCAATATTATGTGATCGAATTTCCTTCACTAGATATAGCTTGTTTCAAGAATAGAGTGTTTGCTGGACTCTTTGATTATTTATACTAATTTCAAGAAAATCTATCACAAAAAATACAATAAAAATACCAAATTGCAAGGATGGTGTGTGCTTGCACTGATCTGCTTACACCGCCTAAACTGCGCTGCTTTGCTGGCACTTTTCTACTTGTACTACTGTATATTACAACGTGATTACACTGGTGCAAGCATAAAATTTGCAGAATTTATAGACAAAAGAGTATGGTACAAACTTGTTACCTTGTCCCAAATGAATTCCTTGTTTTGTTTCTACCTAAAGTCTTATAATGAAAATCAAATTTTGTTGAAAAGGTGCAATCTCAAAATAACCACCACAATTTCATGCATCTACTATAGCAATCTTGTTCCTAGATTATGCAATGCATATTTAGAGGCAACCACCACCAATACACATTGTTGCCAACCAGCATCTTGTGAGCAGTCATCATTGAGTAATTCATCACTCAAAATACCATGAAAGTAAAAATGATTTATGATACCAATTAGAAACCTCTTTATTGAACACTCTAAATTCCGTTGTCATCCGGATTCAAACTAAATTTCCTCTTAATATAGAACAAAGAATAACCTTTTCTAAGGGTATCACATCCTTAAAGAATCTTGATTTTTTTAAAGATATAACTCAAAGCATCATGTTCAAATCGTCTTTAAAACCATTGTAAAAAAAAAAGGATAAGTTTATGGGAAGAGAAAGATAGCCAAGAAAATCATAGTATGTAATTAACTTTAATACCACAGACATAGCCCTGCTTCACACAGGTGTCCATAACCTCGGCAGGGGTGTCTTTTGACCCATCGAAATGTCTGTATCCCACTTACTAGGCATGGATTCAAAGTTATATTATTTTAATTTTAGAAGAAGGCCACTTCTTTGGCTTGGTAACCAACTAGTGGCAGTGCCACTCACAAGAAAAAACATGGATGAATAGGTCGACTCATGATGAGACCTCCTGTCTTCCAACTTTTTGGTTGAAAGATATTACTCTGGCTTGGTGACCAGAAGCAGTAATGTCATGCATGCTAGGTCTCATGATTGTGGTAGGTCGGCTCATCATGAGATCTCCTATCCTCCCCTAAATATTTTGTATACTTTGATTATGATCAACCTAAAAGGTTACTTAATAAGTGGGGAGACAGATCTACTCCTTAAGAGTACGGGATGGTGTGAAAAGTTTTTAATGACTAATCATTACTGACTAGTTCCTCTGCCCTAAAGACTTATTAAAGATATCCCAGATAATGACTAAAAGACTTCTTGAATTAAGAATGCTAGTGTTCTCATGAGTAGCTTATTATGATCTTAACAAGATTAGTCCTTCATAGGGGGTTTCCAATAGTACCTTTTAAGGGAAAATGAAATCATATACATCAGATGACAACTTCTTAGAGTGATTAGTCATGGTTACTTTGAAAAATCATGAGGTATTAGAGTGAATAATACTCAACAATATGTGTCACAGATGTGTGTGTTAACAACCAATGCGGATCAAAAGTAGCTTTAGTGACTACACTTTAAAAATAAAAAACCCAAATAGCATCTTAACAGTTTTATTCACCTACCCTACTTTACCTAAGAGGCAGAAGACTTATTTTTATGTATAGGGGTACTTCCAATGAAGCCATGTGTGGGTCAGGTGAAAATATATTTTCATCTTCAAATTTATCATACAAACTTGAAAGTGTTCATGAGCATGAAAAACCAACGAATGTAAATGATATGACAACAAGAGTTTTAGAAGAGGATTATGTTGCCTTGCTTGAGTAGTTTTTTGGAACCAATGTTCAATGTAATCATGGTTGCCTTGGTCCATTTCTTGATTTGGCCCATGCTACTCATCCTCTTCTTCCATGTCATGTTGATTGTTCTCCGTAGGGTGATTAGTCTCTTGATCACATTCTGGATCTGCTAATAGACATGTCAAAAACTCTTCGTTCTGAGGTTCCAATAGATATCCTTCGTTGATTATAGTGCATGATTCATTTGTCTCCTCAAAAGATACTTCTAGATCCTCTTGTGATGGTGGAAAAATGGACAAGTCCTTGACTATTGTCAAGAATTTTTCTTCCTGAGAGGTAGAGATCAAGATCCCAGCAGCTACTAAGGCTTGAGAGAGAACCTTCATACTTGTTATCATTTTTAAGTCCATCTAGTTGATTGATAGTCCTTGTCTCCACACACATATTAAGAACAGGGGTTCTTACAACACCCCAAAAATGATATAATTTTAAATATTAGGATCTGAAGGTAATTGATTTTAAAAGTTATTAGCTGAAATAAAGCTCACCACACTTGTATAAAAAATACAAAAAGATAAAGGCAAACTTACCCCTATTGCATCAACAGAAAATTCTTACCAAATCAAATCGCCTCCTCGGCAATGGCGCCAAAATGTTGGGTGTAGGAATTGCACTTAAGCAAACTCCTCAACATTTAATTGTCAACCCAGGGGATTCATAAACTTAGAGACGAAGCACAGGAAATGGCAGATATGGTATGAATTTTCCTGATATAAATTCCTACTTTAAATAAAATCTTGCAGAAAAGATAACTGAATCATCAAAGTAATCTAGTGCTGGAATAAGAAAGAATGCATTTGAAAAGGAATCAAAATAAAAAGGAAATCACTCCAACTGATCAATTTTTAATTACTGAGTATGTGTTAAGTTTTTCTTTAGCAAAGACACTTGGCAGTCTCGTAGAATGGGCCCTTAAACCTGCTTCTTTAGAGATTTCCTTCTTGCACTAATATGTCCTGCACTATCGCAGTCTGCTTGCACTAGTGCAGGAATAGATGTTTATGCAGGAGGTATAAATGGTGTCTTTACCAAAGGATTTTTACTTCATGCAAGGGCTTGACCTTTTCCAGGTTCAAAGCACTCAGATCCCGTGGAAAGAAACTAGTTCTTGCACTAGATTAGAGTTTCTTGCACTTAGCATTTAATTCTTGAAATAATTGTTTAATTACTACAAGTGTTATTATAATAGGAAATCAAATTGCACACATAAAAATGAATGTTTCTGATTTTAACAGAGTGCAGAAATAGAGAAAAAATACATATCATTTATCCTGTCATAAAGTGTTTAATGAAAGCAAGGAAATTGCAGGAAGTAAACTAGAAAGGCTTGCTGAAATGAATAGCACACCAATGTGCATTGGTGCAGGTTTATTTCTCCTGCTTGTACCAAGCAGTGGAAACCCAAATAAACAGAACTGCAAGAAAAAGAAATATCACACCAACATGCACTGGTGCAGGTTTGCTTCTCCTGCTTATACCAGGCGGGGAAATCCAAATAAACAGAACTGCAGGAAAAAGAAATATCACACCAACATGCACTGGTGCAATTTTGCTTCTCCTGCTTGTACCAGGCAGGGAAATCCAATCTAAAATGAAATGAAAGAAAGTAAATTGCAGGGAAAGAAAATGTAACTACACACGACAGATCTGTTTTTAATAAGACAGGAATACATGTGCTAAAAATTAAATCACACTTTAATCATTTAAACACAAATTACAGAAAATAGAAAATAGGTTAAATGTGTTGGGTTGGCTGGGCCCTAGCCAACTAGTGCGTTCCCCTTTAAATTAAAATGCTGCTCAATAAACTAGTTAATTCATCAGCTTAAAAATAGAAAATGATTTATGAAACATGAGGCTGAGCTCCCTTATTAATTCACAAAGGAAAAGTACATCATGAAGTAAAGAGTCTAGCCTAGATTTGGGTGATACCAGCAAAACAAAGTTACAACAACGCTGTTGTGGCGTCACTCCTCCCCCTCCTTTCTATGTGCATCTTCCTCCTTTTATAATCTTTCATAATTATTAAAACAAGTTGTTCCTTTGCAAGGAATATGGGGATTGAACCCCAACCAAGTCTAATAACAGTACAACCATTCCCCTATTAAAAGAATAAAGATTTAATATGAATTTTCCAATTCTGGGATTTTTCTAGAATTCTGGAAAATTTGGTAATTTTAGCAAACTGCCTCCAAAGCGCCCTTCATATCTCTTCAACAATTACATATTTTGGAAAATGGCCTGCATACTACTCAATTTCCTATACTGGGAAAAAAACCCATGTCGCAGAATTTCTTTATTTATCTTCATCTGCACAAAAACCCAGGCAGAATTTGGCAGTCTGGAAACTTATTGACTGTGTTTTCTAGAATTCTGAAAAAAGTATTCTTTTTTATAAAAGTGCTTCAAGGACCTATTCATACCTTTTGGAATACTTTGAATCTCAGGAAACAGTTTCGGTTATGGGTAATTGATTATATTTTTGAAAAACCCATTTTCTCAGATTTCCATAATTCACCTCCATTTGCATAAAAGCCGAGGTCAAACTTGGCCATTTAGAAATTATGCGGATTTTGAGAAGACTTATTAATTTGCAATGCTGGTGGAGGGATGTGTTCCGGTACTAGTGCAAGAATGTGTGGTGCAGGAACTTCACCTCTATCAGAATAGGCATATAAGCAACTTTGTAAACCTACAAACACACAAACTATTATTAAATATGCCTTTAATGTTTAAATCTCATTAAAACAAAGGAATAGAAAATACTTATTATCTCTGAGAATGCACAAAACTATGACAATGAATATTAAAGCTAAACAAAATCATGAGTGATTTCAAGTAAAAGGTGATATAAATGAAGGAAAAACAGAGGCCCAACAATGACCCTTACTAAAGGGGGTGGTCATGGATGATCTAGAAGATTGGGCTATACTATTCCCTCTTGTTAGAGCTCAAATTTTGGGATTGGAGCCAAGAGAACTATTAGAGTTGAGGGAGCTCTTGACTGTAGCATGTGCATGATCCTTATCATCAGTTAACAAGTTGTAATCTCCATACCATCAAGTCTTGGACTTTCCAAGAGTATACACCAATATGCATGCTACCCAAAAGTTGGGCTTGTAGTGATTTCCACCCACCTGGGAAATGGGTGTGGTGAAGTTTGGTTGTGCGAGATCCTTGTCATGTGTTGACAAGTGGTAATCCCCCCAAGCAAAGATGAGACTTGGTTATTGTCATGTGTTGACAAAGTCTCTGGATGTAGGTGTTCTACCACTTGACTCTTGAGGTGATACTTGGTTTTGTATCATCCTTGTTATGCGTTCACAAGTGGTAATTCCCAAACTCTACATCAAGGCAGAAAGATCATATGGATATAGGGTGATAGATTAATAACCCCTATTATGGTTCTTCTTCAATAGACTCAGACATCATTGTTCCAAAGCAGAGATGAACAGAAATAAGCAGATAAATCAAAGATATTTGTTGTATAAAGACATGCCTCCCTCATATGAGAGGGAATGTTGAAAATTAGCAACTCATGGATGAATTTCCTTAAATAAAAACTCATTTCTAAAAATGTTGTAGTGACTTTCTAAAATTAGAATGTCATGTCTAGCATCTCAAGTATGACATTCCAAAACAATAAATCACATTGGATAAATTGGTAACCAAGTATAGTTGATGGAAAATCACTTAACTTATCATTAGTCAATCTTAGTAGTTCAATTTCGACTTATTGTCATTATTATTATTATTATTATCATCATCATCATCCTTTCTGATACTATGATATTTTCAAAGGTAAATTCAAGTCCCCCTTGATTCATGATACTCAATCACTTCTCACATCTCTCCTTGATGACTCACATAACATTATGTTACTCTCTCTCTCTTAATGGATACATTACACTCTCTCTTACACACTCATTGAAGGCATGTCATAAAAAATTCCTCTTACACTCTCATGAATTCATATGCTATGTTGTCCTCATTTAAGTCATACGTTTCTCTCCTAAATGATGACTCTCCTTAATGGCATAAATTACACTTCTCTAAGGCATGAGTTGCCTCTCATTAATGGCATAAGTTATTTCTACCCAAAAGGCATGCGTTTCCTCTTCTTAATGGCATAAGTTGCTCTTCCCAAAAAAAAACAAATTTGTTTCACCTACCTAATGGCATGTGAGTTGTACATCCTTTTATGGAATAAATTCGTTGCACCTCCTATATCTATGTGTGTTTGATATAATCTTACCTTACTACTTGTGCATTGTGAAAGAAGAATTTGAAGTTGAGAGAGAGAGTTGGAGAGACTTGAAGAAGATTTTGAGAGAGAGACCTGGACAATAAGAGCACAATGTAGAAATTATACAAGATGCATGTATATTACCAGACTCCCCTGATCTAACAAATTAATCTTATGCTAAATACAAAATCCTTCCACTTAATTCTTTATGGAAATTAAATCACCAGTTGCAAAACACATATGAAGAAAAATTAGTCACACATAAACACAGTTGTTTAACGGGAAAGCTTAAAGCTAAAAACCCCAACTATCATATATTATGTATATTAATGGAACATGTAAAAATATCATACAAAGTTTAGTGCATCAAGCTTTGAGTACAATAAACAATCATTACACACTGTCAATGCAAAAATTTGCATATCTATGCACCAATTTCTTGTCTCCTCACAACCTGCCTCCACTAGCAATCCCTACTAAAGAATACCCCTAAATGTATTCGAATTGGAATTTCATTGACTACGAAATCCTCATTGGAATTTCCAATGTGTGTCAGATGCATTGAATGCATCACTATAGTCACAACAGATAGTCCATCTCACCCTTTCACCTATCTCTCCAGTGGGTCTTCATTGGAATTGACATGTAAGTAGTTAACTGATGTATTTGTTCAGTTGCAAGTGAGTCTCTAGTTATTAATTAATCAAATAATTAATTCACTAAACTCTCACTATTGTATCTTTAGTTAGAACTAGATACAACTAGCACAACTGAGTTTAAGTCACTTAAATGAGTTTAACTAAATAATAGCTCACATAACTACTCTTCCAACTCTGTCAAGACTTGCCACTTCAGTTATAACGAAGTCCTCCATGCATGAGTCACCATCAAACCCTAGGAATTATGTAATTCCTTCAGCCCACTGATTTTCCAAATCTGTTCACTAAAATAAAGTGCTCCAAGGGAATAAGTTGATATTTATTGTCGGATTATTATTAAGGGATAATAATAATCGACATGCATCTATTTTTAGATTAGCGATCTATAAATAGAATTTTCCCAATCTTATAAAAATATAATCTCATATATTTTTCCAACTTAATCAACCATCTACAAATAGCTTCCTGGTACTTATAGAATATGCTCACCATGTCTAAAAATAGACATACACCTAAAAATAGCCTGCGGGCCCCACTTACTGAAGGTGCTTAATTTTCCCTAAGTTCATCATCTTGTTGAATCTCAAAACTCCCTCTCAACAAGATAGGGATTATCTTTCACCCCAATCCTACCTATATGGTATTTAAATTTTCTCTTGGTGAGCGCCTTCGTCATAATATCTGCATCCTAATCTTCCATAGGAATTTACTGAAGCAACATGATCTTCCACTGCACACGATCTATGATATGATGATACCAGATATCTATATGCTTAGATCTATCATGAAACACATGATTAATCAAGAGTTTAATGAAAATCTGATTATCATAATGTATCACTGTATCATCTAAATGAGAACCATACAAACCGACCAGGATCTTCCTCATCCAGATAGCCTCACATGCAACTTGACTTGCTGCCATGTATTATGATTTTGCTGAACTGAGTGCCACGGATATTTGTTTCCTGTTGTACCAAGAAACTGATGTAGAGAGATACTGAAAACCCCTTGTGATGTGCTCTTTCTATCTGTTGGGCTGCCTGTCCAATCTAAATCCGCGAAGCCATGCAACTTCACCTCATCCATCTGTCTGTACCATAAGCCATACTCAAATGTGCCCCTGAGATATCTTAGGACATGCTTTCCTACCTTCCAAAAGAGCTTGGTAGGCTTAACCATTGCTTGACTAAGATGGTTCACCGCATAGCATATGTCTGGTCTTGTATTAACTAAATACATGAACGAACCCACCAACTGTCGATAGATAGTAGAATCCACTACCTCTATTGATGTAGCATCCTCTTTCCTCCAATTTCCTCGAAGAGGAGTATCCATGGGCTTCCAGTCCTACATGTGAAACTTACCAAGTATCTCCCAAGCATACTTGCCTTAAGACACAAACAGTTCACCTTATCACTGCCATATTTCCAATCCAAGGAAATAATGAAGGAGGCCCAAATCCTTTATCTCAAACTCCTTTGCAAGGTCTTCCTTGCATGAGTTTATCAACTACTCATAACCCGTTAGTATTAAATCATCAACATAAAGAAAAATGATTAAAATCTTACCCTCCACCACAATTTGGTATAGGTTTGCATCCGCCTCACTCTTGGTGAAGCCAAGTACAATGAAATAGTTTTCGATCCATGTGTACCAAGCACAAGGTGCTTGCTTTAGCCCATATAGTGCTCTTTTGAGTCTGCACACATGCGACTCACTGCTGAAGATCTCAAATCCTTCAGGCTGCTCAATGTACACTTCTTCCTTAATGATCACATTAAGGAATGCAGACTTCACATCCATCTGATGAATGTTCCAACCTATATGTGCTGAGAGAGCAAGGATGGTCCTTATGGAAGAATGTCGTGCGACAGGTGCAAAGGTTTCTTCATAATCAATCCCCTCGATCTGTGAGAAGACCTAAGCAACAAATATTTCCTTATACTTCTCGACGCTCCTTTTAGTAGCTTGATTTACCTTGTAGATCCATCTTGAACCTACCACTAATTTTCCAACCAACCTTGGAACAATCTTGCAAGCATTGTTTCTGACAATGGATTCATACTCCTCCACCATGGCATATACCCATGTGGGATCCTACACTGCTTCCTAAAACGAAGATGGCTCTGTCACGATATACTTGCTCATGAGAGCCATGTATGCAGTGAATTGGTCAGGTGACTGTTTCTATATACGCTATGATGTAGGGACTCCTACATTCTGTGTCACATCAAGCTTAATCCTCTTAGCTTATGTGGTGCGCCTTATGCCTATTTTGATTTTTGGATTTGCATGAGTGGACTCCTCCACTCCATGATCCTCCTCTTGTGGCAAATCCACATCTTGAGGCTCATCTTTGGGAACAAGAATTTCATCCTCTGCATGAAATTGTAGCTCCCTCTTAAACGACAACTTCATGGCTTTCTCCTCATTGAATTTTATATCTTGTCGCACCACAGTCATCTGACTATTTGGAAAATACACATGATAATTATGGGGTGTTTTTTTGTACCCCACAAATATCCCAACTTCTATAGTCAGCTCTAGCTTCTTCCTGGCATCCTTTTTCACATGAATGTAAACAGATGCACCAAAAATCTTCAAATGATAAATATCAGGCTTCTTACCAGTAAAAGCTTCTTCAGGTGTACTCATGCCAAGTACTCTATGAGGACAACATTTTTTCACATAAACCGCAGTGTTACATGCTTCTGCCCACAAGTGCATTGGTAGGCCCTCGTCATGCAGCGTAGCTTGTGCATCACCCATGATCGTTTTTTTCTTCCTCTCCGCGAACCCATTTTGTTGTGGGTTATGAGGTGCTATGAGTTCTCTTTGAATTCCTTCTTTTCTACAAAAGTCTTTGAATTCGTTCAAGATATATTCACCACCATTATCGCTCTGGAGAGCCTTTACTTGCTTCCCAGACTCCTTCTCCATCAATTCTTTAAACTCATAGAACTTTGATAATGTTTCACTCTTCTTATACATGAAGAAGATTGAGCATCTACGAGAATAGTCATAAAAAAATACAACATAATACCTGTGTTTTTCTGTTGAAGCAACCGAGAAAGGTCCAACACGTCTGTGTGAATTCTCTCCAGGATCACCAAAGCATGATTCTCCTTCTCATGGAAGGTGGTCTACACAAACTTACCCATAGTACATCCCTTGCACTGATCTAACTGTGCAAGAGTACCCTTGGGAAGTCTAGTAGAAATCTACTGCAAAATCTTCAAGGTGCCATGGTGAAGATGGCCCAATCTCCTGTACCATAATTTGCCCTCATCTCAGCTCACCACTTCTTCTGGTTTTCCCATCATTGCAGTGCAGCCATCTACCTCTAGCTTGTAGATATTATTAACTCGAATCCCTATCCTCTTGGTTTTACCCATTGTTTTATGTCACAGGAAATATTTTCCGTCACTTAAAACAATGTTATAACCTCTGTCCTCCAAAATCGCGACCGAGACCAAGTTCTTCTTCAGACCTGGAACATGCATAACATCTTTCAACATAAATGGTTTACCTGAATCCCTCTCAAACGTAATGGTTCCAATGCCAGTCGCACTCTATCTACTATCGTCTCCCATCTCTATATGAATTTGGAGATATTTCTCCTCCAAGTCACTAAACAACTCCTTGTCTCCCGTCATGTGGAAGGAAGCACCACTATCAAGATACCACACCGATCCCATTGCACTTGAAACCAGGCATGTGATCCAAGAGAAATCAAGTTCAAATTGTGAGGCAAGGGCCTCACCAACTGAAACTCCAAAAACCTTCTTGTTCTTCTTTTTCTATGGGCAGTTAGTGGTGAGATGCCCATGTTCGTGACAGTGAAAACACTTCGCCTTGGATAAATCCAACTTATTACCTTTACCCTCGGATTTTGGATGGGATTTCTTCCCCTTCCCTTTCCTTTCTTTGGCAACAAAAGTGAAATTCTATTCATCATAATTATTTGATGAAGATCCATCCCTGGTACTTTGCCTTATCTCCTCCTGCACTAGATCCGACCAAAGTCGCTCCCAATCCGGCAGTTTCTCCAATCCATTGACAAAGTCCTGATAACTTTGCCAACTCTTCGATAGCCCAAGGAGAGCCAAGCTCACCAAGTCATCACCAACAACTGTGATTCCCACACTCCCCATCTCATCCCTACATTGGACAAACTTCGTGAGATATTTTGGAATACTGTCGCCCTTCTCCATTTTGATATTTCTGAGCTTATATTTTAGTGCCAACTTCCTATGGTCATTGCTACTTTGGAAAAGATCTGTCAAAGCCTTCCACATTGCAAATGGAGTGGCTTTGCCATGAAGGCTTGACGCAATATGGTCCTTCACACCTTCCAACATAATTCTTCTTGTCTTCGCTACCTTTTTTTGTCAGGCATCAAGTAATGCAGCATCGCTAGAAGTAGGCTTAAGAACATCGCTATCGATGAACTACTTCAGACCATTACCTTCAATCATTACCTCCATCTTGTCTTTATAGGCTATGTAGTTCTAGCTATCCTCAAGGGCATACTCCAACCGCAACCCATTGAAAGCCATTTCAATGAGTACTGAACTATCGCACCAATAAATTCTTGTAGAAAATTCGAATTGTCCACTAGCACAAAAATCAACACCACTTCAATATTGCAATATCGAGTGATTAACACTGTTCTGATACAATGTAGAAATTAAACAAGATGCATGTATATTACCGGACTCCCGTGATCTAAAAAATTAATCTTATGTTAAATACAGAATCCTTCCACTTAATTCTTTGTGGAAATTAAATCGCTAATTGCAAAACACATATGAAGCAAAATCAATCGCACATAAACACAGTTGTTTAATGGGAAAGCTTAAAGCTAACAACCCCAACTATCATATATTATGTATATTAATGGAACATGTAACAATCTCATCCAAATATTAGTACATCAAGCTCTCAGTACAATCAACAATCATTACACATTGTCATGCAGAAATTTGCATATCTATGCACCAATTTATTTCCTCGTGACAGCCTGCCTCCACTGTGCAATCCCTGCTGAAGAAGATAACTGAATGAATTTGAATTGGCCTTACCTTGACTGCGCAATCCTCATTGGCATCTCCAATGTGCGTCGGATGCATTGAATGCATCACTATAGTCACAACAGATAGTCCATCTCACCCTTTCACCTATCTCTCCACTAGGTCTTCACTGGAACTGACATGCAAGTAGTTAACTACTGTATTTTTTTAGTTGCAAGTGAGTCTCTAGTTATGAATTAATTAACTAATTAATTCACTAAACTCTCACTAGTGTATCTTCAGTTAGAACTAGATACAACTAGCACAACTAAGTTCAACTTACTTAACTATGTTAAACTAAATAATAGCTCACATAACTACTCTTCCAACTCTGTCACAAATTGCCACTTCAGTTATAACGAAGTCCTCCATGCATGAGTCACCATCAAACCCTAGGAATTGCATAATTCCTTCAGCCCACTGATTTTCCAAATATTTTCACTAAAATAAGGTGCTCCAATAGAATAAGCTGATATTTATTGTCGGATTATTATTGAGGGCTAATAATAATTGACGTGAATTTATTTTTAGATTAGCGATCTATAAATGGACTTCGCCCAATCTTCTAAAAATAGAATCTTGTCTATTTTTCCAATTTGATCAACCATCTGCAAATAGCCTCCTGGTACTTATAGAATATGCTCACTATGTCTAAAAATAGACATATACCTAAAAATGGCCCATGGGCCCCACTTAGTGAAGGTGCTTAATTTTCACTAAGCTCATCATCTTGTTGAATCTCAACACACAACTTGGTTATCCAAGGTTGATTCATTGTTTCAGTGTTGATTTAGTGGAAGGGATGGTGGATTCAATGTTTGCATATGTTCCTTCTACAAGTGACCTTTATGCTTCATCTTGTTCATATTTGGGTGAAATTTCTCACTTTCTTGATCTCTCATTGTACTTTGTATCTCTGTTGATCATATCATATCTAATAGAAGAATAATTTGGTTAGGTTTTCCCCTTCCAAGTCTTTTCCCTAGTCATTAGACCTAAATTCTCTATATCTTTTTTTTTTCTTGGTTGTCTTCTATTGAACATTTAGTTTTTATGTTCTACCTACAATTTCTTGACCGATATTGTAGTAGAAATAAGTTTTGTAATTAGTAATTGTTATAGCATAGAACAACATAATTTCAACATGTTTTGAGTGATCTTGTGGGACTTTTAATTCTTCATGATAATGCTTTTTATTACCACATATAGCTCAAGGTTCAAATCATTCTCTTTGTGATGTTTCATTTTTATTACCCGTTAGTATGAGTTATTTTAACACTCTTCGAGGTTGGGACATGCAAGGGTTCATTTTGACGTAATGGAGCATCATGTCCTCGGGAATTGGGTGATGGATAATAATGAGGGTATAACTCATGCTAGGCTTTTGTAGACACACTAACTTATGTCTCAACCATATTTTGTAGTTTTATTTTCTTATTTTTCTTTCATTGTGACCATGATATGCATTTGCATTCATTTAGTTACATCAAATTCCATGGAAATAGTGTTTCATCGCTACTCAAGGAGTTTGAACATATGGGTGAAAAATCACAAAGAACCAATGAAAGGTTAGACATAAATAATAGATATGGTATATTGGGCTTATAATCTATGATGGAAATTGTTAAGGATGATATAAGGGAAAATGCAGACACCATCTCATCCCTGGGGGGTGGGGGTGGGGCAGCGGGGGGCGGGGCAGCTCAATTTGTAATCTTAGGTATGTGAAATCATTGAAACTCAAGAGACCCGGGTTCAAATCCCCCTGTTTTCAACCCGTTTTATAGAGACGAGGGAAGACGGTAGACCTCGAGAGGTTTACTAGTAGTTACATGTGAGGTGGGCTCTTGGGTTCCTATGGGTTACAAAAAAAATAAAAAATGAACACACTATCTCAATCATGGATTTCCAAGTTTGGCCCCTCTTATAACCCTATGATCTCAATGTGGGTCCTATTCGACTAGGGATAATTTTTAACCCCTCGGATAAGGTGAGAGAAAAAAATTGTAGTCAATATCAATCAATCCTCAAAATCAACCCTTTATCCATACTAAATTCCCAAAACAAAAAACCATACGCACTTGATTGTAAGATGACCAAAGTACCTTTTGAATAGTATCACACCTTCATCCAAGTGGTAATGTAGGATAGCAAGAGGCACATGGCTAATACAAATGGTGGAGGAACATGCCATATCATCATCAAAAGTGGTTGTTAGCGGCTGCTAGCTGCCTATGTGACGAGCTCTCAAATGTAGGAGAAAAGTATTCTCTTATGAGGTTACTTATTTTGGTGGGTAACAATACCATTATAATGAATGGTTGTTATGTATGAAAATGGTGTATTTGACTCTTATATTAATATTATTGTGAAATGGAAAAATGTAAAAAGATTATGAACATGTTATTATTAAGAGATAATTTAAAATGTTGATGAATCATATATCATGTTGTTATAGGTAACACAAAGTAAACATAAAAATATTGTTATTGGAAATATAATGAAAACCCGAGATGATCATTAATCATGAGGTGGGGAGACCCAAATTTTTTTAATTTTTTTTTACAATGAAAATTGAAAAATAATGAGGATGGAAAGTGAAGCAAACCTAAGATTAAAAAATAAATCAAAGAGTAATAAAGAAAATGAGTTTAGAAGATAAAAATGAAGAAGGGATGAGTTAAAAGAGAGCTGAAAATGTATATTAAGATGAAAAATACTTCTTAAGGGGAATAAAAGGAATAACTTTTACTGGATTGAATCTAATTTATGTGATTAAATTATATTTAAATAAACTCATCATATATTATATTTAATTGTGAGGTTTATGGAAAATTAAAAAATATTTTGGAGAAAATAATGAAATAATGTAGATTAGAACTTTTGTGTAATATGACTGAAGAGCCCAATGAACACGTAACCATCTTCAAGAGAAGGAATTTTAGCATAAGATAAAAATAATGTAGACCTTAAAAGTATAAATAAGAAAGGTTTAGCAGTTAAAAATTCAAAGAAAATGATAGAATTCAAAATTAGTTGTTAGAGAGAAATTATAAAATGATAAAAATAATCCAATAAATTAAAAATAAATAATTATTTATTATTAAACTAATTAAATGAATTAAAAATTAAATACTCTGAATTAGGCATTAAAGGAAGAGAGAGAAATTAAATTAAAATTTTATTTATTTTAAATATTAATTTAGGACCATTGATGGACGCCACTCCCTCCCCGTGGCTACGCAGCCTTCCTTGAAGAGTTGGAGAGGGGGCTAGATCCTTACTGGTGATGATAAAAGTTGTAATCTAAAACTTTAATTTAAACGTTTGGATTCAATAAGTAGAATTTTTAATTTAGGGTTTGTTAGAACATTTAGGTGAATGATTAACAGCAAAGTCAGTCAACTTGATTTATAATAAACCTGATAGCAGATCAAGTTAAAATCTGGCTTCCATTACTGAAGCACATGACAATACTAGAAGCACATGAAAAACCATATGAAATTATCTTACTAATACCTCCTTTTGTATTAGAATAATTCTCCTGTATAAATCATAGGAGCTATACTGATCCGCAGTAATACTGTAGTCCTTGTGATATGTGAAACTGTTTTTACAGGTGATGGTGTATCTGCTGAACTGCAATTGCAGACCGGTTTGTACCTACGGGTATAGAAAAAATCTGGAGGAAATGCCAAAAAGTTTACCTGCACCATGGTTAATCAGCCTGTCAATATGAAGTAGCCAAACAATAAACACACTGTGAAAAGTATTAATGACCTGGAGGGCAATCAACAGCGTGTTCCCAGAACGATTCCAATCAAATCTTTTATATCTATTTATTAAAAAATCAAATCTTTTATATCCATTTATTAAAAAAATCAAAAAATATTTTTTTGAAATCAAATATTTATACCCATTTATTAAAAAAACAATATTCTACAAGCCCAAGCCCACTTCCACTTCCATTACTTGACCCTATTGAAAAAATAAAAGATATTTCTAAAAGAAATACATCAATATTATTTTAAAATATTATATTTTTCAAGAGTTGCTTTCTGTGAAAGGAACCATTTTTTCCTTATATTTAAATATTTTTATATCCTGTGAATAACTGATTGGTAAATTTGTTCATGAGCTGTGAAAAATGTTTGTAGAACCATCGAAAGATATAAAAGGACATGTACGAACGATAAACGAAGCAATCCAACTACGGAACCAAGCGGGGAGGTATCATTTGAAATTGTTTTCTTAAAATAAATTTTATATGTTTGGATCATAATATTTCTCATTTTCTTTTTATTTATGTCTACAAGTATATTAAACTTAACACATATATTATTAATTTATTTTATCAATCATCCTTATATTAAACTTAGATATGATTCTATTTTAAATTTGCAGTTTTAAATCTTTTTGAATTTTGCTATGATTAAATGATGAATGCTGATTTAGTATAACATTTTAATGCATCCAGGGTTGCCCAAATGAAATAGAAAAGCTAAAGAATGAAATTGGCACTTTGACAAATGTGAATAGGTTAGTATTTAACTATAATCACTGAAGTGTCTTGATTAATAATTTTTATGGTACATACAAGAAAATTTCAAAATAATATAATGGTAAAGCTCGTTGATATCAAAACAGGAATTTGAAGGGAGATAATATTTCAAATTTAAGTGTGAAAGAACTTGATGAACTTGAAGTACGTCTTGAAAAGGGAATAGATTGTATTCAATTACAGGAGGTGTGAGTAAACTTTCATTTACTCTTTTATTTTTATAATTTAAATGCATAAGTCAAAGCTTTCGCTAATTCGGATGCATCATATGTTAAATTTATTCATTTTTTAATTAGCAGAATATAATTGCTTTTCAAGAAGTTCAAGCCTTAAAAGAAATGGTACGATACATCTTAAACCTAATATATTTTTTGTTTCCTTGAGTTATTTTAATTTTTTCGATAATTTTATGATCAGGGATGGAGCTGGAAAATATTATTAATCTTAATAATGAAAATAATGCTGTTTTGATTTGATTAAAGGTTTTCTAAAATCTCTTAAATTTTATGATACCCAGGAAGAAATGCCAATGCTTGAGAACCAAATCCTTCGTACCAAGGTAAACACATTTAATAATTAGTTTAATATATACCTTATGCTAATTGTTATGTGCTAAACTATCTTGTTTAATGTTTAGATACGAACATACGAAAATGCAATGCGTAAAAGTACATTCTCTTTGGACGAGGAAGCACATCCTGAATGTCATACGAAAAATTTCCTTCAAGGATTTGACGAAGGAAATTCCAAAACATAATTCAGATATCCGTGATCTTCGAGGATAACAGCATTGTCCGTTTTACTGAACGTTTCAGATTTCTATTCATTAATCGTTTTTAATTAGTTGTATTAGTGTTTTAATTTAATTAAGAAATAAGATGTTTTTTTTTTTTAAATACTGAATAACAGACTAAATAAATAGTGGTTTATTATGGTTTAATATGAGTTTTTGAATGTATAAATGATTCAAGATGCTGAAAAGTTCCCAAAAAAATGAACTTGGCAAATTAAATAATTTAAATTTGTATTTTTTTAAAATGTCTACAACATTACCATTTTAACTATTAATTAGGAAAGCCACTTTGTATTAATTGAACTTTTGACTCTAGTTTTTTAGATTTATTATATTTTTCACAATTACAAAATATATTATTTATTTTATTCAATGAAAACAACGCTAGTAGTTGCTACTTTGTTCTTGTGTGATTATATTATTGTATTAAATGTTAGACAATTGAAATGTTTTAAGCCATTAAATCTATTCACTCCTTCATTTAAACTCTGCTAACTACCTCCTTATTGGGTGTGTTCCTTCTATTCATATCGATAGAAAACTTCGGTCACTGAGCTATGATATTCTTAATATTTCTTTGTGGTCTTTGACTAGAACCCAAAGGAAACAAATCATCCCAAAGTGAAAACTTCTAAGTACGCTTCTGATTCCTTCGCAGATAAAACATTAGATTTTTTCCATTACCATCCAATCCCTCTTCATCATATTTCTCCCCCATTGATTTTTCATCCGAAACTCTGGGCCTCTTGCTCTTGTGAAATTCAGTTTCAATTAATTTATCTGCAGGCATGCAGGCGGGGACGTGTGCTCTCATGTTACCGCCAAGATCTCTTACCGAAATGAATACATTGTTGCATATCTTGAATTTAAGTTATTTCGAACTCTCAACAGGGTGCTATCTTCCTTGGCTCTGTAACAACTCCATGGCTTGGGAGGTCGGATACAATATATCCACTGCGGTCATGCTGTAATCTCTACTCCACCTTCAATGCTAAGCTTCCTTGTTTCCACTAGTATAAATCAATAAACCAGTAGCCTGATAATGTGATCTCTACTCCAACTTCAACACTGACCTTCCTTCCTTCCTATACACAAAGAGTACAATTCAATAAACCAGTGGACTAATATTTCAAGCAATTCACAGAAGCAATAACTATTCGAGAACAGATTCCAACTATATGGAAGAGGAAATGTGTCGGCGACGGTTTAATTGCGTAGGAAAAAGGGCTTCTGAATTGAATGCAAATGGTTTGAGAGATGAAATTGTCGTGGATAACTGGCAGATAAAGGAATCGCAAGAAATAACGAAGGTAAACAGCAAGATCGTGGAAATGGAGAGTGAACGAGTGTGGAAGTGTTGTTCCTTCTTCTCTTCACTCATCTGTTGCCTGCCAGTCTCCTTCCACGCATTGACTTCACTGACTTCATTTGAGCCTAACAAATAATAATGAAATCTCATGATTGGTTTTACCGATTGGCGTGAACTTGTGAAATTGTCTCGACAAGATTTTATTGTTTGATTAGGTTGAAATAAACCATTCCAAAACATAGAAAATAGAATAACTTAGAAATGGATATTGGAGTTTCTCCTACCTCCTATTTTCATCTTACTGCACATGCCATCAACATCTTAGATGTCAACTCTAAGTTTCGAGCCCACAATGTCAAAATTTATCTACAATTTGTAAATCGTTGTGAATTGGTTGGGGGTTTTCTTTCCTGAGAAAATTAATGCTCTGTACCACATCTCAGTTCTCATTTATGACATATAAGGAGGTATCCAGGGTTAAATTTGAAGGCCCTCCCTACCCATCAACAATTTTTTTTCTCCTGACGGCTTTTTTTTAACTATTTTCATATCACTTTTAAAATTTAATTTTACCTGTATCATCTAACTTCTCAAACTAATTTTCTCTCACATGCAAACAATTAATTTGCTTAATAGGTGCAAAGATCCAGCCAAAAACAAATTCTCCAACTTTCTCCCAAAACAACATCTTGTAAACATAGATAAAATTATGGTTTGCTACATATCTCTTTTTGCTTGTTAACTCTTTTCCGCTATGGAAATTTACAATAGAATATAGGGAATATATACCTACCAAAAGAGGGTTCAAATAAAACTTTTTTCATATCACATAAGAATTTAAGTTGGAGTGACATTTTATGCACCGTGGAGTGACATCTTATGCACAAATTGCAAATTACTATATACCTTTCTATTGGAGAAATAATTAGAGTGATTGATCCATCCTTTCCATTTCATGTTGAATTTTATTGTTTCATTGGATTCCACATGTCTTGATGACACTCGTTGTTGTTGTGTTCGTAACTCTTTTCGCTAGGTTTATGAAATTATATTTCTTCACACGACTTTATTTTTGATGTGCTATGATTGCTTAGCATTCCATTTTGGAAGTGTAATTTCATTATTTGAATCCAATTGTAGTTGGAGTCTAGTTTGAAAGTGAAAAAATGTAAACGCCTAAGAGGTATGGACTGTGAAGGACGCTTGGTTATCCTTAATTGCCTCCACTTGTTTACTAAATCACATTCCAAATTCTATGCATTACCCAATCCAAGAAAAAATAATAATACGACCTCTGAGAAATTCAATGTTTTTTGCCAGTGTTATGGTAGGAGTGAGGCCATGGATAGCTGGAGGGGTGTGACTCACATCTACTTGCATTACCAACTCCGGTCTACTAACCTCATATTTCGAGATTACTTTCAATGGTGAACACCACAGAGGATCTTGTGATCATACTACATTTAAGAGATTGTTCAGGCAATGTAGGCTTGGTTCTATCAGAAATGCAGATGAACCTTATCATCAAATGCTTATTAGTCTGAGATAAGATGAACCGTATCATCAAATTATTCTTAGTCTCAAACAAAATGAATTTTATCATCAACCACTTCTTAGTCTCAAATGCTAGGAAGGTCGGAAAACATTTACAGTTTACTCACATCTACTTCCATTCTAGTCTCTAGTCTAATAACCTTATACTATCAGACCTTTGATGGGAAATGCCACAAAAGATCTTGTGAGTAGACTAGGATATTGGTCAAGAAATATAGGTGTAAGTAGTCTCTATTAGATACCATCATAATCTTTACCACCATGTTCTTCCTACCCTCAAATGTTAGGAAGGTAGCTAATTGATGGGAACACATACAAGTTGATACACTATTTAGTCACATCTCCCTACAATTGTGGATTTATTCTACTAACATAATATTGTGAGAGTTAGGACAGGAAATACAATTAAAGGTCTTGTGCTCAAACCACATTTAGGAGATTGGTCAAGCATCGTAGGCATTGGTAGCTTTTATCATAAATGAGCATGAATATTATTGCTTATTTATTTTTAAAGCAGTTGAAAAAGATTTTCTAGATAAGAGGAGGTTGAAAGTCATCAATTTTCAGATAAAATAAAATGAAAGGCATGAAAAATGCAAAAACGTCATCAAATTTGCATTTGATAGGCAGAGGAGATTTCAAATTCTAGGCCTTCCTTGGCCACAATGATAATTTTATAATGTATTTTTATTTCTTTTATTTTTAAGTTAACAATCTTTAATATGGTTGGATGTGTAAGTACAAGATTTCAAACTTGGAAGTTTGACACACACATTATTACTCCTTGATCCTCTTCTAAGCATGGTCAACAAAGGTGTCAGTCTACCATTCCACTCCTTCATTAGCTTCCTCATCATGGCCCTCCTAGCTCCCTCGAGGAAATTGATCATCCTCATCAAAATGTTTCATTACCTTTCTTCTTCTTTGAATATTTTTTTTTTCTTCTTTTCTTTATCTAAAACTTCCCCTGTTAATGTGTTCCTTTTCAACCCTCCTCAACGAATTTCTATCTACTGTTGCCTTTTTTTGTTTCGGAGGATTTTTCAAAATAAAATTAGTGAGCTTATCCCTCATATCTATATCAGTAAGGTATCGACATGCAACACATCATACGGATATCATCTGTCTTTGATATCTAAATATATGTCTTTATATTTTCACATCCATAGCACTAGACATATATTTTTATAAAAACTTCCATTAAATGCCACGTTCCTGCTATCTATGTAATGCCACCAACTTCTTCCACTGATTTTTTATGTCAGTGTTTGTACCTAACTATATTTTGGAAGGTACAAATGAAAACCAACATCATCCTTCAAATTATGTAAATGCATAAAGGATTTAATTCTGAATACTACCCTAGGCCTTGTCTCTATTTTAGATGGGTACAATGTTTGCATCTTTACATATTTTCGAGAAAGAAGCCTAAAGCACAAGGTAAGGGTATGTCTGCAAGGTAAATTTTTGCCTAACATTTCTATCTTTGTTGATGAAGATTGCATCTGGAACCCTCCAGACCACTCCTAAACCCCAATTTCCTATTTCAATATTTGTAACAAAATTTTTATATATGTGAACATATTATGTTGGGTTAGATATATGTGTATTGATGACAATTTGGTTGTACAGAAGGGTTAATCCCTTGGAATTGCCTCTTTCGCGCAACATCCCATCATTTTTGGAGTGTCTACTTGTTGATCACTCTTATCATCAATATCTTTGAAATCTCCACGATATGGTTCCATGGAAGAATATTTGGCCTTTCATTCCTTAATGATGGCTCATTCTCTAAAAACATTTCTTTCTTCTATGGTACTTTTTCCTTTGCTACTGTCTTACGACATTTCTTTTGCAACATATGGTGCAATTTCTAGTTTAATTAATTTTTAAAACCAAAAGAACTCCAATTTTTATTTTTATTTTTATTTTAACTAATTAACTTATTTTTAAATTCCATAAAAATGCATTTGTTTTATCAAAATTACATTTAATATAGTTAAACCTAACTTAAATTTATTTGATAATATACATTTCAAATAAATAATAATATCTTAATAACTATGTATTAACTATTAATATACATATTTTAATATAAAAATTAACTATATATTATAATCCTTAATTGTAATATTATGAATTAAATAATTTATAACGAGACAAACATATAATATAATTAGTAAAAATAATTATTTATCATTTCTATTATATACATATTGGAGTATCTTTTTTTAGCTTAATTGGTCTCGTAGCCATCCTAAAAGTACATTTTCTATTGAAAGTTCATAGTACCATTTCTATTGAAAGGTCATGGATTCAATTATCTCAACACTCTCGGGGTCAAGCTCCATGGTTGAGCCGACAGTAAGTGATCTCTTTGGGCGGATCTTCATAGTACAAATATTTTATGGACGTAGTAGTCACCGATCTATGCAATCTCTGAATCAAATTAAAAAATAATAATAAAAATAATATAGTATCCTCTAATATATATTACACACACACACACACACACACACACACACATATATGTTGTAGGAGTAAATAGTATGTCATATCTTAGGTCTACTTATATAATTAAGAAAAAACTAAAAGTATACTTATTATTAATAATTATATTATAATGGGTGGCATGAGGGGGAGGGGTTTTGTACAACCTTGATGGAAACTTAGTTAAGGTGTATGCACGGGGATTAGATCAAAAGATGAATAACTAGGAACATATGTATGGATTGTTACAAGGAGTTATATTTGCCAAAAAACTCATATCTAACAAACATCAAAATCTCAAGGGGCTTGCTCGCCATTATCCAACACTTAACCAAAGGAACTTTGCCTAAGGACAAGTATCTAGAGAACCTACTAAAATGAAGAAGAAGGATATTACAGGACATTCCAAAATACAAATATTTTAAAATTCTTAGAATTCGAAATGATGAAGTTGAAAAATGTTCTAGTAAATCTTGTCATCTTTAGAATGGGAAATTAGAGTTGAACTAGGATTTGGGATGGTGGAATATTCCATAACCCTACTGATTTAACCACTACTAAAGAAATAAACCATGGTAACTGTTGGTATATAATAAAACACATTATTATAAGGTTAAGGATAAATAAAATTCTTGGATTGGAGGTTCCAAAGGGTTCAATGTAAAAATAGAAGTGGGGAACTCATAGATGTTGAGGCACCCCATGTTAGTGAGATGCATGCAAACGGTATGTTACATCATATTCATCGAAACCACATAAGGTGAAGGGGAAATTGTAGTCTAATTCCAAGTCACATATACATGGAAATGATCAAATATACACTTAGGGAAATTATGAATAGTTATGCTCCACATTAGTGGAATGCATTTGGTATAAGGAGTAAGAAATTCGTAATTATGAAAGCACCTCCTTGTATCCTGAAATTCCTTTCCAAATAGGGATCCAAATTTTTTTATGAAAGCATAGGACTCTTCCAGTGAATTTGGCAACTCTCATAGAGGGACTCCACCAAATTTTATCAACATACTCTTTTCAATGGAGTAATAGTACAAGCTTTTATTTCTCTCTGGCATTTGTCTTGGATGTATAATTTCGTTTCCCATATAGGACAAGGGAGAAAAGAAATTTATGCCTATAGAACTAAAATGTGTTTTTATGTCCCATGTAAATTGTTCGGGCTCTTGAGAGGTGGCTATTGCAGTTATTTTGTAGGAAAAAAGGTTCTCAGCATGCTTGAAAATGATCAACCTTGGCTTTCAAGTATACCACTCTCAAAATAATCTCATAAGGTTTGTCTAAGGTTTTAACCCAAAACCTTCCACTAAATTTGGGAAGCACACAAGATTTACAACTCACCTAGGGTTAACTCTAAGTAAGAAAAAGTAGGTTATTCAAGGTATTATCATCGATAAATCTTGTTTGAGTCAATCAACTAAGAGGGATCAAGGCACAAGTCGGGTGCTAAAATATCAGGGTAAAGGGAGGCCCTACAGAGAAATAGGGGCCCATCCCTGCCTTCTCTTTCCCAAGAAAATCATTATGCGGTCTGAAGAAGACTAAGAACTTAGTGACAATAACAAAGTGATGTGCCTCAAATGCAAGTGTAAGGAGAGGGATACACAGTTGGTCGAGAAAGTGGATGCAATACAATTAGATATGTGTCAATAATATGAACATCCATAGAAAATGACAATTATTGTCAACCCAATGGAAGACATCCAATACTTAAAGGGAAGGTTGTCCATACAAGTAGATGAAACTGAGGTGCTACTTACAAATATTGTTACTTTACAGGACCAAATATATCCTCTAAATCTCATCCCCAAGGTGGTCAATGTTGCAAGAAGGTAAGGATGATTTCTTCAAGACTTAAACTCACCACTAAAAGAGGAAAGTTATAATATCATGATGTAAGCTTGTTACAAATTTTTTTTGTTAGGAATTTATTGTAAGATGTACTCCTACAAACATGAAATGAAATTTGAAGCTCTATATATTCCTTCCAGACAAAGGAACAAGAACTCAAATGAAAAAATGTAGCATTAACTCTATTGAGTTTTACTGTGGCTAGACTTGATCCAAATCTATACTCATTCTCGTTAAAAAATAAATTAATAATTATATTATAAAATATTAATAATATTATATAAAAGCACATGTGTGTGTGTGTGTGTGTATATATATATATATATATATAATAATTGTTATGATATAATATTATATACATGGATAACTAATTATATGTTAACTTCAATCAATTTCTTTAAGTAATATATAATAATACTTTATAAAAAGAAAGAAACATAAATATATATATATATATATATATATCACATTCAAACATCAAAATTAAAAAAATATTTATACTCTTGAGTTATTTGATTTGAATCTAATTCTAAATTTTACCTGTTTTAAAGAACCCAAAAAATGGAAGATTAAACATATAGAAGGGTTGCAGCTCATTATTCAGACAATTGATACTACATGAGACACACAACACACACTTGCATTTACTAGGCCATAATCACTTACATATATAGTATTGTAGTCCACTTGAACAAATTCTTAGAATATAGAATTTCAAAATACATCAAAGAATGATTAAGAAATTATTCCAAACATATTTTGAAAAATAAATAACAAGCACTATATTTTTTAGCACAATCTTGTATATTTCTCCATGATTATTCTAAAGCTCAAACTTAATGGAGAAATGTTTTGTCTACCACACCCAAATTATTCCTAGATACTTCAAATTTTGTCTTTCCAAGAGGTTTTGTAAATATGTTAGTCATATTTTTATAGGTATTTCAATGTACTAAATAAATTTATTTTGACTGTATCTTTTCCCTGAAAAAATGATAGTGTGCCTGAATATGTTTTGATGTTGCATGGTACAAAAGAGTATTGACTAGTTTGATTGTTCTTTGATTATCACACTTGATAATCAAGAGTATTTTTTTTTCTTCTCTCACATATTCAATAATTCACCCCAACTAAACTACTTCATGTGTAGCACTGCATAAAGATTTGTATTGAACTTTAGTTGATGACAAAGAAATAGTTGGATGTTTCTTACTACTCCATGCCACAATCCTAGATCCAAGGATGTATTCATATCTTGAAGCTCATTTTTTCCATAAATTTTTCCAGCCCAATTTAAATCATAATAGTCTACCAACTCAACATCAAAATTATCAGTATATTTTATACCAATGTTAAGATTTCCCTTCGAATGTTGAAGAAATCACTTCGCTTCTTTCCAATGGATTTCAAGAGATTTGGAAATGAACTAACTTAGGATGGTAACTTAATATTCTATGTCTAGCCTATTTGTAGCCAGCTATTTTATACTTCCCACTAGCTAATGATACAATGTACCATCCAGCTCTCTTATCCCATCATCACTATAGAGTTTTGCATTATGTTATAAAGGTATTGATGCTGTCATACATTGGTCTAAATTGAATCTTCTTAGTAGCTCCATGTTATATCTACATTGTATAAAAAATGTATGTCCACCTTCACTCCAGATCTCACAGCCTAATAAATAATGCAATTGACCAAGGTATTTCATTTCAAACACCTATGATAGTTTTATTTTTTAACTTCATAAATTAACATAGAAGAATTTCCTATTATAATAAGTGTTGGCTCCCTGTGATTTGCAATATTGGCAAGAACAAACACTGTAGGGGCCACATTAGAACCACTTTGGAATCATAGGACCTAGCCTTCCTGGATTCAGAGAGGGATCTCCCTATGTATGTGTTTCCAAATGATATCTCTTTATGCTTTTGTTTATGATATTAGGCTAGTTATGAAGTTCTAAGGACTTGTTTGTTTTGGTTGAATTACTTGATAGGTTGATAGATCTGTGGTGTGACTAATTGAAGGGATGTTTTAGTTGAATAGATAGACCATGATAAGACATCAGTCCATTGGGCAATGGAGTCATAAAATGATTTAATTGTTCATCAACTCTGCAAGGGTTTTCATAGGGCAAGATAACTATATCAAGTGGATCTCTTAGACTAGATTGATATGAAACAATAATAAGTTGTGAAGGTAGTAAAGCTATAGTCAATAAAGAATCTTCTAGCTCTACTTAGACAAGAAAAACCTTTTAGGTAACTGTTTGAGGCAAACCAAAGGACAGAGCATACCATAGACTTCTTTGGCCAGAATTTAATAAGCAAACCTTCAAGACAACAATCCAACAATCCTAAGACTACTTTAAGACAAAGAAAACATTTAAGATAACAGTGAGAGCAACTAAAGAGAAAGCTAAACCTATCTTCTTTAACTCAACACTCAAAATACCTTCAAAGCAACATTTTGAGGCAGACCAGAGGATGGGGCATACCATAGACTTCCCTGGTTTAGACTCTACTAAGTATACTTCAAAGAAAGGCCTTAAATAAAATATTTCAAGCTACACCAAAGGACAGGGCTCACCATAGACTTCTTTGGCTTGACTCTATTAAATCATTTCTAAGACAACAAGCTAGATGGAACTAGAGAGCAATTACGAATTCTCCAATCAAACCTTGCAGAAGAAAAAACTTAAGATAAAGAATGCAGACAAAAATAGGGTACCAAGACACCATATCCTATTCTAAAAATTCCTTTCTTTTATCATACAAATGAGGACAAATTGGAAAACATGAGAAAAACAATGACAAACGAGGAAAACTTCACCATTAACATAGCTCAAGAATGCTGTGAATGTGCTTTTATTACTGATGATCAAAACAGTTACATTACTCCATATACAATAGCTCTCTCCAAATGAGATCTTTCTCAAATCTAGCCTAGCAATCCTCAACTAGCTCAGCAGCAGAAATCAGCCAAATCACCACCAACTAACCAACACTAAAAATGAAGCTCATATGCAGTATTTATCTGCAAAATGACGAGGTGATGCTAAGCTAGGGTTTAAAATATCATTTATTATAGAGTTAATTATTTTTGACCTTTGAGACCATGCAAAGCCCAAGGAAAAAATATTTGAAGGTGTTTCTATGAAATAATAACTCAATTAACTTCTGAGTTAATTTCTGTGAAATTTTTGACTTTAAGGCTTTTTTCAATAACTTTGCAATAACTCCTGGCAGATGAAAAATATCTGTGACTGTGTATAATAACTATTTGATGCCTTATTGAAAGAAATAATGTTGTAGATGGAAAAATATTTTTAAAGAAGTAACTGCATTGGATTTTATTCATTCGAATGTGTTTCTGTGCTAATTTGCCTCTTCTTTATCCTTAAACTCTGTTTTAGGCCTTTAAACTCGGATTCATCCTTTATCTGTCTGTTTCACTGTATTTTTTGTTTATCCTATCTTTATCTCTTTTTTTAGGACTAATCCTTTTGATTTGTCTTTAATCCTTTGCTTGATGGCTAATCCTTTGATTTTATCCTTTGATCAGTGATTAGCCTCTTTAACCTTTAATCTTTTCCACAGTCCTTTGATTGTCTTTTCTTCTCGCTGTGCCTTTGTTTTTCTGTGTTTTCTGGTGCAGGGATGCACTTCTTCATTGATGGAGGGTTTAATAACCATCAATAACTATGTTTTATTGATGATTAAGCTTCAAATAGGGCCTCTGGTCCTTTTAGAAATGAAATGGAGCCTTATATTGTCACCCAGGCATTTAATTGAACATTCTTGGACCTTTGGGATGCATTTTATGCATTTCTTCCATTAAACCTGCACACAAAACAAAAAATTAGCTTTAAAACCTGCGAGGAGGGTTTTTGCGCATTTTTTACGCGGGGTTTTTGGGCTCTTGCGGTGGAGAATGGTGTTTTGGGCCCTTGGATCATAGGCGGGAAGTTCCAACGGAGGAGGCGGTTTTAATTTTTGGCATGGAGGGAAAAAGTGGTTTTTGAAAATCGAGAGGTGTTTCATGCAAATGGAGGGGCGAGAAACGGTATTCAAGGTGGGCGTGCGATTCCACTCGGCCATTGCCTCATGAAATTGGAGATATCATTGAGCTTGTAGGGTCGGATATTGTTTAACCCGAGAGCGATTAAATGTGTGATATGTGATCGAGAGTTGTTGGATCTTGGGAAGGGAGATCGATGGTGATCGGGCGATTTGGGGTGTGAGTAGGTGGAGTGGTGGGGTTTGAGCACGAGTTATTTGCCGTGAGCTTCTTTGTCGTCTAACGGAGGTTCAAAATATATGCGGGGTTTATTTACATAATGGCGGGGTTTATTAAAATGCGGGTCCAAAACACGAGACAAAAAGTAAAGGCACTTTTTTTGTTTTTAGAGGAAAGGGGTGGGGTTAGGGTCATATGAGTGTGAAGGCTAAGAATGAAAGGGGGCTCGAGTAATAATAATAAAAATTCGGGTTATGTATTAAAAGTAGAGCTTTTTATCATAAAAAAAGGACCAGATAGTTTAATTTTTGTTTTAAAATAATGTAAAAAGGAATTTTACATTGTTTTGATGAAAATAAACGAAAAGGGTGAAGGGAAGGGGGTTTATGAAGGGCTTTGAAGGGGGAAAATGGGTTTTTAGGGGAGAAAATGAGTGAATGAGAGTTTAGGAAAGGAGGGAGAGTAAAAATGGGAAAAATAGCCCAGAATGAGTCTTTTTAAGAGAGGCAAGGTAACTTGAGAAATCAAAGATTGAATATAGTGAAATAGGTTTGTTTAGGATAATTAAGGCAGTGAGATTTCTAATGATAGCTGATATGCCAATAATGCTATCTTTAGTTGCTTGTGGAAAATCAATAGTCACCTAGTGAACTTTGTAGAATATAAGAGGATAACAGTGGCTCCAGCTAGGGAGGGCAGCTCCTTTAAGAGGTGTGAAGAACCTCAAAGGTCAAATCTATGGAATAATTAGATCAGTGCCTTGATTTTCACTTTGACAGAATCCTTTTCTTCATTTTGTTGATTTGTTGTTATTCTTTTGAAGTTGTGACCTTTCAAAATATGAAAAACATGATTGCTTCAACTCAAACTCTACCTACCCTCATACTTTCCTAATATTTTTTCTTCATTGGGTGCATTTATATTAGCCAAACCTTGACATTATTTTCTTTTGAAAACAGAAAGATATCTATTTCTACACTTATATCATCCAGAAGCTTAGATTAGACTGATGAGCTTTTTATTCTCTACCTAATCTACTTATCTTTCAAGTTTGAACAGTTTGACAGATTTTCATTCTCTATTCTATTTAACATGAAATTAAAACATGATCAAATCACTATTAGACAGTTTGATTTGTTATGAGCTTTGGCATTTTATACAAGCTGCACGCAGATTTTATTTTGCAGAAGTTAAAACTAAAACTTTGAGGGCTGTAATTTGGAATTTTTTATTCATCCCTCTCTTTCTTTCTTGGTTCAAATTTTAATATTGGAACCAATATATTTTCCTAATCTAATCTACTGATAAGCCAAGTTTAAATAGTTTAGAAAATCTTCATTCACTAACCTATCAGCAGAAATTTAAAACTTGTTCAATCACGATGAGGCTGTATGACTGAAAAAAACTTCTTCTTCCAAAGTAGTGGTATTTGGACTTGCACACTTTCAAAAATATTCTTTTTTGGTATGGGGCTTTACCTTTTCTTCTATATGACCTCTTTTCTTCTTTTCTTTGTTCTTTTTCTTTTATTTTGTCAGAACAATATGAAACTAAACTGAAAATATACTCATAGTGTTGAGCTTATTTACATACCTATCTATCATACTCTAACTTATATACGGTATGTACATCAGGTGAACTCTCTTTTCCAATACATCCAATCAAGTAAGTGACTACATGATTGATTTTCATTCAGCCTTTTAGGTATGTTGAAAGAATAAAAAGGCCACTCCCATCTCAATTTCTTTTGAATAGTAGTGCTTAAAACTTCCTTTAAACTATGCAACAAACTGTTCCTACCATATTTCACTCCCTTTTCAAATGGCTTTAAGGAACTAGCAAAAGGATCTTGGAATAATTTCTGGTTCTGAGAATTTGAATAATCAATTGCATCCAGGATTATTCCTTGCTCGATTTTGTTATGCTTTGGATTCTTCTGAGTGATAACTTCTTCCCTTTATTCCAAACATTCTGCACTTTATTCTTCACTCTCATAACTGATATGTGTTTGTTTATCAGTATATTTGAGTTGCTGAGAATGATTATCTTTTTCCCACAAACTAGTTACTGATTTCTCTGCAGTGTTAGCTTGAGTCTAGAGAACATAATCATCATCATATTGATCATATCTGGGTATCTTATTTATAGAAGGAATTTTATCTAATATTCACACTAGATAAGCATATTTATCTAACATATGTGGATCTATAAGTATATTTTCTAATCTATGGTAGTTGGGATTAGAAAGAGGGTGTTTGTGGCCATTAGCTTCTTCTTTTCCTGGGATTGAAACACAATGGTTTTCTTCCTCTTGTGCCTAATCATGAGGTTGAATGTCTTCTTGAGCCTCACACAGAAGGGCAGATGAAATGTCATTTGTTTAAGCTTCTATGATCTTCTCTGCTGCTTGATATTCCAAAGGATTCCAGGGTTGATCCTCTGCCTCTAAGACATATTCCTTGTCATCTATGATTTTATCATCTGATAAGTGAGAGAGTTCTTTTTTCCTATGATTATCAACTAGAATGTGCTCCAGTTTCTTTTTTGCAATATGAAATGAATTGAAGCATAAGGGTAGAGATTCAAAATTTGTTAGCTCCTCCTCTATTTCAGATTCTATGTTTTCAAGATGGCTTAGGGGGGGAACTTCCAGATCTGAAGAAGGGTTTACATTATCTATTTCTTCCCTGACTGACCCTTTCAGGCATTCTTCCTTGTTTCTAGTTGCAACCTATTTGTAATGCCCTCTTAATAATGAAGCATAAGATGTAGGAAGGCACCTAGCTCTTACTTGACTTGTCATTTTGTTAATTACTCAGAAAAGGGATCACTGCATATTTATAACTAGTCTTGGATTCTTCTACCAGTGGAGTATTTAGGCCTATTGAGGGTTATGGAGTTGCTAGGTGAAGGATTTTTACTTGTTTTATGGTTGGTTTTTTTCTACCATCAGCAACCAGGTACCATTATTTGCTACCACTTGATTTATCTAAGTTTAAAATGAGGTTTTCTAATTTGTTGAGGTTGTTTATTACTCAATAATCCCCAGTATGGTCGCCACTATGTTGCTCCCTGTGATTTGCAATATTGGCAAGAACAAACATTGCAGGGGCCACATCAAAACCACTTTGGAATCCTAGGACCCAGCCTTCCTGGATTTAGAGAGGGATCTCTCTATGTATGTGTTTTCAAATGCTTTTGTTTATGATATTAGGCTAGTTATGAAGTTCTAAGGACTTCTTTGTTCTGGTTGAATTAGTTGATAGGTTGACAGATATGTGGTGTGACTAATTGATGGGATGTTTTAGCTGAATATATCGTCCATGAGAAAACATCATTACATTGGGAAATGGAGTCATAAATGAACTTAATTGTTCATCAACTATGCAAGGGTTTTCATAGGGAAAGCTAATGATATAAAGTGGATCTCTTACATTATATTGTGATATGAAACAATAATAATTTGTGAAGGCAGTAAAGCTATATTTAGTTAAGAATCTTCTAGCTCTACTTAGACAAGAAACGCCTTTTAGGTAATTGTTTGAGGCAAACCAAAGGACAGGGCATACCATAGACTTCTTTAGCCAGAATTTAACAAGCAAACCTTCAAGGCAACAATACAACAATCCTAGGACTACTTTCAGATAAAGAAAACATTTAAGATAACAGTGAGAGCAACTAAAGAGCAAGCTAAACCTATCTTCTTTAAATCAACACTTAAAAGACCTTCAAAGAAACATTTTGAGGCACACCAGAGGACAGGGAATACCATAGAATTCCCTATTTTAGTGTCTACTAAGTATACTTCAAAGAAAGGCCTTAAAAACAATATTTCAGGCTACACAAAAGGACAGGGTTCACGATAGACTTCTTTGTCTTGACTCTATTGAATCATTTCGAGGACAACAAGCTAGATGGAATTGGAAAGCAATTAAGAATTATCCAATCAGACCTTGCTGAAGAAAAAATTAAGATAAATAATGTAGACAGAAATAGGGTGCCAAGACAGCATATCCTATTCTAAAACTTCTGTTCTTTTATTAGAGAAATGTGGAAAAAATGGAAAACATAAGAAAAACAATGACAAATGAGAAAAACTTCACCATTAACATAGGTCAAGAATCCTATGAACATGCTTCTATTACTGATGATCAAAACAATTACATTACTTCGTGTAAAATAGCTCTCTGCAACTCAAAGCTTTCTCAAATCTAGCCTAGCAATCCTCAACTAGCTCAGCAGCAGAAATCAGCCAAATCACCACCAACTAACCAACACTATAAATGACGCTCATATGCAATATTTATATGAAAAATGAGGAGGTGGTGCTAAGCTAGGGTTTAAAATTTCATCTATTACAAAGTTAATGATTTTTGACCTTTGAGACCATGCAAGGCCCAAGGAAAAAATATTTGAAGGTTTTTCTCTGAAATAATAACTCCTAACTTAAATTCTGAGTTAATTTCTGTGAAATGTTTGACTTTAAGGCTTTTTTCAAAAAATTTGCAATAACTGCTGGTAGATGAAAAATATCTCTAACTGTGTATAATAACTATTTGATGCCTTATTGAAAGAAATAATGTTGTAGGTGGAAAAATATCTTTTAAATAAGTAACTGCCTTGGATTTGATTCATTCGAATGTGTTTCTGTGCTAACCTACCTCTGCTTTATCCTTAAAATCTGTTTTAGGCCTTTAAACTCTGATTTATCCTTTTTCTGTCTGTTTCACTATCTTTTTTGTTTATACTGTCTTTATCTCTATTTTTAGGACTAATCCTTTTAATTTTTCTTTAATCCTTTGCTTGATGGCTAATCCTTTGATTTTATCCTTTGATCACTGATTAGCCACTTTAACCTTTAATCTTTTCCACAGTCCTTTGAATGTATTTTCTTCTCATTGTGCCTTTCTTTTTCTGTGTTTTCTTGTGCAAGGATGCACTTCCTAATTGATGGAGGGTTTAATAACCACCAATAACCATGTTTTATCAATTATTAAGCTTGAAATAGGGCCTCTGGTCCTTTTAGAAAAGAAATGAAGCCTTGGATCATTACCCAAGCATTTAATTGAATGTTCTTGGACCTTTGGGATGAATTTTATGCATTTTTGCCATTAACCCTACACACAAAACAAATAATTAGCTTTAAAACTTGTGGGGAGGGTTTTACTCCATTTTTTCTAGGGTTTTTGGGCTTTTGCAAGGCAAAGAATGGTGTTTTGGGCCTTGGTTCCATAGGCAGGAACCTGCGGTAAGTTCAAACGGAGGAGGCGGTTTGAATTCTTGGCATGGAGGGAAAAGAAGTTTCTGAAAACCGTGAGGTGGTTTTAGCACAGATGGAGGGGCAGAAATGGTATTTGGGGAGGGCATACAATTCCACTCAGCAACTGCCGTGTGGCGGGGGAATAACGCTTATTTCATTTGGTCAGATATTGTTTAACCTAGGTGCAATTAAATTTGCGATATGTGATTAGGGTCATTGGATCTTGGGAAGGGAGATCAATAGTGATCGAGCGATCTGGGGTGACGAGCAGGTGGAGCGGTGGGGTCTGAGTGCAGGGGTGATGTGGCAGGCTTCTTTGTTGTGTAGTAGGGGGTCAAAATATATGCAGGCTTTATTTACATGGTGGCAGGGTTTATTAAAAGGTGGGTCCAGTAAACAAACAAAAGCAGAGGCGCTTTTTGTTTTTAGAGGAAACGGGTGGGGTTAGGGTCATATGAGTGTGAGGGCTAAGAATGAAAGGGGGCTCAGGCAATAATAATAAAAATTTGGGTTATTTATTAAAAACAGAGCTTTTTATCATAAAACAAAAGGACCCAATAGTTTAATTTTTGTTTTAAAACAATGTAAAAAGGCATTTCACATTTTTTTGATGAAAATAAAGGAAAAGAGTGAAGGAAAGGGGGTTTATCAAGGTTTTTCAAAGGGGAAAATGGGTTTTTAGGGGAGAAAATGAGTGAATGAGATTTTAGGTAAGGAGGGAGACTAAAAATGGGAAAAATAGCCCAGAACGAGTCTTTTTAAGAGTAGAAAGGTAACTTGAGAAAGCAAAGATGAAATATAGTGAAATAGGTTTGTTTAGGATAATGAAGGCAGTGAGATTTCAAAGATAGCTGATAGTCCAATAATGCTATCTTTAGATGCTTATGGAAAATCAATAGTCACCTACTGAACTCTGTAGAATACAGGAGGATAACAATAAGATAATAAAAATATAAGGAAATCATAATAGCATTCCCTTTTTTCTCTAAGTTGATATATAGACTAGGGCCACTTTTGATTTGCATAAAACCTTTCCAAATAAATAATGAAGCAATCTTACATACAAAGATCTTGGTCCCTATGTTAATCCATATAGTTTTTTCTTTAATTTGTAGACATGGTGCTCTTGACCCTTTTTAACAAACCCTTATGGTGGAACAATTTATAATTATTCTTTTAGTTCCCCATTCAAAATGGTATACTTAGAATCTAGTTGATGTATTTTCCATTTTTGTTTTGTAGCTAAATTAATAATAAATATAATTGTATTTAATTTAGCTACAGGTGTAAAAGTTTCTTCATAATCAATTCCCTCTTTCTATACTTACTTATACTTTCGACATCTTTACATTTGAGTTTTAACAACCATTTGGATCCCATAGTTACTTTATTTTTAGGAAATTTCATTAAGTCCCAAGTATTTTTTTTTGTTATAGCCTCGTATTCTTATTTCATTGCATCTCTCCACTCTTTATTCCCATTATCTTCTTTGAAGTTCAATTATTTTATGAAATTCATTACTTTATTTATTATGACGTAATATTTAAATCTTATTAGTGATTGCGATTAACGATTTTACCTTCTTAGTGTTGCATTGCATTAATATGTTCTCTTATTTTGCGATCAATCATATCTTCCTTTTGGTGTGCTATGGCTGCTAGAGGTGTCCATTCCACTGGATTATTCCTCTTTTTTTTGTCATTATTATCATCTACATCCTCTTTCACATCATAATACTCCTAAGGAATATGTCATGCATCATACATGTCCTCCTTATGGCCTTCATCTGTAAGCCCATGAAATAATACATCTCTACTTGCAAAGATATTATTTGTGTAGGGATAAAACAACTTATAAGCTTTATGATGAAAATAGTAACCTTTGAAAATACTCTTGATAAATTTTGCAACAATTTTCCTCCTATATTATTTCTAGACATGACAAAACACTTTACTTGTGAATATTTTCACATGGATTACTACTAGTTTATAGCCATAAAGTGCCTGAAAATTATCCTTACAATCTAAAATTTTGGTTGGATTTTTATTCTTCAAGTAAATATTAATGTTAACAACTTCAACCCAAAAATAATTGGTAATATTTTTACCTTTTAACATGCTCTGTGCACATTCTACTAAGGTTTTGTTCTTCCTTTTAGCTACTCCATTTTTCTATGAAGTATATGGTAATATGTGTTGTTATCCAATTCTGTAGGATCTACAATACTTGATGAATTCATTTTAAATATATTCTCCCCCTTCATCTAATTAGAAGATCTTGTTGTAGTTTCACGTTTGTTTTCCAACCATATTTTTAAACTCCTTAAAATATTCAAATACATCTCTTTTCCTTCTCATGAAGTATACCCATGAATATTTTTTATAATCATCAATCAAGGTCAAGAAATAATAAGATCCACCTAATGATATAGTCTGCATAGGACCACATACATATGTATCCAAAATTCCTAGAACATCCCTTTTCCTTTTATCTATATCGGTATGGAAATTTTCCACATGCATATTCCCTAATGTACACCCATCACATGAATAAAATTCATTATTAATTATTTGAGGCCCTTCTACCATTCCTCATTTTTAGAGTAGTAATAAATTATAATAATTAATGTGGGCATACCTTTAATTCGAAAGAGTTTATGTTTTCATGGTCGTGGATGCCAATGCTTAATAGATTTTAGTTTTCACATTGAGCTTATGCAAACCTCTAATTATAAATCTTGTTGCAATGGTATTGAAGTGATATTGTGAACCATTCACCATGAAATTTGAATTTACAGATTCTACTCTCAAATCCTGATTTGTTATAGTGAAAAATAAGATTGGATTATTCTTAATATTAGGCACATATATCACATTATGGGTTTTTTTGACATTAGCATTAGATATTGTCATTGATACATCACCATGCCCTTTAATTTTTTGTGAAAAATAATCCCTAAGATATATATTCACACCATTATTAGTTTCATGAAAGTTTTCAAGCCAAAAAGCCATTTCAAAGGTTGTTTCACCTTTATTCCTCTTGCATGAGTATACATTCAAATCATCAAAAGTAGGAGTCTTCACCCTTGTTGCAAGACATGTGATGAACATATGATACTCATGTAACATTCTATTTAAGGTTATAGTGACTATTTTGTTGTTATATATTGATTCACCTATATCTCCAAGTTTATATTTAATGTCCTTAATTCTTGAAATAAAATTATTGATACTTTCATTTTCTTCCATTTTAGAAGTAGCTTACTCTTCATGGACAAGAGTCAATTTGTATTCTTTGACTCATAAAAATCCTAGAGTGTTGTCTATGTATTGTTTGATGTCTTGTAGTCTCGGATATGCAGTATAATGTTGTTTTTATAGACATCCTTAGCAACACTCTCACCTTAGTCTCTCACTTCTCCCAATATTTAATTTATGCGCTTGCAGCTCTTAGAGATTCAACTAGATGCATTTTAGATTTCCAATTCACTTAATTGGCACTATCCAACTTGATTATTTAATTTAGCTATGATCCTGCTAGAATATTAGCCATCTTGAAATAGAAGTTTCTCCAACTTAAATTTCAAATCAATCAAAAAAAATTAAGCTACTTTTTGTGTAATATCAAGTTACCAAATTTACAGCTTATTCCATATCAGATCCTTGCGTATTCCAACACATTCACACTCCTCGATTTGTCCATTAACGTGGTCACTCACAATTTGAATCGCCACCAAAATTATATTTCCAAATTTGCAACCTTATACATACCTCTCTTTTTTTAAATCATTTTTTTTTTTATATCAATAGGTTTGTCGAGGTCCAATGTCAAATTTTAAAACATCATCCAGCATAATTCCACATGTAGGTCACCACACAATTTCAACCTTCCATGTTCACCACGCGCATTCCAAAACCTCCAAAAGCAACCCACTCACTTCAGTTCCACACCATACATTGGATATCATGCTATACAGAGGTTGCTACACATCCATGCTTCAATGATGATACAGATCCATGCTATATGTTTTCACATAGGTCTCCACTGCACAGACCTCTGTGAACAATTTTTCCACGTTGTACACTCAACAAGGTTATGCCAATGCCTTAAGCTACTCCAACCTGCAGTGATACACAACTTAGAAAAAAAAAAAAAAATCAGCACTAACACATCTTCTCTTTTCACATTACTACCAAATTCCAACTGTTACTTCAACTTTATGTGTATAATTGACTAATCTACTATAATAGTTCAGGTCGCCAATGACATTTACTTTTCACTATGAATGAATTCTACTCTCTACATCCTTATATCCATTGCAGTTTTGTAGCTCTTCCTCTGCAACTAAAAATTGAGACCACTTACTATATTGGTCTTCTACTTGTCCCATTCGATAAAACCATAAGTGTGTTGGATTCCTATAACCTATTTGTTTCCTCAATTTGAACCTCCTCAAATTCCTCCCGTGGCTCAACCTCCTCAGATGTTTGATCGTGGCTCTACCACATTGCTTTCAAGTTGGTTTCGAGCTACCTGTATTATGTCATGCTACACAACCATCAACTCAAGTTTATAAACATCGCTCAAGAAAAAGAAACAATATGCCACCCAGATCCAACTACTCACAAGTTAACCACAACCTGGTGGCTCAACACAATATAATAACAACACGAGGAAGGTTCTTCTCACACATTTCTTCACACAAGTTTCAATCAAGTTGGACTCACCAACGTAGGAGGATTTGTACTCCTTCAAACTCAATCAACTCTAGCATCACACACCTTCTAATCTATGTCTTCTAATCTTCGAAGGAAAAATATGAAAAAGGGTTGTAGTTTACTAGTGAGTGACTCACACAAGAAACTTCACAACACATTTAACACATTTACATTCACTAGACCAAAATCACTTACATATATAACATTATAATCTAACTAAACATATTCCTAGCATATAAGATTTAATAATAGATCATGGAGTAATTAATTAATCAATCCAAACAAATATAACAATACATAACAAAAAATACTATTAAAAAAAAAAATAGATTTATCCATTCTAACATAAGATACAAGTTTGTTCCCATATCAATAATAGGATGAATATGCATATCTTATTAATAGCTACTCATCATCTGGCATTAGATATTCTATTTCCCTATTCTTCTTAGGACACAAGTTCTCTATTTTCACATGGAAAGACACACTAGTTTTACTAGTATTTCCAATCCCAACACCCCATAACATACAAGTAAAACTTTCGTATATAACCTGAATTGTATATCATGATTAAAAATATAATATTTTATTTCTTCACAAGTGCTTCCTAGATTTCATATAACAATCATGTTCATTTTCTTTTGATAGGAGACCGACAATTAATATTTATGTTGTGATATACCTAACATTTCATTGTGTTAGAAAATTCTCATTTCTGGCTTGAACAATCCTGGAGATGAATATGGAATATGTTGATAAGGCTGAAAATAGTTAAATGAAAATTTTGAACTATCTTAGATTAGGATGATGGATATGGTGGAAGAGTAAATTGTAAGACTTAAAATTGTAAAAATGAAGAATCACATAAATAATTAACATTGCAATTATTATTTTTATTGTTTCAATTGTTTGAGAATGGAAGTTTAAGTAGTAAAAAAAAATGATGGAAAAATATTCTATAATGATATTTGTATGTTAATGATGATTACACTAAATAATTGTGGCTCTTACATACAACCTAAACGTTTTCTCAATTTAACACTCTCTACATGCCACTCTATACAAGATGGGAGCATACTTCAAATAATTGCAACCGCTCTTCAAATTCTTTTTATTGAATTTGTGATATCAATAACAACATCTTCATTGTGTTTCATATCCTTCTAGAGTATCACAAAATGTTCAACAACTCTAATGGTCTTCTTCATTTTTTCTATTATTTCTCCTACTACAATAATGGCATATTTTCGATACCAACTTTCATCCCATAGAAACTTTCTACTACCTTAATGGCAAGCCGCTTCTTAAGGAATGCTAATTCATGATCATAATAAATTTCAACTTTTATTTCTAGGTTCTCTTCACATTTTTCTATATTTTCAAATGGAGTTTCATATGCATGTGTATCTACTTAGTGGGATTCACTTCACTTATGATGTTAATTTTCTAATTGTACAAAATTCTTCAATTTCTTCAAGAAACATTTTTATGTTTTTTAAGATAATTGAACCATTCATGTATTGTATATATTATTTTTCTTTCAAAGACTATTTATTTTTATAATATCAAAGTATTATATTTCTTATATTGAGACACTCATTTTGTTGACAACTGAAATGGTTTTCCCGTAGATGTTGCTCTCCATTTCACTATATACCATCTTGAGAATATTCCAAGTTTCTTTTCATATGGTTAGTCTTATAATTTTGGAAGAATGTTATAATTTTGGAAGAATGTTATCATCCAAGCAATGTAGAATGAGAAATCAACATTCTTTTTCATAAAAAGTAGATGCTTTCAATCATGAATAATGGCCTCATAAGTTGCTTGAGTGGGAATTTCTTCTAATACGTTCAAAAAAATATCATATAGAACTTCTAAACATTTTATTATTCACATATTAATAAAATTGAAATCATGATTTTTATAAATAAATAAATAAAAATTAAAACTAGTAAATAAAGTAACATGAAGAAACTCAACCACGTTTCAAAAAGAAGAAAAAGACAAATCCACATAATAAATAAATAAATAAATTTTAATATATATATATATATATATATATTACACTTTCTAATCCTGGTTAATTCTCTTATTTTATTCATTTCGTAAATATTCAATAACCCTTTTTATATTCTATGCAATAATTAAAATCCACTTTAAAATATCTCCAAAACAACCGCATAAGGCATAATAACAATATTGTAACAACTCCCACTAATATATATATATATATATATATATATATATATATATATATATATATATTTCATTATACCATTCTAGTCATTGTACTTGTACAATTTCAACATAAGTATTTAATTACTACCTCGTAGTGACAATCATTATAATGTACGTCTTTTTTTTCATATCTTAAGAACTATTTAATTGGTTCTATTCTATATCTTAAGAATTATATTTACCTTTTCCATGAATGTCCTATATCCTTTATGTCATTTTGAGTATTTCTACATGTCCCCCAACATGCATTTTAAAATTTAACTTTAATACTTAATTGAAATTTCCATTTCAACTCATATACCCTTGTTACACTTAGGGTATTAATACATGTCCTTCTGCATGCAATTATTTATGCTAAATATTAACTCATAACTTACCACTATAAAATTGTGATGAACATGATAATATGACATCCTTAAATTCATCAACGAGACCACTAGTCATCCTTTGATACATATGATTTCACTCTTTACGATAATAACCATATGGCTTGAACTCGATATAATATGTCATACGATTCTACCCTTATTTATTCTTTCAAGTTTGTGTTTGTATAATTTTAATGTATTGGTGGCTAATTTATTTCATTTCCTATGGTAATAAACCCACAAGATTAGTACCAATTACGCATTAATTATTAAATTCTACCTTACCTTAAATTTTTTCATAAAATTCAAGTCTTGGTACTATCCATCACATGGCTTCACATGACCGTGATTACTTCTCTTTACCACCACTACGTCAAAGATCGAATGCAATTGTACAGTGGATATTTTGTCCGTCAAACCCTAAGGCTTTTGGACTACTCCCCGCATTATGCATTCAACATTTCATTTGGTTTGGCCCTGGAGTTGAATTTCCTCTGATGGCAGTGAGTGTACAAAATTCGGGTAGTTTTATGCATTATTTTTTAGGATTCCACTTGAACTCTGAGGGATTTCTCACATTTTCCTCCATAAAGACTATCCTTCTTCCATTTTCGTAACTTGAGGCAAAAATTACATTCAATGCTCTATTTAGCCTCTTCTATTGTTTCAAGTCTGGAACAAGGGTTTCTCAAAATACTTCAAGTATGCCCTACCCTAAAAGAAAAATTCTCCATTCCTAACTTGGGATATGCTATCAGGGTCTTGTCACTGCTCTTCCATTAAATTCGAATTGTTACCTTCTGTTGCTCTGAATTTGGTTATTTCACTTTCTTTACAGAACTCTATTCGGCCTTGAAAACTTACGTTGGTTCATCCTTCATCAACACACTGAACTCTGGATTGGATGGATAATGAGGTAAGGGTTTACACCACTCATAGTTTCATAGTTTTATTATATTCTGTTTACTAAGAAATTTTCTTAATTCTAGAGGCTTCAGTTTCTTTAGTGAATGTTGTGATCCGTTCCCATTATTAACTTGGAATAATTTCTGGATTTTATTTCTCTTTTTGTTTCGTTGCCACGAGCTCCGTAGTTGGGATTTTTCTAAATCCAATTCCCCAATTTTTTAGCGTCCCACATCCATAATTCTCGAAACCCCTGTTTCTATTTTTCATTGAGGTTTTGTCATTTTAAATCCAGTAATTCGTCTTGAGATTTATGAGGGACAACCAGTATTACTTCTCATTATAGCTCAGAATTTCTCCCTCCTTTCGTTCCATATGAATTTAGCCTTGTGAATATGAAATTTCCCACCCTGGTTATAGTATAAAACTCGTCGTTTTGAGTTTATTTGTCTATTAGACATACTAGTAATGAATTCGTTTAATTCTTTAAAAGCATAGCTAAATTACCACATGAAGATAATATACTTTTACATACTGTATGCTTTCTTCTCCACGTTTCATATGCAGAAAATTAATCTATTTCTATGGTGATGCAATTTCACTGTTCTTTAGTTTTAATTCTTTTGCGCACCAAAATAATGGTACCCTTATATTCCAAAATTCGGTAATTATTTCCACACCGACAATTCCGATGTGAATAGTTGTGAATCGAGTAAAATTTGCGAGTTCCTTTGTGTGCGAAAATTCTATGATAATGTCGAATTTATAGAATTTCTATTAGCTACTTCATAGGGTACATTTAATTGACTTTCTCGAATTTTATTTTTTATAGAGAGTACACTACCTCTTAGTATATGAGGATCATGAAATTGCAGAGTATTCTTATATAGATTTAAAGTACCTATTCAATTTTGAATATGACATAAATGTAAGGAAATTTTGTGCTCAAGTAACAATTCGGTTTATATACCTTGCCCTTCTTTAAAGGTCAATTCATTTTAATTCATTCTCTATATGTAGTAATTGTATGAATTACTCACTAGCTATATACATATAACTATATTTTTGGATTTTACTCTTCCAACATTCCAATTAATTTCGATCTCTAATAAATCATTCTTGCGATAAGGTTAATGTGTGCTTTATTTTCCAGATAATTAATTTTATTCGCAATCGTCCTTAGTGTTGAATATTGATTTTTACCACTCTTCTTGGTGGTAGTTCTCATAAAATTTCATTTTTAGAATATTGTTCATATTTTTCAATTGTCCAGGTTTGCCAGTTTCTTTAATCACAGGTTTGAAGATATCCCTTCTTTTTATTAATTATTTTCTCCTTTTGAAATAAATTATGTATCTTATCCAATGTTCGGTATATAATTTTCATTTTACCTTTTTGAAAGTAACACATTATGTTTCCTTTTCTCAGATGAATGTACTATTTCGAAATTGGTTCATTGATTCTATAAACTTGTACCCCTCCTTCTTCCAGCTTTGTTATACATTCAAATTCAATTTTATATAATAATATTATTTATTATATTTATTATTCCATCTTTACTTACAATCCCCTTTATTGTAGGCGCAAGGAGGAAATCTTCGAATTTGAAGAGAAATTTATAGGTATCCTCTTTCACTCTATATACTCTTCAATTGTAAATTCAATTTTCGCAATTAAAATCCTCACTTCCACTGCATTGCTTGTTTCAATTTTAATATGCTATCTTCTATAGCAGTGATATTCATTGCAATCATTAGTTAGAGTATCTGACAAAAAATATGCTAATTTTTGAGGTCGTTCATCAAATCAATGGAGACCCTTCAACAATATGCTCCACTATGCATATTTTAATTTTTTTACTTGTACATAGTGTTATGAATATGACCATGATGAAATTTTAACATCATACTGTACAATTCAAACATAATTATTTTTTAACAATCTCCTCCTCAATTCTTCCAGAAGATTTTGAATGGACCTTTATGTGTATGGAAGTCAGATAACACAGATTTTATGTTTATCTATATTATGTTATCACATGTGTGGTTTAGCTTTGGATTATTCTTAGTTTTCTATAATTTCCACTTTACAGCATATATGCACTGATGTTTACATTAATATCTGAAGTTTATATCAGTATAGAATTAATTCAGATATGTATATTAATGTATGATATCAGCATAGGGTTGTTTCCGATATGTGTCTCATTGTATTATGAATGGTATTTATTATACATATATTGTAACTTTTCAACTTAATTCCATATTTTAATTTGAACTTAAACAATAGATTTAGACCGTGGGACAGGGTTTAGAGATTTTGTTTGCTTATCCCCTAGACTCTACGAAGCCTATGTAATAGAATAGGAGACTTAACTATATTAATTTATAATTGAGACTCTTATCAAATACATATGGCAATTAAATTTTGTAAAAGGACATTGTAAAATGCACAAACTCCAATAATTTACATTATATAACATTTAATAAAAGACTCATCCTAATAATATATAACAGAACCTAAATTTCTTAGATCTATCTTTCATTCATCCTCTGATTTCAATTTCATATTTATTATACTCAACTAATAGAAGAACCAAAATTGAGTTAGTAATAAACTAATAATTTACAGAAATTACATACCATTGTATAAAGACTATTTTTCATCCCAACCTCGAGCTTATTCCACAACTCTCCCCAGAGCAGAGACCAATTCCTCCTCTGTGTAGACAACCCCCTTGTCACACTAGGAATAGCTTATTCAAGCTTTCTTTCCCTCACCTTGTTTCCATAACAACATCCTACTATTTTGGGATGTTTTTTCCCTTAGCCTAGGCTTTTCTTTTGTTTTTTCCACAAAAGCTTCCTTTAAAACTAGCTTTTCCTCAGCCTAGTTTTATTCTTAAACCTTCTCAGTAACTTTCCACTTGACTGAGGTTTTTATTAGATATTTTTCTCCCATCTAATAAAAAGTTATTTATTTATTTTTCTCCAAGGATTTCAGGAGAATTTTGGGAAAGTCTTGGGAATGTAGTCCATCCTCATGTATCAGAATTCCTAGTCTCAATTTACTCTGTCTTTATACATTAATATAATTTCCACATTTATATATTAATTTCAAAAATTAATATATCCATACATAATTTGTTTCTTAGGTCCACCTGACCTTTAGGTTTATTCGCCATTTATAAAATTCTAAAAATAGGGTTATTACATAGTCCCCCTCTAAAAGAACAACATCGTCCTCAGTGTTGTAGATCTTTCTGTTTATTTGCTAAAGAGTGATGGTTATGTTTCTTTCATCACATATTCCCACTCCTGAGTAGCTTCCTCAGGTTCAACGTGATTCCAATGCACTTTCACCCGAGCTACGGTTCTAATTAGGAGCACGGTTTCTTCCTGCTCCAATATATGAAGTGGTTCTAGAAGAAAGTCCCCTTCTATTTCCACCTATATCACAGTTCATTCAATCAAGTGAGAAGTTTCATGTAAATACTTTTTCAATAATGAAACATAAAAAACATTATGAAATTTAATATGACTAGGTAGAGCTGATTTGTAGGCCCACTCTCTCCAAAACCTCAAAGGGCCCACAGTATCGAGGTGCTAACTTAGTGTTCGGTGCTGGTTTTGTACATTTTTCTTACACTTATCTTGCTTATTTTTCTTTATAACTATAAGAAATGGGAGTATATTTTACCCCTTTTTCCTACCTTTTTACCCTAACTTGTGTTGTTTTACCTTACTTTCGTTACTTTTCCAATTCCCCAATTATTACGATCTATTATACCATCTTATGACTAATTCATGTGAATGGTTGGAAAAGGTCAATGGTATTTGTGTTGTCCTTTCAGATGTCATTTGTAGCACCAAAGATATCAGACACGGATTTCACAGGAGCAGGTCGGATAGTGTTGTTATAGAAAAACAATGCTGTTACACCTTGTTGTTACAGACCTGCCAACAACTATTGTTATGCTCTGCTGTTACAGACTCGTTGGAAGACTATTGATACAGTTGTACCGTTGACTGATCTTGTCTATATTGTTGTTGATCTGTCCTTTGGCGGTTTCACTATAGTTGTTTTTTTTTTATGATAACTATAGGAGTTGCTAACATTGTATTTTTGGGATAACAAACTAAGGGCAATTCCGATTGTAATATTTTTAATTTATAATCAAAACTTTATTAAGGAGTGGTCATAACTGTATGATTTCTATTTCAATCAACATGAGAATCGCAATATTCGCATGACTGATCTATTCATGGATTTTCTGATGTAACCATTATATATCTCTCGGCCCTAGAAGTCGAGAGGTTAGCAGATTAGTGGACAACAACGTTGTTTTGGCTCTGTAATTGTGTTTAGATTAATATAAATCATCTTTTTATTGTTGTTACATGTGTGATTCTATTTAGTTTCAGTTAAAGTTTCTTCTCTCCCGGCGCCCTGCTAGGGCGGAAGGGCCCTCCTTCTTAGCAGGGATTGAAGTGATTAAAGTATCCCTGTATATGTAATTGTATTTCATTTTATGTATCATTAGAGTGTTGTTGTTGTTGTTCAACTGAGTATATATCTGCTTCGATTCCTATACTTTATATGTTGTTACACATGTGATAGTAGAGATACCAGCTGGGTACTTATTTTGTGGCGAGCTAGAAAAATCAATTGAAGTGTGATTTCAATATTGTGGATTCTTTTACTTCTGCATGAGTGATTTATTTCCAGCATTTTACTTCAGCAACGATTTCCTTTCTTTGAAATTAATTTTGGTTGGTGTATCGGGACAGACAATGCAATTGTCGTTGGAATAAACAAACGTCCCTAGATTGATAATTAAATGTGTGTTGTTCAGTCATTTAATAAGTGATTTATATAGTCCAATATTTTGGTGTTGTTGCCGGGGATGGAAGTGACGATCCAAACAATCATATTTGTTTCTAAGAAGTACAATTTTTGTGTGTTTTTATAGAGTGTTTCCATCAACACAATTGTCGGGCGGTAAGACGAGAGGTAAGAACCTACGCATCTCTCTAACAAGCTTGAACGGGCTCGCCAATGTCTTGTTGGGACACTTAGGAATTGAATTTTGGGTTTTTGTTAGGGTGCCTTCAGCTATACAGTCATTGGGCGGTAAGACGAGAGGTAAGAACCTACGCATTGCTCTAACAAGCTTGAGCGGGCTCACTACTATAGAAACTGAAGCACTTATATGATTAATTGATACGCATAGGGCCCAGGTGTGCCGATAGGACAACATCAACATCTACAAACACCCCCCACTCTACTAACTACAGGAAAGATGGGTGGTAATAAGGAAAAGAAGAGCGTAGATTTGGGAAGGAAAACATTCTTCGGAGATCTGATTTCAAGGGCAAAGAAGGAACAGTCCACATCATATAGAGATAGTAGGAAGATAGGACCACATAAATAAGTTACCATATCAAGGCCTGAACCATCGGTGTCTTGAGGGGTTGGACCTCACCATCCTTCAAACAACATAACCACTCCTTATATTAAAACTCCAGATTCAAAACAGTAGTGAAGAATTACTAATGAGGATTTGAGAATTGAAGGACAGAGAGAGGCCAGTGGGGATCATCAGGAACCTAAGGAACAACAGTTATTTGATCATCAATTGGATGATGGTAGTGATGTTAAACAATTGATCTTGGAATGGCCCGATCCTTCTATTTGTCAATCTCTAGTACACTCTGAGGCTAGTTCATCTTATCAGGAAGAATCAACCATGGGGGACGAAAATGTTAAAGTAGATAGCTTTGTTAATTTTGAATTCCAAATAGTAGTAACATGGGATGAGGCTCCTATGAAGAACATCCCTTTATCATCCCTACCATCCTTTCAAGGGATGGCTATTGATGATACTGATACCTTTCTGTTCGAATTCGATGTGTTGTGTAGAGGTTATGACTATACTTCGGACGCCCAGAAGATGAAATTATTCCCTGCTACTCTGAAAGGGGCAACATTAATATGGTTCATGATATTGGGTGCTGGCACAATTCAAAGATGGAATGATATGAGAGAATCCTTTCTCTTTAAGTATTAGGACTACTACCGAACCAGGGATTTGAAGGAAGAAATTTTCATAATTTCACAGAAGGAGGAGGAAAGCCTAGAAGATTACCTAGAGTGATTCCACTACAATTTACAGAGGTGTAAGTTCAATAACTTATATCTAGAGACTCTAAAGCCAATATTATTAATAGGTTTAAGAGATTATTGTTTGGAACATCTGAATATAATAGGAAAAGGAGACATATCGCAATAAACGTTTGATGAGATAATGAAGCTTTGCCTACGTACCTCAAGAGGATTGGTCAAAGGGAAATTTTTAGTTCGAGACCCTTCACTCTGGATACAGAAGTCCACAAGTGAAGGAGTAACCAGATTAGAGATCAGGAACTTATTCGAGGATTTTAAAACTGATCTCCTTAGCACTCTTTCTACCCAGATCACTACGTTACAAGTCAAGAAGGCAAAAGCATAAGCTGAAGCAGCCTTACCAATATTCTGTCCCCGATGCAAAAATAAACATTTGGAAAGAGAATGCGAACTGAATAGGGTCATCTTGTCCAACATCTGTGAATTGGCGCACTCTACAAATCAGTGCCCTGAGTTGCCCAGACTTAAGACGGTACTCTAAGAATCAAGCGAGGATGTTCAATATTCTTATTTTATCGGATCAAAGAGACCATGGAAGCCGTGACCTACAAGTATGCCTTCAAAATTTTCTTCTTTTTATCCTTGGAATAATATTTATAACAGTCAGCAATACCCATGGAAGTATCCTACTCCTTTCTTAACACAATTTCCTTCACCATGGAACTAGTGGCCATCTCCTCCATCAATGCAATATCCTTCATCACAACCCAATCCTTGGGGTTAGAACTGGAGAGGCAATGGCCAAGGTCTAGTACCCCCTCCAATACCAATGAAACATCAGCAGTTACAACTTCCTTCTATTCAGAATCCTACACCTTCTGTCCGACCCTAATTACCTGTACAACCTAACCCCAATCCAAATAATACGGCAACTCAAATCATGGATGCTCTGGTTACCCTACAGACTTACCTTATCACTCCTATTGGACTTAATGAGGTTCAACTTTGTTCAGGGAAAGAAATCAGATCTGAACAAACCCCCATTATTATTGAAGAAAGTGAATCACCCATGAAGGATATGGACAATTCTGAGGTAGCTGTTACACATGTAACAGGTGATACAACACCTATTGTTACACTTGTAACATCCAGCTCGGGAAATTTTGATGTTCCTACAAAATCCAATTCGAGTAAGGCTCATACATCTATGGTAGCTGACTCGTCTATTAGCATTCAGAATCCCCCATACCCTTAATGATTAAATGAAACTAGGATGGTCTTACATCCTAAATCTGAATTCCTTAAGGTGCTACAAAATTTATATATACGGATTCCGCTCTGACAAGATCTTAAGGAAGTGCCTATATATGCTAAAACAGTGAGGGATCTATGCGTTAAAAGACTTGGAAGGAAACCTAAGGACCCTGCTACTATCCATGTCTTGGGAAAATTGTCCTATCTTATGATTGATCAACCTTTTTTGACCAAGTATAATGACCTAGGGAACCCCACAGTAACTGTTCATATTGAAAATCATCTTATAATAAATACCCTGATTGATCTAGGGGCAGTTATTAAATTTATGACTAAATACCTCTTCATCTCTCTAGGACTTCATGGACTTCGACCTACACCTACAGTTCTTGAACTAGTAGATAAGTCTCGTGTTAAGCCCGAAGGAATAATTGAAGATGTGGTTATCACTGTGGCCTCCTGGAACTATCTGTCTGACTTTCTTATCTTACAAACCAAATCCAATCTGGGGGGTCATCCTTTAATCTTGGGAAGACCGTGGCTAGCCACTACAGATGCATATATCAGATGTAGGTCTGGATCCATGGTGATCTCAGATGGGCAGGCCACTTAGAACATGAATCTTTATCCCCCAACGAAACCTCATCTGGATTTTAATAGTCCCTGGTAGGATGAATTTGCACATGAATCTGATGTTTCCCTACCTCTTCTCAAGCTTGGAAAAGCACAATACTTTAAGGATGAAACATAAGACAATATTATTAATGGTTTTATCAGTAATCCACTCCTCGTTTCCTCCATTAGATATTTGGGAGAACAAGGTGAGGAAGATGATGTAATTGTTGAACATTTGAAAACAACTCCACTTACTATTAGCAGTCCCATTGAAATCAAACCTGGAAAATGTTTAAAAACCAATCCTAACCTGACTGCTAAACAAAATAGATTGTTGGTACAACTATTACATAAATACAAAAAGGCATTTGCATGGTACTATACCGATATGAAAGGAATTCATCCTACCCTATGCACTCACCTTATTTACCTTAAAGAAGATTGCAAACCTATTAGACAACCTCATCGCCGAATGAACCCCGCACTTAAGGAGATAGTAAAAGAAGAATTGCAGAAACTCCTTAATGCCAATTTCATCTACCCTATTTCTGATAGTCATTGGGTGTCTCTGCTTGTCATAGTTCTGAAGAAGAATGGTGAATGGAGGGTCTGTGTTGACTATAGAGAACTTAAAGAGGCCACTCAAAAGGATCATTTTCCCTTAACATTTATTGATCAGGTCTTGGATACTCTTTCTAGAAAAATTAATTTTTCATTTCTAGATGGGTTTAGTGGCTATAATCAAATACAGATTGCATCAGAAGATCAATACAAGAAAACCTTTACTTGTCCATGGGGTAATTTTTCATACAAATTCCTTCCCATTGGTCTCTACAATGCACCAACAACCTTTCAAAGGGAAAAATTAGGTATTTTTTCTGATCTTTTGATTGATTGTCTTGAAATTTTTATGGATGATTTTACACCCTATGGGGATGCCTTTGATACAGCATTAGCTAACTTGGAAAAAATTTTGGAACGTTGTGAACAAACTAATGTTGCTCTGAGCACAGAAAAATGCCACATGATGATGACCGAGGGAATTGTGCTAGGAAATTTTATTTCAGCAGATGGAATCAAGGTAGATCCTGCAAAAATTGAGGTAATCTCAAAAATCCCGACCCTTAAGACAACGAAAGAGGTACGTAGTTTTTTGGGACATGCAGGGTACTATAGGAGGTTTATAGAGAATTTTTCAAAGATTTCATCTCCTTTATTCTCATTACTGATGAAAGATGCAGAATTTGTGTGGACAGAAAAGTGTGAGCGGACATTTTTAATGTTGAAGAACTATGTAACAGCGGCACCTGTTTTACGAGGACCAAACTTGAAATTGTCATTTCATATTGCTACAGACCCATATGACATGGTTTTGGGTGCTGTTTTGGGGCATCTGGAGGATAATAAGCCTTATGCCATTTATTACATCAAAAATAACTTAACTCCAGCATAACTTAACTACATTGTTACTGAGAAAGAATTCCTTGTAGTAGTGCATGCTATCAACAAATTTCAGCACCACATAATTGGGTACAAGGTATTTGTACACACTAACCATGTTGTAATTAAATTTTTAATGAAAAAACCTATTACTAATGGTAGAGTTACACGATGATTATTTTTGTTACAATAATTTGACATTACTATTATAGATAAACCCGGAAAATATAATGTTGTTGCTGATTTTCATTCTATATTAACTATAAATGATGACTACACTACTACTGAGGATTATTTTTCGGATGACTATATTTTTTCCATTTCTACTCACTCACCATGGTATGTAGATATAGCCAATTACCTTACTGTAGGAAAATTCCCACATCAATTATCTTCCAAGGAAAGAAGGAGGATTATACAACAGAGTGCTACCTACTCCTGGATAGAAGGTAATCTCTATCACATTGGGCCATATTTCTAGATTACGCGATGTGTTAGAGAAGATGAGGTATTTGAGATCCTAAAGGCTTCTCATGAGGAACCTTGTGGAGGACACTTCGCTGAAAAAAGGACATGACATAAAGTACTATCAACGAGGTACTACTGGCCAAATATATTCCAGAATGCCAAGAAGTTTGTGAATGGATGTGATATTTTCCCAAGGATGGGCCAACCTCTAAAATCAGATGATATGTCATTATAACCTTAGATAGTAATACAACCATTCGCGAAATGGGCCCTAGAATTTGTGGGGCCAATTAATCCTTCATCACAGCAAAAGGAATAAATATTGGTCTACACTGATTATGTCACAAAATGGTTCAAAACAAGGGAACTAACTATAGAAACAGAGCAGGTTTTTTCAGACTTCCTGTTTCAAGATATTTTTGTTCACTTCAGGATACCCAGAGAGATAGTGATAGATGGAGGTCCTCAGTTCACATCTCATTTGATCAAGAAGTTGGTTGAAAAGTATGGAATCCATCATAAAGTCAGCACAAACTATCATCCACAAGAAAATGGTCAAGTAGAAAGCACCAATAAAGTCATTGAGGGAATCTTGACAAAGACAATAGCCAGCCACTGAAGAAACTGGGCTGAGAAACTTCAAAAGGTATCGTGGGCTTACAGGACAACATGGAGGAATACTACAGGCTTCTCACCATATGAACTAGTGTATGGTAAGAATCCCTTATTCCCCATAGAGTTTGAAATAAAGACATTAGGAACAACTTTGCAGGTCGATCTAGATTTGAGTATAGCACAAACTCAAAGATTGAACCAACTCAATGAGTTGGAAAAGAAATGGTTGGCTGCCATTCAACAGACATAAATCATCCAGCAGAAAAGAGCCAAATGGCATGATGGGTTTATTAAGAAGAAAATTTTCCAGAAAGGATATTGGGCTCTTTCGTATCATTCAAGGTTCAAAGATTTCAAGGGCACGCTCTACACCAGATGGCTAGGTCCTTATGAAGTGCATACATTCTTTGACAATGGGACTATAAAATTGTTCACCATTGACAGAGCTAAGACATCGTTACTCATTAATGGGCACCATCTAAATTTATATCATCAACCTGCTTCAAAGGAATCATTTGTCAGCATTGTCACAAACTCTGATCTCCATGTTACAACAACAGGGGAAAATTCTCCTCTACAGCCTTAAAAGTTGAAATTCCAATAAGTTTAGTAGTTGAAAACCACCTTTGTGGTAGTTGTTACACCTGTTTAAAAAAATAAAAATAAAATCAAAAATAAAATCAAAAATAAAATTAAATTAAAATAACAAAATAAAAGAAAAACAAAAATAAATCTAACTGTGAAAAATCCTTTCTGGGGCGCAGTCAGACAATGAGTAACAGTTGAAAACCACTCTTGTGGTGGCTGTTACACCCATGTTTTTATCCCTCTAATATCATCTTCCCTTCCTGATCCATGTCATAGGATGATGGTATTCATGTAATTTCCTTTTTTGTTCCAATTTATTTTGATTATTATGTTTTTTTTGAAAATTTTCAAAGTTGTCTTGGTTGTTGCACATGTAACAGTCGACAACCACAAATATTGTTCTTTGTAATTAATTCCATAAACAACAATAAATATGCTGGCTAAACACAACAACACGGGCACTGCAAGTAGGATGCCGTCAACTCAAGTCTTCTTCCACGCACCTCAGGTATGTCATTAAAAAGGTAAATGATTGTCATTGATGATTCGGTGATTAATTGGAAAAGTAATGACGCTCCTATGAAAACCATGGGTGGCTGTCACAATTAAATTGGGGGAGGGGATATGACTTGAAATCATTGCAAAAAGGTTTTGATCATAAATGTATATTAAATTCATATGCACCTAATCAATAACAAAATTTTTAATTATGACCTAATCTGGTTGGAAAAGAGCACGTGTACGAAATTCCCATCACTTTCCATAATAAGCCATTTATGAATATTAGTGTCAGGTAAATTTTCGTAAATCCGTGAAAGATGACACCTTTCATTAACCTCCTAAAACCTTGCATTCTCATTGTAAACTCGTCGAAGGGGATAAGTAGATGTGTTGAGAAACAACTAGCTCAAGGAAACAGTGATGTTACAGCAGGATTGAACAACAAAGAAGTGAACTCAGAAACTTAGTGATATTACAGTGTTGTTGGACATTAAGAAGAAAATTTGGAAAAAAATAGCAAAGATGGGTGGAGAAGTGGTCAGGCATGAGCCAGACTCTATGGATGCTCTGGAGAATTTCCCATAGTCTTACCATATATTCAGAGATGCTGGATGGGTTAAGTTTTTCCAGAAGCTTGAAGGCTTAGACGAGGTAGTGGCAATTGAATTTGCTCAGAATTTGAATAGCAATCAAACCCACGTAATATGCATGCAATTGGAGGTGACTAAAGTGGTGATTGCCCGAGTAACTTCATCACTAGTAGAAGGGCGAAGGTGGTTTAATAGAACAATTAATGACCCCTCCTTGAAAGAGGATTTCCTAGTAGGGGAAGAGAAATTGGAGAAGAAAGGAAGAGGAATTGACAAATTGTCACTTCCTCATCCGTGGGAAGACGTTGCCTTGGGCTTGATCAAATATATCACTTGAGAAGGGAGGTCCATGATAATGTTCAACTATCAATTTCCTATACTTAACCACCTTCGGCATTAGCAAAGAATAAATATTCCATTCTATTTTCTTGGAAAAATCAAGCACATGGAGGCAGCAATAAAAACAACAACACACATGGAGGCATGCGTGACTAATCACGGACTCGTTAAGCTCATTATGCTAGATTCCCTAGGCCAGCAAGGAAAAAATTGGGAAGAATTCAAAAGAAAAATACCAAGGACAAGCCCGGGGAAAAAAACCATGACCTTAGGGGAAAGACAGACAGAGGAAGAGACCCAGACTTGGTCTGCTGGAGTTAGAATTGGGAAGAAGCCTATTGAAGAACCAATTGGGGACAGAAGACCAAAACAAAGAGTGAAGTTCAGCATACTTGCAGAACCTTGCCTACGACCGAGAAGGATACGGAAGTAGAAGTTTTAGAAGAAGAAAGGCAACCTTCCTCATCAGGTAAGGATGAAACCAATGCCTTGTGGTTAGAAATTGAAAAATTAAGAAAATTAAACAAGGAATTGAAGTGGAAATTATCTAAGGGAAGGAAAATTCTGGTGTTAGTATGCATGACATGTTTTCAAAACTTAACAAGAATAGGATATAATTCCTGTAGAGAAAATATCAACCCAATGGAAGTAGAAACAAAATAGCAAGAGGTTGTTACACAAGAACCTATTGATGATACTAGTGTTACACAAAAACCAGCAGTTAAAGCAGAGCCTCTTGTAATAATTGACCTAGAAGCTGACCCACAAGAACCTGTGGAGGCCACTCCTATTGTAGAAGAAACAACAGTGGATAGAGAGGTGATTCTAGGTGAAAACAAAGGGGCTGACACACAAGAACCCACCAAATAGGCTGTGGTTACACAAGAACCAACAGCAGAGGTGGAACAACCCCATGAAGTAAAGTCTAGTACACCTATTTTTGATATAGATATTGAATCTAGGAGAACACCGAGTCCCATCGCGGGATGGAACTTTGAGAAAATATTGTTAATTTCCGAGTTAGCAAGAAGCAATCTCCCTTCGGGATGGGATGATTTCGCTAAAGGAAAATCAGAGAGAAATAGGCACTTTACATGAAATATGGATGGAAGCAGAGTTGAAGAAAAAGTGGGAGGATTACAAGAAGAAAGAAGCTCTAAAGAAACAAGAAGAATAGCTCCTGCTGTTACATGATCAGATTTGAGACCTCACCATAGATATACAAAGACTTCATGATCTCACCCTCAACTTGTTGGGTTGTAGGCGACCTTCTCCATCATATCCTATTTTTCTATGGGAACGTTACTTCTTGTTTTAGTTGAAAGCCATTATGGAGGACAAACCTTATTTATGTTCCTCCACTTGTACATTTCTGGATGTTTTGCGTGCCTCAAAATTTGATGAGCAAAGTTTGTTGTGTGAATTGTTTTTACAAATAATTATTTGTGAACATGTGAGTAGGAAAATGATTGTGACAATATTCTCTTATATGGGAGATCTTCAATTAAGGGCTTTTGTATCCTTCATGAGGAATCATATTGAATGGCGTCTGGCCATTAAATATATGGAGACTAATGAGGTGAAGACATCATTGTGGGTTTAGGCAGAACTAGGACAGGCTGCTAAGTTGAGATGAGAATTCAGGAGAATGCTGAGTACCCCTGGGATTAAAGAACTAGCTGCCACTTATAGAAGAATAATTGTGAATTTTTGCCTCAATCAATTCGCAATGATGAAGAGTCGAGCTTTCATAGGGTGTTTAAAATGCACGAAAGCCAACATTTTTGAGTTATTGAAGGGAAATCCATTATCATTCCATAATTTTATGGTGGTTGTTACACACGTACCAACCTACGCACAAATTGTACAATCTCTTGGAGCTTTGTGGTTGGGATTGAAGTTCAAGTTTCCTTTGATCTAATTTCCCATTGAGGATTACTGGACTAATTATGAATTAAGAAAGTATGAGTCAGAATCCTAGGTACAACATTTGATGGCCAATTAGGGATACAGGTCTGCAGACGAGGACACCATTGGTGCTTATGATCTTACCAACCCACACCGAAGATATTCCCATGAGAGATGAGTTTTCATGAGGACATGCAAGAATTTCAGTTGGGGGGATATGTTGGGTGCTAGTATGGTACATTTTTCCTACACTTATCTTCCTTATTTTGATTTATAACTATAACCAGTGGGAGTATCTTTTACCCCTTTTTCTTACCTTTTTACCCTAACTTGTGTTGTTTCACCTTGCTTTCATTACTTTTCCAATTCACCAATTATTATGATATATTATACCTTTTTATGACTAATTAATGGTGAATGTTTGGAAAAGGTCGATGGTATTTTTGTTGTCCTCTCAGATGTCAGTTGTAGCACCAAAGATCTCGAACACGAAGTTCATAGGAGCAGTTCAGATAGTGTTGTTACAGCAAAACAATGTTGTTACCCCTTGCTGTTACAGACCCTCCAGCAACTATTGTTACACTATGTTGTTACAGACTCGTTGGAAAACTGCTGATACAATTGTACCATTGAATCCTCTTGTCTATATTGTTGTTGATCTGTCCTCTGGCGGTTTCACTATAGTTTTGTTTTGTTATGATAGCTGTAGGAGTTGCTAACATTGTATTTTTTGGATAACATCCTAAGGGCAGTTCCGATTGTAGTATTTTTAATTTCTAATCAGTACTTTATTAGGGAGTGGTTATAACTATATGAGTTCTATTTTGATTAGCATGAGAATCGTAAGATTCTCATGACTGATCTATTCCTATATTTTCTTATGTAACTACTATATATCTCTCAGCCCTAGAGGTTGAGAGGTTAATGGATTAACGAAGGACATAATTGTTTTGGCTCTGTAATTGTGTTCAGATTAATATAGATCATCTTGTTATTATTGTTACATGTGTGATTCTATTGAGTTTCGGTTAAAGTTTCTTCTCTACCTGTGCCCTGCTAGGTAGGAAGGGCCCTCCTTCTTAGCAGGGATTGCAGTGATTAAAGTAGTTGTGTGTATGTAATTTTATTTTAGTTTATGTATCATTAGAGTTTTTTTGTTGTTGGTCAGCTGAGAATATATCTACTTCAATTTCAATACTTTATATGTTGTTACACATGTGATAGTAGAGATACCAGCTGGGTACTTATTGTGTGGCGAGCTAGACAGATCAATTGAAGTGTGATTTCCATCTTGTGGATTCTTTTACTTCTGCATGAGTGATTTATTTCCAGCATTTTACTTCAGCAACGATTTCCTTTCATTGAAATTACTTCTGGCTGGTGTATTGGCACAGACAGTGCAACTGTCATTGGAATAAACAAACATCCTTGGATTGATAATTAAATGTGTTGTTCAATCATTTAATAAGTGATTTATATAGTCCAACACTTAGCACAACTATTGTCATTCAATGTAATTTCGCAAGGTTTAATCCTTAGATATACATAACCTCTAGCTTTGAATTCTCTGTGAATTATTTTCTTATTTGCATAACTTTTCTGATTAGGTTGAGCTACTTTAATATTCTCCTGAATTATTTTCACAGTCAGCTCCACCTCATGTTTTGTTTTGGGTTCAAGGACCAATTTTTCCTCTTGTTGACTCCAACTAAGTGGAGTGTGTCATTTTCTACCATACAAGGCTTCGAACAAACTTATTTTAATGGAAGCCTAATAGTTGTTATTGTAAGAAATTTATACTAAATTCATAAAGTCTTCCCGCTTATTGGGTTTACTATCACATACATGCACATCACGTCTTCCAATATCTTATTTTTTCTCTCTGTCTAACATCTGTTTGAGGATGGTAAGATGTAATGAAGTTCAACTTTGTACCCATTCCTCCAAACAAGATTTTCCAGAAGGTAGATGTGAATTTTTCATCTCTATCAGAGGTAATCATTTTTGGGATTCCATGGAGTTTAAATATTTATTTAATGAATACATTGGCCACTTGTGATGTGCCAAAAGTAGACTGGACATCCAGACAGTGTGTTGCTTTAGTTAATGTGTCCCCTACACCCATAATTGAATCATGTCAATACTTGGTACATGGAAGCCTTGTAATAAAGTCCATTGATACCACTTCTTATTTCCATTCTGGAATATGGAGGGGATGCAATAGACCGGCAGGGTGCTAATGTTCTACTTTAACTTGTTGACACTCCAAACACCTTGCCAAGAAATTAGCTACCTCCTTTTTCATTCTCAGTCAAAATATATTTTTCTTCAAGGATGTTATCGTCTTTTAATAACCTGGATGACCTGCATAAGGTCTCCTATGATATTCATCTAATATTTCATGTTTCAAATTTGATACATTAGGAATATAAAATATTTTCTTGTAGTTGATCAATCCCTGTTGATTTATAGTATATCCTGCAAATTTAGCTTGCTATAATTTTTCGTGAAATTTTACATATTGAGGGTCTTGCAAAAATACTCCTTGAATTTGTTCTTTCCACATAAAATTTTACACTACTTCTTGTATATGTAAAAATTTTAGGAGAATGTATATTTAAAGAATGACAAAATTAGTTTTCTTTCCCTTGTGTGTGTTTTATTTCCATATCAAACTCACTGAGGACAGCTAACCACCTTGCTTGTCTGGAATTTAAATCTAGTTTGGTAAAGAAATACTTTAAACTTATGTGACTTGTCATTAATATGAGTTTCTTTCCCAACAAATAATATCTTCACATTTTTAGTGCATGTATAAAAACAGTCAGTTCTAAGTCATGTACTGCATAATTCTGTTCATTTTTTTTCAATTTTCGAGACTCATAAGTTATTACTGCATTGTCCTGTAGCAATGCTCCTACGAACCCTTATATACAAGCATCGGTACAGACAAGAAAAACCTTATTTGGATCAGAATTTTTTAGTATAGGTGCAGTAGTTAATTTATGTTTTAGTTGTTCAAAACTATCTTGACACTTAGTTGTCCACTCAAATGTCACTCATTTTTTCTGCAATGATGTGATGGGGTAAGCTAATGTAGAAATTATTTCCACAATTATGCGGTAACATCTGAAAATACCCATGAATGATCTTATTTCTGGTACATCGGTGGGTACATGCAAATTCTATATTTCTTGTACCTTTTCTGGATCTACCGCCAATCCATCCTTAGAAATTACATGTCCGAGATATTTAACCTTAGGTTTGTAAAACTCACATTTGCTGAGTTTTTCATACAATTGATGTTCTCTAAGGTTTTGCAGCACTATTCTAAGATGTTCTTGGTGTTCTTCTTCATTTTTGGAGTATACCAAAATATCATCTATAATTAATAATACAATCTTATACAGATGTTTATGTAGCACACTATTCATTAAGCACCTGAATGTAGCAGGGGAATTTGTGAGTCCAAAGGGTAGAACTACAACTCATAATGTCCATATCTAATTCAGAAGGTTGTCTTATGAATTTCTTCATATTTAATCTAGAGTTGATGATAGCCAGTTCAGAAGTCAATTTTTTAGAGTATGGTGGCTCCTCTTACTTGATCAAATAGATCATCTATTCTTGGAAGAGGATACCGGTTCTTGATGGTTAACTGGTTTAACTATTTGAAATCTATACACATTTGGAAGGTGTCATCATTATTTTTTACAAACAACACTGGCGCTCCCCGCAGAAACACACTTGGTCTAATGTAACCCTTGTCTAACAACTTTTTTAATTGAACTTTCAGTTCTAGTAGTTCAGGAGTATTCATTCTATACAGTGCCCAGAAACTGGGGTATCTCCTTGTACTAGTTCAATAGAACGTCAATGTATCTTCGAGGGGGAATATGAGGGATTTATTCTGGGAATACATCCCTAAATTCCTTGATTACAGATAAGTCTTCACTAGACCCATTTTCTGTTGGCTTTCCTAAATCCTCAACTTGGACAACATATACTTGACAACCTTTTCTTGATGTCTATTTTAATTGTAATAAAAAAATCTCTCTAACGGACACTAGTTTTGATTTTCCTTTAACTATTACATATTTTCCTACAACATTAGTGCAAATCACTATTTTTTTCTAAGAAATTCAGTATTTCTTTATGTTGTTCCAACCAATCCATTCCAACTAGGAGACCATAAGATCCTAAAGGAAGGATGTTTAATTCGAGCTCTATACTATATCCATTTAGATTTACAGAAGTTTTGGGTAGTTTATGAGTGATTTTCCTCTTTTTTCCTGTATTTAGTTGCACCAGCCAAGAGTACTGAATTTTTTTTTTTTAAACAACATTTTTCCACTATCTTAGGGTTGATATAACTTAAATTTTCTACCGGATAAAGTAAAACAAACACATGCTCATCAGAGATTATACCTTCAATTTCAATCATGCTTGGTTGATGTTCAGTTTCTCTATCTTTGATCATTTTATGCTTGTTGCCGCCCTCCCCTTCTCTTGTTTCTGCTAGTTTTACAGCTGTTCAATCCTACATTTTTATTGCTGGTAGCATAGTCATGCTTTTCGAGTAGCCTCATTCATAGTTTTATAATTTCCAAATTCAATTCTTTATTTGTAGATGGTAGGCAAACAATTTATAATTTTTTGTACTTTGGCTTTTTCTTCCCTTATGTATGGCACATAACGAAGTAACGTAGTAAAATTTGTCACAATTTCATCGATAATGAGTTGTCTCAGCCTCAACTCATAAAATTTCCTTTTCTTTGTCATCATAATACCTCTCATTAAGGTATCTAGATTTGAATTTCTCTTGAAATTCTTCCCATGAAATAGTTTCTTCATGAAGCAAGTGTACGATTTTGGTCTCTTCCCACAAAAGTGTGGCGTTACCTTGTAGTTGGTAAAATATAATTGTTGCTTTCAAATTTCTTCTGTATTCATATACCTAGGATTATTTGACCATTTTCAGGAGCAAGGCTTCTGCATCCTCTTCCCTCTCCCCATCAAAGGTTGGAGGCTTAATATTTCTCCCTGCAACTCCTTTTTATTTTTATTGAATCATATTCTTCCCCACTCTCAAACCTCCCTGAGTTTTGGTTCTATTTCATTTTGAAGACTAGACTTGGAGGATAATTCCCTTATCAAGCTCTCTTTCTCAGTACTGGCCTGCAATAAATTTTCATTTCTAGTCCTTAGCTAAACTCTTTCCTGCTGCAGATTCTTTATAATTTACATCATTTGAGCATTTTCATATGGTAGGGCCCCTCCACTCCCCCAATTATACATACAAATATTCTCTGTCCGTCATTACAACAGCTATAAATTTTCTGCACTAAATTCTGATCCACAGATATCAATTAGTATTCACAAGTAAAAATTTAAAATGATTATGACAGTAGAAAATATTTCCCTGCGTTGGGACCCATAAGCCTAGAGTTTTTTACATGGGATCTGATACCAATTGTAACAACTCCTGCTAACATTTTCTTTTTTACTATATTTTGTTTATTATACCATTTTAGTCATTTTACTTGTACAATTTCGACATAAATATTCAATTACTACCTTCATAGTGACAGTCATTATAATGTCTGTCTTTATTTTTTTTCATATCTTATAAGCTAGTTAATTGGTTATATTCTATATCTTAAGAATTATATTTACCTTTTCCATGAATTTCCTATATCCTTTATGTCAATTTGAGTATTTCTACATGTTCCCCAACATGCATTTTACCATTTTAAAATTTAACTTTAATACTTAATTGAAATTTCCATTTCAACTCATATACCCTTTATTACACTTAGGGTATGAATACATGTCCTCCTAGATGAAAATATTTATTCTAAATATTAACTCATAACTCACCACTATAAAATGAGATGAACTTGATAATATGCCATCATAAAATTCATCAACGAGACCACTAATCATTCTTTGATATATATGATTTCACTCTTTACGATAATAACCATATGGCTTGACGTTGATATCATATGTCATATGATTCTACCCTTCTTTATTCCTTCATGTTTGCGTTTGTATAATTTTAATGTATTAGTGGCTAATTTATTTCATTTCCAATGGTAATACGCCCATACGGTTAGTACCAATTACGCATTAACTATTAAATTCTACCTTACCTTACCCTCTGTTATAAAATTCAAGTCTCGGTATTATCTGTCACTTGGCTTTGTGTGATTGTGATTACTTCTCCTTGCCACATCTACGCCAAATATTGAATCTAATTAAACGGTGGAGATTTCGTCCCTCAAACCCTAAGCCTTTTGGAATACTCACTGCATTATGCATTTGGCATTTCATTTGGTTTTTCCCTAGGGTCGAATTTCCTCTGATGTTGGCAAGTGCACAAAATTCTAGTAGTTTCACGCATTATTTTTCAGGAGTCCATTTGAACTCTGGGACATACTCACATTTTCCTCCACAAAGACTATCTTTCTTCCATTTTTGTAACTTGAGGCGAAAATTATAGTCAGTGCTCTATTTAGCCTCTTCTATGGGTCGAATTTTGGAACAGAGGTTTCTGCGAATACTTCAGGTACGCCCTACCCTATAAAACAATTTCTCGTTTCCTAACTTGGGATATGTTATCATGGTTTCGTCACTGCTCTTCCATTAAATTTGAATTGTTACCTTCTTTTCCTCTGAATTTGGTTATTTCACCTTCTTTATAGAAATTTATTCGGCCTTGAAAACTTACGTTGGTTCATCCTTCATCAATGCACTGAACTATGGACTAGATGGGTAACGAGGTAAGGTTTTAAACCACTCATAGTTTAATAGTTTTATTATCTTCTATTTACTCAGAAAATTTCATAATTCCAGAGGGTTTAGTTTCTTAAGCGAATGTTGTGGTTCGTTCCCATTATTAACTTGGAATAATTTCTGGGTTTTTATTTCTCTTCGGTTTCGTTTCCATGAGTTCCATAGTTGGGATTTTTCTGAATCTAATTCCCCAATTGGTTAGCGTTCCACATCCATAATTATCGAAACCCCTATTTCCATATTTAATTGAGGTTTTGTCATTTTAAATTCAGTAATTGGTATTGAGATTTATGAGGGACAACCTGTATTACTTCTCGTTATAGCTCAGAATTTCTCCCTCCTTTCATTCCATATGAATTTACCCTTGTGAATATGAAATTTCCCACCCTGGTTATAATATAAAACTTCTCGTTTTGAGTTTACTTGTCTATTAGACATACTAGTAATGAATTCATTTAATTCTTTAAAATCATGGCTAAATTACCACATGAAGATAATATACTTTTACGTACTGTATGATTTCTTCTCCAAGTTTCCTATGCAAAGAATTAATCTATTTCTATGGTGATCCAATTTCACTGTTCTTCGGTTTTAATTATTTTACGCACAAAAATAATGGTACCCTTATATTCCAAAATTCAGTAATTATTTCCGCAGTGACAATTCGGATGTGAATAATTGTCAATAGAGTAAAATTTGTGAGTTCCTTTGTGTGCGAACATTCTATTATAATGTCAACTTTACATAATTTCTCTTAGTTACTTCATAGTGTGCATTTAATTGACTTCCTCGTATTTTATTTTTTATAGAGAGTACACTACCTCTTAGTATATGAGGAGCGTGAAATTGCAGAGTATTCTTATATAGGTGTATAGTACCTATTGAATTTTGACTATGGCATAAATGTGAAATTGTTTATTAAAATATAAGGAAATTTCGTGTTCAAGTAATAATTTGGTTTATATACCTTGCCCTTCTCTAAAGGTCAATTCATTTTAATTCATTCCCTCTCTGTAATAATTGTATGAATTGTTGGCTAGCTATATAAATATAACCAGATTTTGGGATTTTCCTCTTCCAACATTCCAATTAATTTCGATCTCTAATAAATCATTATTGCGAGGAGGTTGATGTGGGCTTTATTTTCTAGAATCATAATTAATTTTATTCACAATTGTCCTTATTGTTGAATATTGATTTTATACCACTCTTCTTGGTGGTAGTTCTCGTAAAATTCCATTTTCAGAATACTGTCCAGATTTTTCAATTGTCCAGGTTCGCCAATTTCTTCAACCACGAGTTTGAAAATCTCCCTTCTTCTTTTTATTAATGTCTTTTTCCTTTTGAAAAAAAATATGTATCTTATGCAATATTCAGTATATAATTTTCATTTTACTTTTACTAAGCAACACGTTGTGTTTATTTTCTTATTTGAATGTACTATTTTGAAATTGGTTCATCGATTCTACAAACCTATACCCCTCCTTCTTCCAGGTTTGTTATACATTCAACTTAAATATTATATAATAATCTTATTAATTATATTTATTATTCCAGCTTTACTTATAGTCCCCTTTATTGTAGGTGTAAGGAGAAATCTTCAAACTTGAAGAGAAATTTACAAGTATCCCCTCTCACTGTATATACTCTGCAATTTTAAATTTAATTTTCGCAATTAAAATTCTCACTTCCACTGCATTTCTTGTTTGATTTTTGATATGCTATCTTTTATAATGGTGATATTCATTGCAATCATTAGTCAGAGTATCTGAAAGACAATATGCTTATTTTTTAGGCCGGCCATCAGATCAATGGAGACCCTTCAACAATATGCTCCACTATGCATATTTTAATTTTTTTATTTGTACATATTTGTATGAACATGACCATGATGAAATTTTAACATCATATGTACAATTCAAACATAATTATTTTTGAACGGTTTCCTCCTCAATTCTTCTGGCTGATTTTGAATTGACCTTTATGTATATGGAAGTTAGATAATACAGATTTTATGTTTATCTATATTATGTTATCACATATGTTGTTTATCTTTGGATTATTATTAGTTTTCTATAATTTCCACTTTACAACATATATGCTCTTCTGTTTACATTCAAATCTAAAGTTTATATCAATATAGAATTAATTCAAATATGTATCTTAATGTATGATATCAGCATATGGTTGTTTTTAATATGTGTCTCATTGTATTATGAACAATATTTATTATAAATATAATGTAACTTTTTATATTAATTCCATATTTTAATTTGGACTTAAACAACAGATTTAGACCTTAGGACAGGGTTTACAGTTTCTAATTGTTTATCACCCAGACTCTACCAAGCCTATGAATTAACACAGGAGAATTAACTGTATTTCTTTATAGTTGAGACCCTTATGAAATACACATTCCAATTAAATTTTGGAAAAGGACATTGTACAACACACATACTCCAGTAATTTAGTTTACACCCATCCTAATGATAAATAACATAACCTAAATTTCTTAGATCTATCTTTCATTCATCCTCTGATTTCAATTTTAGATTTATTATACTCTAATAATATCAGAACGAAAATTGAGTTAGTAATAGACAGATAATCGTACAGAAATTACATACCACTGTATAAAGACTATTTTTCCTCCGAACCTTGAGATTATTCCACATCTCTCCCCCAAGCATAGACCAATTCAATCTCTGTGTAGACAATACTAGGAATAGTTTATTTATTATTTATTTTCCTCATCTTGTTTCCAGAATGGTGTCCCGCTATTTTGGGATGTTTTTTCCCTTAGCTTAGTCTTTGCTTTTGATTTTTCCACAAAATCTTCCTTTAAAACTAGCTTTTCCTCAACCTAGTTTTATTCTTACCCCTTGTTAGTAAATTTCCACTTTACTGATGATTGTATTAGATATTTTTCCCCCATATAATAAAATTTTATTTATTTTATTTTTCTCCAAGGATTTCTGGAGAATTTTGGGAAAGTCTTGCGAATCTAGTCCATCCTCATGGATTAGAATTCCTAGTCTCAATTTAGTCTGTCTTTACACATTAATATAATTTCCACATTTTAAAATTAATTTCCAAAATTAATATATCCATACATAATTCTTTTCTTAGTCCCACATGACCTTTAGTTTTATTCTCCATTTATAAAATGTTGAAAATAGGGTTATTACAAATATTATGCATATACCATTGTGAATCATAATAACGCATGAAGACTATTGGGAATGTAAATATTTTAACCACTAATTCACATGAAGTATATTAATACGAAGGTGTGGACATTTGGAATTATCCATTAATTTAATCCTTGAATAACTTTAAGAAAAAAATTCTTACTTTCAAAGAGTATATTGATATTTACCAATATATAATCTGGTATCTCTTGATATTTACAAGTATTTAATGTCATCTTGACTTCAAACCTTTTTTCTCTACGATGAACTTCAAAAAACCTTCAAACCCTTTGTGCTCTACAAAGAGAAACATCGTGACTTGAGCAGATTACACTCAATGGTAACTCTTTTTTGTTGTAGTGCTAGCTAGGAAAGGAATTTCTTTTTTTTTAATTTAACAACAAAGTTTGTTAATTTATGGGATAGTTAAATTGTAATCACCATGTTATGAAATATTATGTAATAATATTCAAGGTTCAAATCTCAAATTTTATGGTTCATTTGGGAAAAACACAGATAGGATTTACACATTCTCAATAATAAATAACCATCAGGGTCTCTCACAACTCTCTAAACTATAGTTGGGCAGCTTTGAAAATCAATAACTACTTATGGTTCAATCAACCTCACACTCTGATATTTCTAGTATTTTCGTATCTAATACCACTCTAATGATAGTAGGAGGAAATTATAACAACAAAGGTTGTTAAAATAAAGAATAAGTTAAAGAAAATAATGAAATAAATAACTCACATAACAGAACTGCAACGCATGCATTCAAATTGCTTTAATTGCTTGAGGTAAAAGTCTATCTAGAGAAAAAATATTATGGAGAGGTCCTCCATAAGGATCTTAGGATGCTAATAATAAACTTACTCAATAATTTTATAATTTTATTTCTTACATTTATGCTAAAACCTTTCCCAAATTAAGACTCTCTTCATGTGGCTATATGCAAATTGGAGTAATTATATCTAATATAAGTAATGACATGTAGTTGCTATTTCAATTATATCTCATGTAAGAAATGGCATATAGATGTTATTTTAAATTTCTTTTTTTATAAAGAATCATTTAATATACCTAATGATTAAACATTTTTTTATTAAAAAAATTACCTTTTTCTCTTACATTTTGGTGCAATCATTTGTAGGTTCATATTACCATGTACGGCCTTAAATGAGTATTGAGTTTTTTATTTTACATAGTAATTCCCACTTATTTCTTGATGAAGAGCCGACCAAGCACCATATACATTAAAAGATAACATAGCCTAATTAATGTGATGTAGTATATGAATACTTTAAAAATTGACCACCCAACAATTGGAAATCCTAAAGACATTAGGCACATACAAATATTAATCTAATAATAAATTATATTGCAATGAGATAAATTAACATATTAGTAGAAATAATACAATCAAACATTGGTTCAAGGAAAATTAGCATGGTTGGAGAGATTTTATTATGTATTAAAGTTGATATGGGAAACCCAATATTCGAATTGATTTACTCAATCTATATTCTCAAAAGACATAGAGTTAACTAAAATATGATAGATTATGGGGCATTTAGTAATTTATATAAAAAACGTATTTTTCTACATCATGTTTTACTTTGTTAAAAAAAAATCCTAATAAAATTTCAAAATGAACTTATTTGCAAGAGAATATAAATATAACAAGCCTTGGATGGGTTTCTAGAAGGCCAAGCATCCTCATACTTTCATTGACCATTGTTCAATTCTCTTTTCTTTTCTTTTTTTTTTCAAAGTTCCCCTCAAACTTTCTTTCTGATTCTTTAGTTCTTGTAATGTTTTTACTAATTCTTAATTTTGTTGATTGTTTATGAGAACTAAATCTCATAAATCATTTCCTAATTTCTTGGATTCATTTATATCAATGCCGCATAAAACTAGAAGGAAAAAAAAAAGATGTAATCGATATAACCTTAAAATTTTGATGTGATCATATTATTTTTTCCCCATCATATGTCTACAATCAAACAATATTATAGAGACTACACATTTTACTGCAATATCCATCATTTATATTATCTTTTTTAAATAGCTGTTAGCAACTAATAACTTCTCTACTTTTTCTTCTTGTGATCTTTTTTTTCACTTCTCTACTTTTTCTTTTTGTGATATTTTTTCTTTTTATATTTTAAATCGATAGGATCTATGCTAACACACAATGTGTCACTTTTTTCAATATTATGTTCCTCCATTAAGAAGATGAATAATTTTTAATTGATCTCTTAGAAGAGAAATGTTATGATGCTCCAAAATAGAGAAACATAAAAGAATTTTTTTATTTTCATACCAATTGTTATTCTCCCCATGTAGTTTCTAGAAACAGTATCATTAAATTCAAATTCTCCATTTTTCAAAAAAAAGTCTAGTTTTTTCTTCAACTTCTCTATTTCATATGATATAAACCAATCTACTACTTTTATGTTTTATTCTATTTAAATTGAGTATTTATCTTTCTTTCTTTTTTTAATCCAGGTCTATGATAAACACCTTTAATATGTTGGTGATGAATACCCTTATGATGTTGGTAATTAGATTCCTCATCATTTAGATATATTGGAAACATTTTCAAAATCTTGTTACAAGATCTATAATTTTATCATATAAAAAGGGATATTAATGGTAACATGGAAAATGTAATGGAAGGTAATGTTCCAATTATAGATTATATAAGGAGTATTTTTCTTATTCTTTACTTTTTATTTAAAAAAATACAATTATAGAGTATATTCATTATTTTCTCAAACATATAATTAACAACTCCTGCCTTCATATTTAAATATCAAAAATCTCGATTATTTTTACTAGGTGGCGACTATAAATATCATAATTTGATTTCAATGAAAGAGAAATAAAATTAATTATATGATTTTTCTTGATTAATAAGTTTCAATACCAAATACACTTAAGCTCCAACCTTATCCTCAACATTCAAAAGATGAGCTTGGCCTCTATCAATATAGTTATTCATTATTATATCTGGCATCTATGAAGTTTAGGGTTGATTTCAATTAAATAAAAACAAATAAAAATAGAGCATTAATTATTTAGTACCAAAATCCAATTCTGAATATAGACATTTCTTCATTTCTTCCTTCTTGCCTAAATTGAAACATTTTCATATAAGCATGAAAACACATGTTTTTCCTTCAATGATTTTAATCGATGACAATGCTCTCACTAACCCACATTATTTAAATATTTCATACTCTTTATTCCCACTTCGAGATAACAAGAGTGTTCCCATATTGATCCAAATCGATGAATAACAGGAATTTACACGATCATAGTTTTAAGACAATGTACACGGAAATTTTCATGCCAAAATTTCATGGCTGCAAACCATGAAATAAGTATGTATGATAATATAGATCTTTTTCTAATAATTGGGAATGTCTCCCAGTAGCTTCCATAATTACAACACTTTGTTCTCCTTACTTAATGGATAATAGCTTTGGTAATGAATGATTTCGAAGTTAAATAGGGCACAGATAATTCTAAAAAATTTATACAAATCCTCTTCAACATAATATAAATCTATAGAAATTTATCTCGTTCCAAAACTAAAATCCTAAATTCCATACATTCAAAAAAATTCTTACAACTACTTTAATACAAAGTGTGCAAGATGACTTGAGACTCAATAGTCTTACCTATATTTTCCATTATTAGGAAAATCTAATCAAATTCCTAGACTTTCTATAACTTCTTAGATACATGGGAAAAAATACAAAAAATTGAGAATTTGGATAAACGGTTTTTAGGTATCCATCAACATTTTCATATTTAGCAATAAATTTTCAGTGAAAAGTTGTGTTTGTTCCAATGCAGCGAAATGTGAAGCTGCATTTTGATGATGACTCAAAGAAGGTAGATGGTACATTGTATAGACAACTGGTGGGAATCTTGAATTATCTTACTACAACCATACCTAATTTAGCATACTTTGTTATTTTGTTAGAAGAATTTATGGCAAGACCTCTAGAAAGCAATTGGAGAGCAGCAAAAAGATTACTCAGGTATCTTATAGGAACAATTTATTTTGGTCTTAAATATACTGATTCATTTGATGTTATTGGATCTGGGATTGCTTCATGGAGCATCAAGAAGCAACCTATTGTATCATTGTCATCTAGAGAGGCATAGTATAAAGTTTTATGTGCAGCAACTTGTGAAGTTGTTTGGTTGAGATGAATTCTTCGAGATGTTGGAGAAGAAAACAAGAAGGCTAAAGTGATTAAATGTGACAACCAGAGCTCAATCAAGATGGAAAATAATCCAATATTTCATTCAATGACAGAGCATGTTGATATCCAATTTCATTTTATTAGAGAGAAGATACAATGTAAGGAAATTTTTAATGATATTGTAATACTTGTGGAAATTTTGCTGACATTTTCACAAAGCCCCTTGGAAAAATATAATTTGAATTATTTAGGAAGATGTTAGGTGTGGAAATCAACCCTTTGTCCATTAAGGAGGGAACTTAGAAAATAATGGAGAAACTGTAATAGTTAGGATTGTGTTTGTAATTAGGAAGTACTTTTTATCATGTTGACTACCAGTTTCACTCATTTATAGGGTTGTGTTTGTAATTAGAAAGTAGTTCCTACTTTTATCATGTTGACTACTAGTTTCACTCATTTATTTCTTATCTTCCTATTTTCTAGAGATAATAAGTTTGAAGTTGATAATTTTTCAAATGTTTCAAATCTTTTTCCTGCAATAAGATTATGATATTCACAATAAACGCTCCCAAGAAAAAAAAAATAGAAACCTATCACGGACATATCCACAAAATAAATCAGCTAACTTATAAAAGAGTGATTGCATAATTTAAGATTATGTAGTCATGGCGATAGCTCCAAATATTTTCGTCATATGATTGAGACTTCTCCAATCAAACTCAAATGGAATGTAGTGCAACTTCAATTTTGACAAAAGGATTATTTTTCCATGCCAACTTTCTCCATAGGATGAATCTTTCAATTATATATTTAGTACCGGGGGAATAACCATCAAACCTAAATATTGATCTTCTGATTACGATGAAATTGAGGTGATCTTCAAATTTAATCTCCCAACAATCTTGGTGATAACAAACAACAATTATGTAATAAAAAAAATTTTGCGACTGGCATATCCATTTCTCGTATTGTGGCTAAGGATTATTTCCAAGTATCTCGCTTCATGTACAACAATGATATTAGAGTGTTACTAGTTTAGTTAATAGAATCCATGAACACCAAAACAAAGAAAAGGACTATAAAATCGACGACTAGTTGGTTTTTTTTAAGTTGGTTGTGATACTTCAATCGTGGAGTCATTTAATCCTGGAGCTCGAATTTGGTTCCTTTATTTTTTGACAGACTGTAGTAATGGATGCAAATGTGGAGCATGTTTTGAAATTTTGGTTACAACCTCGCTAGATCTATGGTAAACAAATTAAACAGAATATTGGGCATGTCAAAGGTTATGGAAGGGCATAGTATTGATTATGGGATGACGTGGAGGATTAAGTCTTGGAACATACCTATCACACCACTAATATGTTTTCGACTCAACAATATTATGTTCAGATATGGGGCATTTGACAAAAAAGTGAGGTAGCAAGTAATTTTACATTAAACATCACCTTGAAATATAATTACTCACATTAACTATGGCCTCCCTCTGAGGTTCATCTTTCGAAACGTGTGACCTTATTGTGTTTGGTTTTGACTTGCTTAATATGTTAATGATGTGAACGTTTTTCTCAAAACTCCTTGTAGTAATTCACAAGGAATTCCTATGGTGTGAACTTAGCAAAAATCAAATCGATCATTGAATTTTTTACCTTGAGCCAATTTTCATTTGTGTTGTAATTCTCTTCTATTTAAGTTTCTTTTGGTAGGTAATCATAGAAACGGTGGTTCTAGACGTCTAGAGTCCAAGATTAATTTGTCTTTTCAAAAGAAAAAACAAATTATAATGCTTACGCCCAAACAATGATAGTACATCGAAAACATTCTTCATATTCGAATTTTGGTCCTATTTTTTCATTCAAATTAAAATTCAAGGATAAAACGTATAAATATATATGTGTTTCCTTTTATTTTTATTTCGTTTTACAATTGTATACATTTAACACTACATGCTTTTGTATTACAACATTTGCTTTTTATTATTATAATACAGATAGAATTTACATTTATAAATAATGTTTATCTATATAAAATGTAGGATTACATATACTTATTTGCATGAATGTATATCATATTCTCAAAACAAAGAGAGCAATGCAAAAATATAAAACCTTTCGAAACTCAGAGTCGTAACTAGGCACATCATGAATTATTGGAGCAACAAAATCGTAGGCATTTTGAATTGATGTGCAATAATCACTCAAGGTTGAGAAAATGAAGTAATAACCCAAAGAAGCAATAGAAATGACACAACCGCAGGATAATGCTAAACCTTGTTAGATGTAAAAGCCAGATAAGAAGATAAAAGAAGTCATCAATATCCCAAGTGCAAGTAAAAGGGCGGATTTTCTAAAATTTTAAGTGGGGACCACTTCATTTTGTCCAAAATGTATGAGAGTTTTTGGTGAGCCAACACCTGAGTAATAACCTTCATACCAGTTAGAGGGGAGAAGTGGAAACTCAGATTTTATAAGGTATTGAGCGTATCTAATATTCAAAGAAGAAAATTGAATGTGTTTAAAGAACATTTAGAACCATATTTCCAAAGAAGAAAAATAGAGATGCATGAGAAGATAAATCAAAGAACATAACAACAACATAAAGGATAACCACATGGAAAAAAAAAAATAGTTTGATTATGTGTGTATAGTGGGGCTAGGGAACCAATATGTCTATTTCAAAGTCGAGTATTTTAACAAAATTACTATACATATGTGAGAAAACGTTATTAGCTTGAAATAATTGTGGAAGTTAAAGAAAAAAATAAATGAATGCATTGAACATAATTATTGTGTTAAACTATAGAAAATAATAATACATAAAAGGATAATTGAATATTTTATTTAAGAATAAATTTGTTGCATACAAAATGGGTAGACAAAGGCCTTATCTGCATATATATGTAACAAGATACAATAACATGAACAAGTAAAGGTACAAATATTAATGGAATCACTTAAGCCTGATCATACAATTTCTCTAAACTGGAAATATTGAAATAAGTCGTTGTGATTATGGAAAACCCACAACATCCTCTAGTGTTAATTAAGAACCTATATTTAAGAAATCTAATGATCCGGTGTCATGTTATCCCATAATTGGAGGAGGAGATCCTGCCGCTAAAGAGATTCTAAGACAATGAGTCATAGTGAAAACTTGCAAAACTAAAGGAATGAAAATGTTTGCTTAAAACATTAGTTAAAGTGATCAACTACAAATAGAATTATGTTTAATCGAAACTTTACAAATAATTCTGCCTTTTGGGATATTAGTAGGCTTCCATAAAAAATTTAATTGTGAAAAAAGAGAGAGAGAATTAGCCACCTAATTAATGCAGCTAGGACATGACCCTGGTCTAGATCTAAGGTTATCCCAAGTTAAGAGTTACTCTTAATATTTGTTATGTAATACAACTTAGAATGATCTGGGGTAATCTAAAGTAGAAAAATAAAAAAAACTACAAGACAAAAAAAGGTTATTATTTCCAGATCGTACATTATTGGTCTATGGGATGTCATATTTAGAAATATATGCAGCCTTTTTTAACACTTATGGTAAAAATTTGAGGCAACTTATCTAAGTAGAAATTCCATGAAAGTTTCTTATTCAGCATACCCAGGTCAAAGAATCTAAAAATAAATCCTCATAAATAGAGAGTAAACTCTAGAGATCAATAGAGCTATGATATTGAACTTGTAAGAAAGGATTTCAATCAGATACCCTAAAGATAATCTAACAAGAACAAAAAATGGTGGAGTAAAACCCTAAAAAAACATATAAGTGACAAAAAATATGATAATACCAAGTAAATAAATGGTCCTTCAGCATGGTCATAACCCTGATGTCTCAAGAAGAGTGACCCAAGGGTTTCAATTTTATCGAAGGAGGTCAAGAGAAAACCTAAACGTTTTAAACAAATTTGAGATTTAGTAATCTTCTAATTAGAGAAATTGGGAAAGAAGGGAATGAAAAATAAATACCATAAGACAAAAATAAGGGAAAACACTCGTTTAACAAAGGAAGTAAATTTACCTTATTGTGGTTAGAGAAAAATATTTAGAAGGAGAATGGTTGTGACAAGTTAGTCTCAAGGGGAAATTATAAATAAATTTGGAGCACAAAATGTTTAATATTTCCTACCATTGTATAAACCATCTTATCATTTAAAGGTTTAGACATAAATAAAAATGGGAAATCCTCATGCAAGACAAAACCCAATAGTGAAAAGGCAGGTAATTACTCTTAGCAAAGGGAGCAAGGCTTGAGTGTCTAGAGAAAGTACACATAGAAGCCACAAACGAGGATTATAGAACACCAATAAAATTAGGCATTGAACCCCTATTAGTATGGGGTTTCTTTTAAACACCCTCATGCACTAGAGATATTATTAGGTCCCTATATTACTAGTGTAGACCCATATTTTTGTTACTCTAGCCCACTTATTGTTATTTTTGTACCATTGTAGTCCCCATATTGCTATTATTGTGCCCCATAAAACCCCACTATTTGTATTGTTGTTCCCTTACATTATTATTGTTAGGTCGGCTAGGATTATATCGTGACCCCATGGACTCCTATATATAGAAAGGAGGTTTTGTCATTTGAATCATCCAATAATTGTTCATTTATGTAATGTAAAGGAGGTTTTCCCCTCGAAGTGGTTGATTTATAAGGCATTGATCTCCCTTTTCTTCCATTTTTGGAGTCGGTTTCATAAAATTTTGTATTAAAGATTTGGATTCTAGGATTTCGCTGCTTCAAACAGGTCATTGTGGAATTTTCACTATAAAAAATTTTCTACGAAGTTTTAGAAGCTAAAAAAAAACCATTTGCAAATAAATCTTGATGAACTTCATGTAAAAATTTCAGATCTTGGTTCGCAATATTTTCAGAGATATGATGTGTGGAAGTTACGGTTTTTTCCAGCTCTTGAATTTCATCTCAAAGAGGTGACCTTGTGAAAATTTTCATACCTTTCCCTTTGAGCATCATAATGGAATTCTATAAAAAGTGACCAAAATTACACGGATTGTAGTTTACTGTTTATCAGTTTCAGAGCCAAAGGAGGAAATAGTGACATGTGGCATGCCGTACAAGTTCTCTCTACTGAAGCAGCCCATAATTAGGTCACTGCGGGAGATTAGGCATAACTTTGCCTTGAAGAATCCAAATCAAGTTAGAAATGTGGCATTGAAAATAAGATTCAAAGGGCTACTCAAGGACCAAATATATACTCTCAAGGATCCAAAATTCCAGAAATATATTAGTTTCAATATCGAGCTCCTCAAACGCAAGAAAAAGGTGTGTACTTTTTTTTTCAAATTGCATAAGTCTTGTTTGAAAAATGAGATTTAAGTGATTCCAAGGGCATATTGAAGCATAGTTATCATTATTGTGTTCTAAAATGGCCCCTAGAAATAATTCAACACCCATTAATCCCTAAGAAGGCTCTACTATGACTCATGAAGAGGAAGAAGTGAAACATGATATATCAAAATTAGAAGACCAAGTGCACCAAATATCGCTCTCGCAAAGAGAAAAAAAAAATGAAATGGAAGTTTTGAAGAAATGTGTGGAAGCTAAGATGGATGGTTTGAATAAAGGTGTGGAAGCTAATATGGATGATTTGGAGAAAGGCATGGAAGCTATGATGAATGCTTTGAAGAATGGCATGGAAGCTAAGATGGATGACATGGAAGCTAAGATGGATGGAATGGAAGCTAATATGGATGACATGGAAGCTAAGATAGACGAAAAAATGAAAGACAACATGGAATACATGAATAATGATCTAAAAGAAGACATGAAAGATTTGAAGGAAGGTTTCAAAAATTTGATACAAGAAAGAATTCCTAATGGTGAAAAGGTAGTATAGGAAACTCATGATGAGAAAAAAATAAATGTTAATCGTGATTTCATAAACTCTAATGTTGGATTGAAGACCCACCATATTTCAAAGATGAATATGAGGAATTTTTATGGAAAGGATCCCGTAACATGAATACTACATATGGAGCAATATTTTGATCTCCATAATGTGAAAAACACAAAAAAGGTATGCATTGCAACTTTACATTTAGAACAAAATACATTTGTATGGTATTGATGGCTTTGCTCTCATAAAAAAAAAATCACTTGGTCAACTTTTACGGAGGAAATGATAGCACATCATGAGGATACAAAGAGCAATGCCATCTTTAGTCAATTGATAAATCTCAAACAAAAGGGTTCAATGGTGGAGCACATTGAAGACTTCTAAAAATTGAATATAAGTATAATTGATTTCGAGAGGAACACATGATTGATTTCCTCATAGTTACTTTAAAGGATAAATTCCAACATGAGGTTCATCTTTGGGAACCTAATTCATTGGAGAAGGCATTCAGGTTGGCAAGAAAAATTGAAGGTAAAATTATGGCGACAAGGAAGCCTACCACTCACATCTATAAATATGGAAGTGTTGCTACTCCTAGACTTCCACAACCTACAAGTTTGACACCACAACAATTGGAAGAAAAAGGAGAAAAAGGGATTTGCTACAGTTGTGATAGAAAATACACTAAAGATCATAAATGTGCTGAGAAGAAATTTTTTTACATATATTGTGAAGAGGAAGAATAAAATGAAAAAGAAACTTCAAAAGAAGAGGATATACACCAGGAACCAACCCTAGAGAAAGAATAAATGAGTCTAACCATAGCCTATAATGCATTAGTAGGAATTACCACTCCTTAAAATCTCAAGATAGAAGGATATATCAAGAAGAAAAATGTAATAGTGTTGATTGATTCAGGTAGTACCCATAATTTTATTCATTGTAAGGTAGCCAAGGTATTTAATTGCTTCCTATACCCAGCACCAGAGTGTCAAGTGATGGTTTCAAATGGAGGGACTGTAAATTTCTCTAGAAAATACTATAATATCAATATAACCATGGGGGAATATGTATTGAATATTCCAATGCTTTACATTCCAATGGGAGGTGCTGATGCTGTACTGGGTGTACACTGGTTACAATATTTGGAGACGATAGATTTTAATTTTCAAAAACTTTCTAGGAATATACAAGGTAAGTTCCTTATATCAAACACCAAAGGTCACCGATCACAAATAGATCACAAATCAGTACACCAGTATATCACGTGGTTAAAATCCTCGAAGAGGGAAACAATCCATGGCCTAAGCCAACGCAACCACTTCAGGAAATTTATTAATATAAAAATAAAAATTACATAACCTTCTCTCATAAAAAATTACCGGAAAAATGACCCTCCATGCCCTTTAAATAGATATCATGGACCAATCGGGTGTTAAGACATGGATCAAGTTTTGTTAATACCGAGGAGACAGTGAACCGTCGAATCACTACAATTCGTGACCATCGGATTATAAGGTAGAAATTTACATGGTAAAGAAACATACTTTTACCTAATTCTACACTACATCAAGTTATACTTAACTATTTCCGATGTGTTGGAATATCCTAACATTGCCCATTAATAACAACTGGGGATAGGATTGAAGGATTTACAAAGATGACACAAGAGGAGACTATTTCCTATGTGTCGAAATATCCTAAAATCCCCCCTTAAGAACAACCTGGGATAGGATTGAAGGATTTACAAAGGTGACACAATAGGAGAAGGAAGGAGGCATTAGAGCCTATCCCCCCTTAGTGATAACTTTCTTGAAACTCCAAGCATGGATTGAAGTTTGTTAAACTTCACTTCTGTGAAAACCTTTGTAAAGATATCGACAACTTGATCATTGGTTGAACAATATTGTACTTCAATAACACGACCATGAATGAGTTTTCTGATGAAGTGTATATGAAGCTCAATGTGTTTCATACGCTGATGATGATCTGGATTTTTTCATTGCTAAATGGCACTCTGATTATCACACCAAATTGTAGTTGGATGTTGCTGATGAAGGCCAAATTCAAATAGGATCTGTCGAAGCCACATGGCTTCCTTGTTGTCTTCAACTACACCACGATACTCTACTTCTACCGAAGAAAGAGAGATGGCACTTTGTTTCTTACAAGACCAAGTAATAGGTCTTGAACCAAGAGTGAATACATATCCTGCAGTAGAATTTTGATCATGAGGGTCACTAGCCCAATCAGAATCGGTGAAACCAATCAACAATGGAGATGCTCCTGCACTGTAATGAATCTCGAACTAAATTGTACCTTGAGTATATTGAAGTATTATTTTAGTTGCTTTTGAGTGACTTTCATGAGGTTGGTGCATAAACCAAGCAACAAGACCAACGACAAAGGAAAGGTCAGGACAAGTATGGGTTAGATATAGAAGTTTACCAACAAGTTGATGGTATAAGGTAGCATCAACTTCATGGGTAGTAGAAGTGACTGAAAGCTTGACTCTAGACTAAAAGGGAGAAGGGGCTAGATTACAGGCTTCCATGTGAAAGTGGCATAGAAGATCACGGTCATACTTGGACTGAGAAAGGGTAATACATTCTTTGGATTGCAAAACTTGAAGAGCAAGGAACTAATTCAAGTGTCCTAAGTCTTTCATTTCAAACTTCTTTTTGAGACCTGACTTCACACGATTTATATGGTTGTGATCACTACCAGTAAGGATAAGATCATCAACATAAAAGAAAATGATGATGAAGGACTTACCTGCCTTCTTGGTGTAGACAATTTTTTCAGAATGACACCTAGAAAAGGCATTATCTAAGAGAAATCTATCCATTTTGGCATACCAAGCCAAAGGACCTTATTTGAGACCATAGAGAAACTTCCTAAGGAAAAAGATATGGCTAGAGTCATTTTGGATAAAACCAGGGGGTTTTTCCATGTAGATTTCTTCATGCAAATCTCCATGTAAGAAGGCATATTTAACATCCATCTAATGGACTTCCCATTTAAAGAAGGCAGCAAGGGAAAGAACAAGGCAGATAGAATTCATTTTGGCAGCATGGGAGAAGGTTTCAGTATAGTCAATGCCTTCGACTTGGGAAATTCATTTAGCAACAAGACGAGCTTTATGTATATCCACTTTTCCATCTAGTCCATATTTTTTTTTTTAAAACCATTTGCATCTGACAAGTTTTCTTCCCTTCGGAAGAGGAACATGATCCAAAGTATCGTTTGCCAATAAGGAACGATATGATTCATTCATAGCTTCATCCCAATTTGGATGACTTGAAGCTTCTTCAAAGGTGTTTGGATCGAGAATTTCTGGAAGTTGAGCCAATAAGGAAGAGGCTCTTTCGAACTGATAACGTGTACAATGTCGATCTGCACGGTCACATGCAAGAGAACCTATTGCATCTCGAGTAGAGCAGACCCATATTGGAAGTTGTGGAGCTAAAGGAATATCTTCAAGAGGTGGAGGAGGATTGTCATCTTCGTTGTCATTAGATGAACTAGAAGGAATGCTATAAAAAATAGAAGAGATAGAGGGAGGTGGCACATATGCCGAATCAGGCTCACATGCCAAAGGTGGCACACCCACTGAACTAGGCTCGCAGACCGATATATTTTCATCAAATTTTACATCTCTTCTAATGATTATATTTTTGGATTTTGGTTGAATAAGTCTATATCCTTTGACATCTTCATAATATCTAACCAAAATGAAATTTTCACTCTTAGTTTCTACGACTTTATGTTTCGCATCTGGAATATGGGCCCAAGAATCACATCCAAAAACACGAAAGTGACTTAAATCTGGTTTGATTGAGCTCTGGGCTTCTTCTGGAGTTATATTCCTTAAAAACTTAGTAGGAGTGTGATTTATTATATAATTTGCACATTTAAGTGCTTCTGCCCAAAAATTGAGACTAATTCCTTTAGATTGAAGCATACAATTAGCCATTTCTTTTACGGTGTCATTCTTCCTTTCAGCTAACCATTTTTTTGTGGAGTATATGGAACAATATGTTGCAACTGAATGCCATTCTTATTGCAAAATTCGATAAATTTTTTGTTAAGATATTCTCCTCCATGGTCTAATCTTAACTTAAGAATTTGATATCCAGATTGTTTCTCAACAAAGGCCTTAAAGGCCAAGCACTTGTTAAAACTTCACTCTTGATTTTTCAGAAGTATACCCAAGTGCATCTAGAAACATCAAAAACTAAAGTTAATAAGTACTTTCAACTAGATAAAGAAACAACAGGAAGTGGACAACATAAATCACTATGCAGAAGTTGCAAAAGGGATGAAGCGTGCCAAGAGGCATGTTTATCAAAACTATCTCGATGATGTTTTCCGAGTACACATCCGGAGCAAACACCATCTCGGAAAGATACCATAGGAAAACCTGTCACCATATTTTCTTTACATAGAGTTTGAAGAGAGAGATAGTTTAAGTGACCAAATCACTCATGCCAAAGTTGTCTCACTTCATCATTATGAGCAACAAAAATGGAGGGAAGACATGATGACCCAAAATTGTCAAGCTTATACAACCTTGTGGAATCATCAACAATGCTAGTAGCTAAAATATGTCTAGGATATTTGAGGTCCTTGATTAAAACATCATGAGGTGTGAATTCTACTGTTTTCCCTTCACCTGAATGAGTTATTTGATAAACAGGTAGAAGGTTACATGACAAGGTAGGAACACATAGTACATCATTAAATTGACCATTATCTAGATGAATGGTTCCAAATCCTACAACACTAAGAGATCTATCATCACCAACATAAATATGTTTTGTGTTACAATCATTTAAAGAAGAAAACATGGATTTGTTTTTGGCCATGTGGTAATAAGCTCCAGAATCAATGAGTCACTCATGAGAATGAGAAGAAGAAGATACATTTAACACATAACCATATTCTTTACAACCACAAGAAGAAATTGCCATTCTTGAAGATGAAGTTAAAGAGTTCACCAAATTGATGTAGTTATTCTTCATTGTTGCTTCCAAGGCTTCCAAGGCTTCCATATTCTTAAAACATTTGGACTCTACATGGCCATCATGATTAAAAATTTTGAAATGTATATCTGTTTACTTACCTTTGTTTTTATTTTCCTTATCAGTTTGGTGAGTGGATTTTTCAGTTTGTGGTTGAAATTGTTCAAGACCCTTGTTTGGTTTTCAACCATACTTTTTAGGATATTGCTTCTTGGGATTCTTTTGATATAGTTTTTTTTGGGATACTAAGGCTTTATTAGAAGCATTTCCAGTTTTGATAAGACAAAGGTATAAGATTTTTTCTTGTTCTCTTCTTAAAGAATCGCAAAAGGCATCAAAAGAGGGGGAATTGTAGGTTCTTCCTTCAGAAATGATGGCTTCTTGATTGGAGTCGAAGGTGGAAACAAAGACAGATTATGTAGGTCCAAGCATAGCAAGAATGGAATGATAAAGCTACCATCTTCATTTTTGACCTTACAACCTTCTAAAAGAAGTCTAAGGGTCTTGAATTTGGACAAAAGATCTTCAATAGATGAGAAATAATTGGGGTCGAAAGTAAGAAACTCATTTTCAAGCTGGTGGGCCTTAATTTCATTTTGAATTCCAAAAATAGTATTTAGATTTTTCATAGCTACATCAGGGGTGTCAATTTCTTGGATATGAAATCGAATATCTTGAGAAATGGACATTCCTATCAACCCTCATGCTTTATCTTGTTTATTTTCCCATTTAGCAGCTTTATCTCCATCGGTAGGTTTAGTTTCTTTTCCTAAGTTTGTTTTATAAATATCTTTACTTCTAAGTAAGTATATCATGTAGGATATCCATTGTAAATAATTGGTGTTGTTAAGAATAACCAGGCATGCACTTTCCATTTAAAAAAGAAAAACCCTAAAGCTGAAAAGGGCTGCAACTAACTGCTCCAATGGAAACATCTCGAAAAATTAGGCTGGTTAAAAAAAAAGGCTCGGAAAATGGCTTCCGGATGAAGAAGATATGACTTTTAAAAAAAAAACATTGTAGATGCCGAATAATTATGTGAAAGGTTGAAAGATGATGATGAAGTTCTACTTTAAAAAAAAAATATCTCCCCACCCTCCACCCCCGCCCCCCTCCCCTTTTCAAACTTAATACAGTAAGCTCACTTTTTAAGAAAAACTACTTTATTGGACCCACTTTTATAAATAAGTGAGAGTCACTTTTACATTGTTACTTTTACATGCACTTTTGAAATAAAAGCCTCTTTCTAAAACCTGCAACTTGCCAAAGGGCTTTAGAAGAAAAAATAACTTAATAAAAAACTTTTTACAAAAGGAAGCTTGAAAGAGAGACTTGAACGTAAGACCTCTATTCTCATAAACTAACTTTACACTAAGTGAGCTAGTAAAATGATTATGTAATTGCTTGAAAGGAGGAAGGGTTTTATTTTTTTATTTTATTTTTTTAACTCTTCGATGTGCATGATTTTTCATGCAAAAAAAGCACAAAATACGTGCACAAAAAAACAAAATGCAAGCCTTATGACAGAATGTTAGGTTTTCGGTTAGCCTTACTAGCAACTATCCTTTTTTTTGCTATTTATGATTTCCTGTGATCGTACAAAGACGTGGGGATAGAGCATACTTAGCAAAAAAAATAGCGTCTTCCTGTGTCTAATTTTCCAAGATCGCACACAGCGTAGAACAAAGAGCATGCACAAAGAAGAGGGTATAGATTCGGCAAATAAAAAACTATAAACTGAAACAGACAGAGGGAACTGAAATAAGCAGAATGATTAATAAATATAACTGCAAAAAAGATACTTTATACCTCCAGATCTAAAATGACATAACTCGGGCGACCATAAACCTTTTCACATAAAAATAAAGGGGTTCCTCACTGTAAAAAATGCTCTGGACACAACAAAATAGTTCTCCTTGCCCAAAAGTGGTCAGAAATAGTAGATCTGGAAAACAGTAGTCGCATGCAGTCAAATCGGCTTCGGATTTGGATCAAAAATGGATGTAGCCCTCAAAATGGCTTTGATACCATGTAGGAATATACAAGGTAAGTTCCTTAGATCAAACACAAAAGGTCACCGAACACAAACATATCACAAATTAGTACACCATTATATCATGTGGTTAAAACCCTCGAAGAGGGAAACAGTCCATGGCATGAGCCAATGCAACAACTTAAGGAAATTTATTAATATAAAAAGAAAATTTACATAAGCTTATCTCATAAACAGTTACCGGACAAATGACCCTCCATGCTCTTTAAATATAGATCATGGACTAATAGGGTGTTAAGCCATGACTCAAGTGTCGTTAATACCGAGGAGAGAGTGAACCATCGTATCACTACATATCGTGACCCTCGGGTTATAAGTTTAAAATGTACATTGTAAAGAGACACACTTTACCTAACTCTACACTAGAATAAGTATATTTAGCTATTTCCTATGTGTCAGAATATCCTAACAAAATTTTCTTGAAATTTTTTTCAGAACGAAAGGAAGTTGAATTACAGGGTATCCTAGGGAAGCTGGGAAAGATAATAAGCTCTAATTTCATGAAAAAGCTTATGAATAAATAGCAACAAGGCGTAATTGCACAATTATGCTCACTAGAAGTTTCAACATCAAAATCATCTATTTCTCCAAATCTCCAAAAAGTCTTGGACAATCATTCCAAGTTGTTTGAAACTCCCAAAGGACTCCCACCTATTCGAGATCATAATCATGTTATTCATTTGATTCCAGGAAGCTATAATATCCCTATTTTTCAGCATTTATAGATAGTTAATAATCCTAAAGGTGAATTGGACCTAAGGGAAAACTATGTGGACATATTATTTTTTAAATAAATAAATGTGAAATTTTATTATTGTGCAAAGACTAGAGTAAATTGGAGATTGGGATTTCAAATCCATTAGGATGGAATAGAATCCTAAGGCTTTTCCAAAATTCTCCAAAAATCCTTGGAGAAAAATAAAATAAAATAAAAATATTAGATGGGATATAAGAATCTAATAAATGCCTCGGTAAAGTGGAAAGTTACTGAGATGAGGTGAGAATAAAACTAGAAAGAGGAAAAGCTAGTTTTAAAGAATATTTTGTGGAAAAAACAAAAGTAAAGCCTAGGCTAAGGGAAACAACATCCCTAAATAAATGGACGCAGTTATGGAACATGCTGAGGGAAAGAAAGCTTAAATAAGCTTTTCCTAGTGAGACAAGGGATTGTCTACACTAAGAAAAAATGGGTCTCTTCTCGAGGGAAAGTTGTGGATTAAGCTCAAGGTTGGGAAGAAAATAGTCTTTACTAGATTCGTATGCACATTCTTTGAATTTTTATGTTTTATATTGCTGTTAGAATTTATATAATTATGATGTAGTTAGAAAGGGATATATTTTTATAAATTGTGGCTGAAAGTTCTGTAGATTAATTTCATAAATTATGTTTAACATGTTGTGATTAGTTCAGAAATAAATAAGTGTGATATGTATTTAACAAATATTGACCATAGTGGGGTACAATTAATCCTTTTGTTTTGTTACATAGACAAAATTTAATTTAGGGACAAAGAGATAGAATCTCTAAACCCTGGATAGGGGTGTAAATATGTTGTTTATGTTGTAAAATTTCATTGAATAATTACAGTATATGTACCATGAAACAAATACAACTCAGCTATAGGAATAGCAGATGTAATTCTAAACAGAAAATAGTTTAGATACATAGCATGAAATTAAGTACAAACTTGAATGTTGAATAGACACTTCAGATTTAAAGTTAACTATAAGTATAGAATGTTGTCATTTAGGAAACAATTTCTATTCTATGTATATTCATCCATACAATGATAAATATGTACTGAACAAAAATGTATTAAATTACATGTAATAGTCCTTTCTATGAAAATCCTCTAGTGGAGATGAGGATAAAAACCACTTTATAAACCATTCCAAGATGAAAATTATATGAAATAGTTAATTACCAATGTATCTGGGTCATCCCACAATATTCAAATACAAAGTATGAAAGTGAAAATTGTAAATGGACAGAATGGTGTCATAGCCTTCCACTTTCGTACTGATCGACCTAAAATAAGCATAATTAATCGTCATATCTTCTGACAGCTGATTGTAAGGGAACTGTAGCAAAAATTCAAAGTAATAAAATAAACCTACAACAAAACGTATGGATCAAAGTCATGAAATATACTTAAGGAAACAGAAAAAGAAAAACATATGAAATATATAGGTAATAATAATATTAATAATACCTATAAGAATAGCTTCAAGGTGTAATTTATTCATGTATATATGATAATAATAAAAAAAATAGTGCAAAAAGATGAATAGAAAAGACTTAAATTCGAGACTGAAATTAAAAACAAAGAGAATTTAAATCATCTACATTGACCTGAGGGAATGGTTGTATCATAATACATCAAGAAAGGATATAGTTTAGGAAACTAAACAAATCTAGAAAAACAGTTTTTCCAGAATTAGTTTCAGAAGAATAAAATTATAAATATTATTTATAATTAAATTCTGGAATTCAATAACTCTAATTGATTAGATTAATATGAAGAAAAAACATAATTCTGAGATTTTAAGCAGAGATAAGTTTAATTCATCAATGGTATCATATTACAATAGCTAAATTTTTATTATACATGGTTAAAGGCTATATATGTAAATCAAATTAAATCTTATGTATAATTATACAAAACTATGTTAAAAGGCAATAACTCTCTCTTAAAATTGAGGCAATTAAAGAGAAATTGTCAAATACAATATCCCACTGGAATTCAATGACATTAGAAATTCTAAATAAAATAATTAAGAAACATGTTCCAAGGCATACAAAACTTGTACCTCTGTCAAACCACATGTTCTCATATATACTACTAATTATGAGATAATTAAATTATAATTTCCAAGTAGGAGCGCAATAAAACGAAAAGAAATAATTCTTACCAATACAGAGGCCAAGTCATTATCTGGTGGAGTACGAATCAGAAGTATTCTCGTACCACAAAATCATCACTTCAAAGTGAAATCTATTTCGAATATATATATAGATATATAAAGAAATTTTAACCAAGTGAGGAAAGGGAAAAGTATGATAGAGAAGTATGATACAGTGGAAGTCGTAATTATATATTGCTAATATCGTTATCAAATTTATAATTTATCTTAATAATTTCATTTATGAAGAGAGAAATGTATCAATCAAAGAAAACACAAACTCTGTGAAGAAATAAATACACGGTCGTTATAAAAATCTAAATATGAGGAAGCGAAATTTGGGGGAAATTCGTATTCCTTTAAACATTAATGTAAAATCTGTGATAGACCATCAAGACATCATTAACAAACGTTTTGGGTAAATACGAAACCAATAAAAGGTATGGAAATCTCCCAATTTGAAAATAAACAAAAGACGTTGAAATAACTAATACAAATAGGGCGACTACCTATGGGTCGAATTAATTAAATTGGGGAAATATTGATTTAATTGGGGAAAATTACTTTCTACCCATACGAATTGGAAATTGATAAACAAAATAAATGTACTAACAACCAATTTCATAGTAGAAACCCATAAATAAAGTATATACAATGGAGAACATGCACATATTTAAAAATATTAACTCAGACAAACAAGAAATTAAATCTCAGGATGGGGTTGAAACAATGTATTGGAATGAACGCAATTAATATGCTGGAACAAGTGCATAAAGAGAAATTTCATTACCTTTTCTCTATCCATAGGAAATATTGTAAAACAAAGTGTAATTCGACATAAATCTAAAGCAACTTAAAACCCTACAAGCGATAAGTTAAAGTCATTAACAGTGCCAGAATGAGACCGAGATTTCATCAGAGATATAATACATTTAAAATAATTGTGGAATTGAAAATGCAAATAAATGATAATAGGAGACAAAGATAAAATGTGTGGTTTCTTACCTGAAAGATGAAGATAAACCACATAAAGTGAAGTAAAACATTAAACTCTAATATCTAGTAATGTTACGCATAAATGTTACAGAGTAATTCATTCTAAGAACGTGAGGGTTCCTCTGTTCTCTGTTCGCTCCAACGAAACAACGGCAAAATGAAATGCACAAGTGAAAAAATGGAACAAAAACCCTAGGCATTCAACGCATTGAAAAACCATGAATTAATTTACACCGTTGATGCAAGATGAGATCTACCATACACGCGTCCTTCGACGGTATGGATAACCATGTGACAGTCAGGTGAGAAATGGACTGGCATTAATAGGGTGGTTTAAACGAAGTGAGAAGGTGTTAATACACGTGAACACATACGGAGACCATCCCATCATTTCAATTCAAATTACACATATGTTTCAACCAGACATCAATGTAACATAAAGTAAGAAATTCGAATGTATGACATGAAAAGGTTCCATAGTCCATAAATGTTAAAGGAAAGTTAAATTACATATTTCTATTATGTGCATATCTGTACTCTATGGAAAATAACATATATATGTAGTGGGGTAAAACATATATGTATTCGTGTACCTAATCCAGAGGTAATAGATGTGGTATACGCGAAGCTGTATGTCCCCTTAGTATAAAAATATAATGCATATACGAGGGATATAACATTTCAATTATGTTGATATGTAGGAGTATAAATTAATTAAGGTAGATATATATGGTTTTGGTTACGATATATATCTACAACACTAAAATAATACTATAAGCTATGAAATTATAATGATAAAGTATAAATTTAAAAATAGAATTTAGTTGTGGAAGAATTATAATTAAAGAAAACATAATTACCTAAGTATAACTTAGATGTAATAAATGTTAAATCATCCTAAGGTTTTAACTAAGGAAAGTTGTACCTTATAAGGAATAATGATAAGCAATAAGAATTAGGATTAAAGATTAAATACATAGTACAGTATGTATTAATCAACATAACGGGGTCCATTAGTGGATAAAGATTTGTAGCTATTAAGAATAAAAAGTTTTAAATGAATGTAGAACTCAACCAAGAAATTTTAATACAAAAATTGAAAATAAAATAAAGACAGCTTATAGTTACACTGTTAGTGAAAAATTAGCCATGACGAATATGTCAGAAAAGACATTGAACATGACTAGAATTACTATAAAAAAAGAAAAAAAAATGGTGATATGGAGTTGTTAAAAATGGTATCAGAGCCCATGTTGAAAACTCTCGGCCTATGTGTCCCAACACAGGAAAACATTTCTGCTGCGATAAAAAAATAAATACATTTTTTTTATATTAATTTAATTATGTGTATAGTGATTGAAGTGCAAAAACAGTGACAACTTTTGTTATGAATAACGAAGAAGAGTTGTTCGTGGAACTGGGGGGTGAGGGAGACCCACTATATAAAAATTCTCAAATGCTGGATATGATAAGGAATATTTAACACGAGATGATTCAGTTGAGGACTAGCAATGAACGATTGTTGCAGGCTAGTAATGAGAAAGAGAGGTTGATAAGGGAATTAACCTCCAGGTCTAGTCATCAAAGTGAAGACCATGCAAGAAAGAGAAAATAAGCTGAACCCAACGTAGAAGGGTCTGAGAGTGGGGAAGAATTTGGATCCAAATCGAGAAAGAAAAAGGAGTTGCAACGGGAATTCCACAAAATCAAACCTCCAACCTTTGATGGGGAAAATGAAGAGGATGCAGAAGCTTATCTCTTGAACATGGTCAAATAATTCTAGGTATATCAATACGAAAGTAATTTGAAAGCCAGATTGGAAATTTACCAGCTGCAGGGTAAAGCCACACTTTGGTGGGAAGAGGAAAATATTGTACATCTGCTTCATGAAAAAATTGTTAAATGGCAAGAATTTCAAGAGAAATTCAAATCAATATACTTTAGTGAAAGGTATTATGATTATAGAGTGAAGGAATTTCATGAGTTGAGACTGAGACAACTCACTATTGATGAATTTGTGACAAAATTTACAATTTTACTTAGCTATGTGCCTTACAACAGGGAAGAAAATGCCAAAGTACAACTATTTTTAAATTTCCTACCTACCATCTATAAAGAGAGAATTGAATCTGATAATCCAAAAAAAATTGATGAAGTTATTCGAAAATAAATATTATGCTACTAATAGTTTAAAGGCGGAAATGATCAGCTGAAAAACTCGCAGAATAAAGAGAAAGGGAAATGGGAGGCAAGAATAAAAAGATCAAAACCAGCCTATGTGAATAACTTTGGGAAAAATCACCAGCGAAATAAGTTTAACAAGAGTGTGGAAAACCATACTGCACAATCCCACATTAGTTCTAGGTCAATGGAAACAAACAGCAAAAGGGAAGGAATGGTAAAAGTAAAAGAACCATTAAAATGCTCGAGTTGTGGAGAGCCTCACATGTTGCGGGACTACCCACACAACACTAGAACAATCCAAAATATTAAAGCAGTATGAGAAGAAACTACAGTAAATGACATTCCTCACAATATTCCTAGGATAAGTGTTGCATTAGAAGATTGACAGGTTGAACACCAATCAGCAATGATATAAATTGAAGGTGTGATTGCTGACCAACCTGTTTCTGTTTTAATAGATCCAGGAGAAAATTTAAGTTATATCAGCCCCCAGATCGTGGAAAAGTGTAAGCTAAAATCAGAAAAATTTCAACAAGAGTGGTTAGTGCAGCTAGATACATGAGCAAAGAGAAAATTGACACATAAACTTCCTAAAACTGTTGTAAATTTAAATGGATATAAAATTGAACTCCATTTAAACATTCTTCCTCTAGGATCCTATGATCTATTAGTAGGAATGGACTAGATGGAAAAACAAAAACCAATAGTAAATTTCTTAGATAAAAATGTACATTGCACAAATGGTGTAAGAAAATATATAATAGTTAAAGGAAAACCAAAACCAATACCTGTTAGACAGATTTCTGCATTGCAATTAAAATGAACAACAAGAAAAGGTTTTCAAGTGTATGTTGTACAAGTGGAAGATGTGGGACGACAAACAGAAAAATAGGTTGTAGAAAACTTATCAGTAATCAGAGAATTCAGGGATGTATTCCCAGAAGAGATCCCCCATCTACCCCCCTAAAAGGGATATTGATTTTTCAATTGATCAACTAGTACCAGGAGCTACCCCAGTTTCCAGGGCACCATATAGAATGAGTATTCTCGAACTACTAGAACTGAAACTTCAATTGCAAGAATTATTAGACAGAGGGTACATAAGACCAAGTGTGTCTCCTTGGGGAGCACTAGTATTGTTTTTCAAAAATAAAGATGGAACTTTACAGATGTGTATAGATTATAGAAAATTGAATAAGTTAACTATGAAGAACATATATCCTCTTCCAAGGATAGATGATCTATTTTATCAAGTAAGAGGAGCCACCATATTCTCAAAATTTGGTTTTAGAACTGGATATCACCAACTCTAGATTAAGGATGAAGACATAAAAAAAAAATCATTCAGAACTATATGTGTACACTATGAATTTTTAGTCCTACCCTTTAGACTTACAAATGCATCTGCGACATTCATGTGTTTAATGAATAGTGTTCTACACAAATATCTAGACAAATTTTCATTAGTGTTCATAGATGAAATTTTGTTATACTCCAAAAATGAAGAAGAACACTAAGAACGTCTAAGAATAGTACTGCAAACCCTTAGAGAACATTAGTTATATGAAAAAATCAGCAGATTAGAACAAAATTCAATATATGGGTTATGTGATATCTAAGGATGGATTAGAAGTAGATCCGCAAAAAATTCAAGAAATCATGAATTGGCCTGTACCCATAGATGTACCAGCAATACGATCATTTATGGTTATTTTTGGATACTACCATAGATTTTTGTAAGGGTTTTCTGCATTAGCCTATTCTATTACTTCATTGTAGAAAAAATGAGTAAAGTTTGAGTGGACAGCAAAGTGTCAAAGTAGTTTTGAGAAATTAAAATTGAAATTAACTACTACACCATTACTAAAAATTGTTGATCCAAACAAGGAATTGGTATTATGTACAAATGCTTGTATAGAAGGGCTCGGAGGAGTAATACTACAAGATAATTCAGTAATATCTTATGAATCACAAAAACTAAAGAAACATGAACATAATTATGCAACATGTGATCTAGAACTAGATGTTGTTATCCATGCATTAAAAATGTGGAGACATGATTTGTTGGAGAATAAACTCATGTTAATGACAAACCACATTAGTTTGAAATATTTCTTTACCCAACTAGATTTAAATGCCAGGCAAGCCAGGTGGTTAGCTTTCCTTAGTGAGTTTGAAATGGAAATCAAACACATTAAAGGAAAAGAAAACAAAATTGATAATTCTTTGATTAGAAATCCTCATCAAATTTTGACATATGCAGGTATTAGTGTAAAGTTTTATGTAGAAGAAAAAATTCATGTAGTGTTGTTGCAAGATCAGCAATATGTAAAATTACAAGAGAAATTACAAGAAACTAAAATTGCAGAATATACCATAAACCAACAAGGACTGATTTACTATAAGAAAAGACTATATATTGCTAATATAATATCTTTATAATAATAAATATTAGATGAATACCATAAGATACCTTATTCAGGTCATCTTGGTTATCAAAACCTTATTTCAGCATTGAGGAAAAGGGTTTTTTCGAGAATTAGTTTCAAAAGAAAATAATTATAAATATTATTTATAATTAAATTCTGAAATTCAATAAGTCTAATTTATTAGAGTAATATGAAGAAAAAACATAATACTGAGATTTTAAGCAAATATAAATTCAATTCAGAAATGGTATCATATTACAATAGCTAAATTGCTATTATACATGGTTAAAGGATATATATGTAAATCAAATTAAATCTTTTGTATAATTATACAAAACTATGTTAAAAGGTAGTAACTCTCTTTAAAAATTGAGAAAATTAAACAAAAATTGTCAAATACAATATACCATTGGAATTCAATGACATTAGAAATTCTAAATAGAAGAATTAAGAAACATATTCTAGAGCATACAAAACTTGTACCTCTGTCAAACCACATGTTCTAATATATAGTACTAATTATGAGATAATTAAATTCTAATTTCCAAGTAGGAGTGTAATAAAACGAAAAGAAATAATTCTTACCAATACAGAGGCCAAGGCATTCTCTGGTGGAGTACGAAGCAAAGGTATGCTCATACCATGAAACCCTCACTGCAAAGTGAAATCTAATTAGAATATATATATATATATATAAAGAAAATTGAACCTAGTGAGGAATGGGAAAAGTATGACAGAGAAGTATGATACAATGGAAGTTGTAATTATATACTGCTAGTATCGTTAACAAATTTATAATCTATCTTAATAATTTCATTTGTGAAGAGAGAAATTTATCAATCATAGAAAACTCAAACTCTATGAAGAAATTGATACACAGTCGTTATAAAAATCTATATGAGGAATCAAAATTGGGGGGAAATTCATATTCCTTTAAACGTTAATGGAAAATTCATAATAGACCGTCAAAAAAATCATTAGCAAACATTCTGGGGAAATACATACCCAATAAAATTTATGGAAAACTCCCAATTCGAAAACAACAAGAATACATTGAAATAACTAATACAGAGAAAATGACTACCTATGGGTCGAATTAATTCAATTGGGGAAAATTTGATTTAATTGGGGGATATTCCTTCCTACCCATATGAATTGGAAATTGATAAAAAAACGAAATGTACTGACAACCAATTTCACAGTAGAAACTCAGAAATAAATTATATACCATGGAGAACATGCGTATATTAAAAATATTAACTCAGACAAATGAGAAATTAAATATCATAACAGGGTTGAAACCTTGTATTGGAATTAATTCAATTAGAAAATTGGAACAAGTGCGTAAAGAGAAAGGCCATTACTTCTTCTCTGGCCATAGGGAATACTTGTGAAAAAAAGTTTAATTCAACATAAATCTAAGGAAACCAAAAACCCTTCAAGTGATATGTTAAAGTCATTAACTGTGCCATAATGAGACTGAGATTTTTTCATAGATATAATACATTTGAAAGAATTTAGGAATTGAAAACGTAGAGAAATGATAATAGGAGAGAAAGGTAAAATGTGGGGTTTCTTACCTAAAAGACGAAGATAAACCTGAGAAAGTGAAGTAAATAATTCAACTATAATCTCGAGTAATGTTATGCATAAATGTTACAGAGAAATTCATGGTAAGAACATGAGGAGGGTTCCTTTGTTCCCTGTTCGCTCTAGCGAAACAACAGAAAAATGAAATGCACAAGTGAAACAATGGAACAAAAACCCTAGGCATTCAACGCATTGCAAAACTGTGAATTAATTTACACCGTTGATGCAAGACGAGGCCCACCATACATGCATCCTTCGACCGTATGGATAAGCATGTGACAGTTAGGTGAGAAAGGGACTGTCATTAATATGGTGGTTTAAACGAAGTGATAAGGAGTTAATACACCTGAATGCATACAGATACCATCCCATCATTTCAATTTTAATTACATAGATGTTTCAATGAAAGGTTCCATAGTCCATAAATGTTAAAGGAAAGTTAAATTACATATTTCGATTATGTGCATATATGTACTCCATGGAAAATAATATACTTATATATATATATATATATATATATATATATATATATATATATATATATATATATATATATATATATATATATATATATATATATATATATATATATGTAGTGGGGTAAAACATATATGTATTTGTGTACCTAGTCCTGACGTAAGAGATGTGGTATACGCAAAGTTGTATGTCCCTTTAGTATAAAAAGGAAATGCATATACAAGGGATATAACATTTCAATTATGTTGATATGTAGGATTATAAATTAATTAAGGTAGATATATATGGTTGTTGGTAGGATATATATCTACAACACTATAATAATACTATAAGTTAGGAAATTATAGTGATAAAGTATAAATTGAAAAATAGAATTTAGTTGTGGAAGAATTATAAGTAAATAAAACATAATGAGCTAAGTGTAACTTAGATGTAATAAATGTTAAATCATCCTAAGGTTTTAACTAAGGAAAGTTCTACCTTATAAGGAATAACAATAAGCAATAAGTGTTAGGATTAAATATTAAATACATAGTATAGTATGTATGTTAATCAACCTAACAGGGTCCATTAGTGGATAAAGAGATCTAGCTATTAAGAAGCTGAAGTTTTAAATGAATGTAGAACTCAGCCAAGAAATTTTAATACGGAAATTGAAAATAAAATAAATACAACTTACAGTTACACTGTTAGTGCAAAATTATTCATGACGAATATGTCGGAAAAGACACTTAATGTGACCAAAATTACTATAAAAAGAAAAAAAATTGGTGAGATGGATTTTTTACAAAATTGTTCCTCCAAACATCAGACCTTACAGGTATCCTTATGTACAAAAGAGTGAAATTGAACGTATGGTTGCAGAAATGTTAGAGGTTGGTATAATTCAACCTAGTCAAATTTCTTTCTCTGCTCCAATAGTATTGGTGGACAAGAAGGATGGATCATTGCGCATGTTTCTAGATTATAGGGAGCTCAATAAGCTCACTATTAAAGAGAAATTTCCCATTCCTGTTATTGATGAATTATTGGATGAATTACATGGATGAATTTATATTACCAAGTTGGATCTTTGTTCAGGATATCATCAAATTAGAATGAAGACTAAAGATATTTCGAAAAAAGCATTTCGAAATCATGAGGGTCATTATGAATATTTGGTCATGCCTTTTGGCCTTACCAATGCACCTTCCACATTTCAAGGGTTGATGGATTCCATTTTTAAACCCTTCCTTAGAAAATTTGTGATAGTATTTTTTGATGATATACTAATATACAATAGGTCTTGGAAGGATCATGTTCAACATGTTGATAGGGTGCTAAAAATATTGGAGGAGAAACAATTATATGCAAAAATCTCCAAAAGTTTCTTTGGATTACAAGAGGTGGAATATCTGGGTCATATTGTATCTCAGGAGAGTGTTAAGGTAGACCATAACAAAATTAAATCCATTAAGGAATGGAAAGTCCCCACAACCATAAAGTAGTTGCGAGGATTTCTCGAGTTAAGAGGGTATTATTGCAATTTTGTTAACAATTATGGGAGAATAGAAGCACCTCTAACATCATTATTAAAGAAAGATGCCTTTTCATGGACTCCTAAAGCAGCTAAAGCTTTTGAACATCTTAAACAGACAATGTTCCTAGCACTGATATTAGCTATGCCAGACTTCATAAAAACCCTAATTGTGGAATGTGATGCCTTAGGAAATGGAATTGGTGATTTTTTAATGCAAGAAGGAAAACCCATTGATTTTTAAAGTCATCCAATCAAAGGAAAGTATTTATAGAAAGCTATTTATGAGAAGGAAATGTTGGAAATACTACATGGACTAAAGGAATGGCAACCTTACCTAATTGGAAGACACTTCAAGTTAAAAATTGATCATGATTGTCTTAAATACTTTTTGGAACAAAGACTATCATCAAAATAGAAGAAAAAATGGGTCACAAAGATGTTGGGTTATTACTTTGAAATCATCTACAAAAAAGGGAAGCTAAATGTTGTTTCATATGCACTCTCAAGAAAGGATGAGAAGGTGGAAGCATTGCTTTGTGCCATTTCTATTCTCCAACCAGATTGGGTAACCAAAGCAAGGGAGGAATGGAAGAATGATGAAGAAGTGTGGACACACATTCAAAAGTTGCAGCAAGATCCCAATACATTTGATACACTTAGTTGAAAAAATGATTCCTTATGGTACAAATATCGCTTATATATTTGTAAGAATTCCCAACTAAAAAAAATATTCTTTTGGAATTCCACACCCCTCCCATAGGACACTCGCGATTTTTAAAAACTTACCACAGGGTGAAGAAAGATTTTTCTGGGATGGCCTTAAATCTGATATTCAAAATTTTGTGGCAGAATGTTTGGCTTTCTAGTAAAATAAAGTTGAGACAATTAAGACCCCATGTATGATACAACCTTTACCCATTCCAAGTAAACATTGGGAGGAGGTTTCAATGGATTTTAGCACAGGTTTACCTAAGTCCGAAGGAAAGAGTGTCATCGTGGTGGTATTCGATAGACTTACCAAGTATGGACACTTTTGTGCATTATCTTATCCATTTAAATCAAATTACAGTTTTTACTGCATTTATGGGAACAATTCAAAAGCTACGTGGAAACCGAAATATAATTGTAAGTGACAGGGATCCCATTTTCACTAGAAATTTTTGGACAGAATTATTTTCTTGTTTGGGTACTCAACTAGCCCATAGCTCATCTTATCATCCTCAATCTGATGGTCAAACTAAGATAGGGAAAACAAAATTGGAAGGATATCTTTGTTGTTTTGTATTATATAAACGAACATAATGGGTCAAGTCATTACCTCTGGCTGAATGGTGGTATAACACTTCCTTCCATACTGCGGCAAAAATGACCCCATTTATAGCACTATATGGATATCATCCACCGTCCATCACATCATCTTTAAGAGAAAACTATAAGGTTCAAGAAGTGGAAGATCACATCAAGCATCAACAAAATGTTCTCCAACTCTTAAGGGATAACATAAATTTCGCACAAAATCGAATGAAACAACAAGAAAAACAAAATCGCAGTGAGAGAATTTTTGATCTAGGACACTAGGAGTTTTTACAGCTACAACCATACAAACAAATGTCCCTCAAGCAAGCTAAGAAGGATAATAAATTATCGCGAAATTATTATGGTCCTTACAAGGTGTTGCAAAAGAGTAATACTATGGCACACAAATTGGAGCTTCTTGCTTCTTCTCGAGTGCACCCAGTTTTCCATGTTTCATGCTTAAAGAAGGTTATAGGTGACAAAGTTCTTGTTCAAACAATATTGCGAGAACTTGATGAGGAAAGAAAAAACATATTGGAACCTGAAGCAGTCATGGAAACAAGAACTCTTGAAGTACGAAATCAATCAATTTAAGAGTATATCATCAAGTGGAAGAACTTACCCACTGAAGATTCCACATGAGAGGATGATAATTTAATACAGAAGCATCCATAGCTACTCAAGCATTGAGGAAAACACTTTTTTTTAAGGAGAGGGGCATTTTAGGTCCCTATATTAGTAGTGTAGTCCCTTATTGTTGTTAGTGTAGCCCCCTTATTGTTATTTTTGTACCCCTGTAGTCCCCATATTGTTATTATTGTGCCCCATAAAACCCCACTATCGTTATTTTTGTTCCCTTACATTATTATTGTTACATCATCTATGATTATATTGTGACCCCATAGACTCCTATATATAAAAAGGAGGTTTTTTCATTCGAATCATCCAAGAATTGTTCATTTATGTAATACAAAGGAGGTTTCTCCCTCGAAGTGGCAAATTTCTAAGGCGATGAACTCTCTTTTTCTCTTTTTTTGGAGCAAGTTTCATAACAAATATAGTAATGATAAGTACGCAAAAACATCAAATCAAAACATCCCAATTTTATAAAGAGCTCCCTCAATAACACAACAAAGTCTCTAGTAAGGTGTTACTAGGTTACCTAAAGTCATGGTAGAAACTATTCTAAGCAAGGTTCGAATATTGAAGTTTCTTAAGAAGGAGGAAATTAAGGGTAAAACCTATACCACTACAAGGAAATGGGATTCCAACCATCAGATTCCAGCCATCCACAATGAAAAATGGCATATTTTGGGGAGTAGTGTGTCTGCCCAAAAGGTTTCAAAAGTCATGAGCATCATTTGATTAAGCCTTTTAACCAAGGTCGTCCACATGTAAACCCTAAAAAAAAAACCTAATCTATTTATTGACATATTCATAAGGGACCATGCAATATGCAACCCTATAATGATTTGAGTAAAGAGGAAGAAGGCCCATGAATAGTCTAGTGGTTCATGAGAGCAAGTGAAGAAGTTATTCCAAGTTTATATAGGGCCAAAGGGGTATTCAAAACAACAACCTAATTGGTGTCATGGTGGCTAGGATAGAAATTATAGTTATTATGAACAATAAGTTACAAGGTTGAAAATTCAAACTTTATTACAAACATTTTCCTTATACATTCAAATGAATTACCCTTAAATATGGTTAAGTATAGGACCTTGATAGCAACTCTCTTCCATAGTAATGTGGTACAGTCTTTGGAGTTAGATACCATAGGTCCAACAATGGCCATGAGGTAATGTATATATATATATCTGTGTGTGTGTGTGTGTGTTTCTGTTTTCTCTACAATACATCATGGTCATTGTGTGAAGTAGAGAGAAATTACATTCTCCCTATCTCCTCCACTTACCAAAATTAATTCTCTAGCATCAAATAGTAGAGAAAGATAAGAAAATTATAAAATATTTTATAACTTACAATCTCACAATTAAAGATGATACACTCTATCCTATCCTCATCATAGAAGTGATTTAAGCCCTAATATGAAACATGGTTTTGACTAAAGACTTAATTTAGAAGAATGAGACGAATAAACTATTAGAAACTCTGATAATACTAAGAGGGGGGAGGAATCAATATTTTGTATCTTTTTACCAATTTTTAATATTATTTATGTTATAACCAAAGAATAAGACCATAACATTATGTATCAGACAACACACACACATGATATAAATCTCAACATTTGCTTTGTGCATACTACTGATGAGGATACAGTTAAGAAAGATCATAAAAGATAAGAATTTGAGACATTTCATTGGAATCATCAAAAAAAGTCATGGAAGGAAGTTCCCATGCTAATTTGTATCACATGTGAAATTGATCTAATTTTACTTATTGAAAAGAGTATAAAGAGTCTAAGATCCATAACATATAATTGTTTTTCTTTTAGTGAATATGTAGCAAAAGATACAACCCACGTGGAGGGATTGGCACTATATGGTATTATATAGAGGAATATTTTCTTTAGATTAAGCATCAAAAGAGAGACCTTTGTATATTCCAAGAAGATTTATATAGAAATACACAATTTTTCACCTATTAATTCTACCTTTATGAGAAATAAATTCTAGATAAAAAATATCCTTACAATAGTTTAGAATATGAGGTTCACAAGACAAAAATGAAAGAGATATCCTCTTGATAGGATACTTCAACTCTTGAACAATAAATAACCAAAATATTCCCTTAACAAAAAATTTCAAATCTAATCCTCCATGAAATTATTCTAAAAAAAGGATTACCATTTGGCTAGAAAGATTTTCAAAATAGCTAAATAGCAACTTGGATTTATGAGTTGTCATTTCATTTTACGACACATTATTTTTAGCGTCATTTTTTAATGTCACCGTAACACAACCCATATCATGTTAATTTGTTGAAATTACATATTGAGTAAACTAAGTTATGAATTAAAATATCTAAAAGTTCCTTTCAAGTTCAAGGAAATAACATAAGGTTATATGATAATTTTATTAGCATGTTTAGGAGATCTAAGGATCATGTGAAAGAATTTGATTGTAATGCAATAGCAAATCAAGTTTATTTTATAACCGCTACCCAATTTAGAATGTAAATTAAAATGTAAAATGTTGTTTGTAAGATATAGGATGTGTTATCATTCCTAAATCTAGAACAATTGTCATCCTTCTTTCTTATGTTGAAATTTGTTTTCTTGTATTCATGATACACTATCCTCTCATAAAGAAACTAAATATTCTTAAGGATTTTTCTATAGGATGAGTTTGGCAATTAGTATTTATAGAAGAACAATTATAATAATAAAATCCAAAAATATATATTTTATTAATTTTATGTATGACATTGATATCTTAGAGGAAGTATATCACATTGATATGTCATAATGGATCTTTATGACAAGATTAATTCAAACAAGGATAAATAGAAACTACAAATCTTATTATACAATTGGAAATAATTCAATTTCGATAGATGTGTCACTTTGGGATAAGAATAAAGTCATATTAAAGACTCCCAACACTCTTGATATCTTATATATTTGGTGGAATCTAAGAATGTGGCATTTAATATTAGAGAAAGATAATAAATTTTATATTTTACAATCTCACAATTAAAGATGACACGTAGTATCCTATCTTTATCATAGAAGCTATTTATTTTTTAATAGAGACTATGGTTTTTACTAGTTAATAAATTTAGAAGATTAAAGTAGATAATCTAGAAGAGAGAAGATTCCTATGATATTTTTTACATTCTATTCAAAACCACTTCCATCTCAAATAGAGTTAGAATAAAGATTCCATGTTTTAATTAAACCATTAATATCTAAAAAGAGTATGCTATTATGATTAATAATAATATAAAAAATATTATTAAATTTAAATTTAAGGAAAAAATTTAGTGGAATAAAAAAATAATAAATTAAAATTTAAGATATTAAAAATATTGTTACACGTACATATAAAAAAATTTCCAATATAATAAAGAATCAGAAAATAAAATAAGATATTACAAGAAACTTAACAATTCTTACTTGGAAAATAAAAAGCATCACTCCATAACTCAATAACAGTAGAGAGCATAGTAATTTTTACTATTTAGTTACATATTTGCCATCTCAACATCATTATTATAATCTCAAGTGAGACAACATCTTTATGAATTAATTAAGTTTTATAAATAATGTTTAGACCAAAAAAAATGAGTGACAATCCATGACTAACCTTTGTTCTTATTAATTAATTATGTAGGTTGAACCACACAACTTATTTGAATTAGTGACTTCTCAAGAGGCCCAAACCACCCCCCAAAACCTTGATTTTATATACTTTCTATACGTTGAATATTGATTTGAGGCATAACTTCTAATAAAATAGAGGCATTGGCAATAGTGATTTCTAAAAGTGGGATTGATAAGGTCAAGATACCATTCAGAAATTAACGTAAAGATTCCGTCACCCAGGATTAACACTTTTAACCAAATGGCCTATGTTTGGGTGGAAATGTCTTCCACTTACAACATATCGCATTCGAAGACGCCATTGACTTCCACTCTTTTCAGCTTGTGTTCTTGTCAGAATTGCGCCATTTGGAATGGATTAATAGGTTGATTAGATTATGTAATTTATTTTTAATCAGTTGATTATATTATGATTTATTTTTACGCATTCCGCTTAAAAGTCGAGTGGTCCGGTCATGAGTCTCGAGTCTGTCAAATGTCGGGGCATGAATCATGACGGCTTTGAAGTGTGCGAAGGCGTTAGAAGGAAGCAATTTGAATCGAGTGGTTCAGTAAAGATATATTTTAGTTTAATATATTGCTAGCTTTACAATGAAAGAATGTGATGGTAAATAAGCATGAAATGGACAACCGTGAAGACGGGATTTAAATGCCTGGCAATTCCAATAGAAAAAAAAAAAGTAGATTCTGAGGTCGCTTTCAGTTAAAAATAAACATTAAAACTAAGCAGCAGGCTGGAATTGTCCCTACAAAGAGGCTCAACCACATATTTCCTCGCCGTTGCTACCGACATAAACAAGGAGGGACGATTTTCTCACAAGTAGACATATAAACTAGCACATCTACATCTTGGTATAAAAAAAAGGTCATTCTCGATGACGTTCAAAAAAATAGTCGTTCTCGATGAAAGCATAATCCTCAGCGCTGATAATCCTCAGGTATTTATCATGACAAACACAACATAATCTCTCTTCATCTCTCCAAATAACTCATATTTATTAATCTTTAAATTATGTTATAGAATTAGTTCTGGTATATAAATTAAATTAAATTGTTGATTAAATTTTATAAGTATTAATTCATAATAATATTAAACATAAAAATAAAAAACTTTATTAAAAAAATTAATTTCAATAATTTTATTAAAAAGAATAAGTATTAATCCATAATAATATCAAACTTGTAAAAGTAAATCAACTATTAAAAAAAATTAATTTAAATAACTTTATTGAAAAGAATAGTATATCTATAATAAACATCAAAATTTTAAAATAAAATAGTCATATATATATAGTTGGCACTAGCTTACAAACACATCCTCTACTAATTCTTTTTTCCTTTTGCATATGCTCCTATATATTTTGGGTCTAAATGAGCTCAAATATTGTTCAATATTGTGCCTCAATACACCAAGGCCAATGTTCTATAGTTGATGAAGGTGGTTTCTCAATGTTCCTTCAATGGTGTTTATTTAAAGAATGGAAAATTCTACAAAGCATCGCTAGCTTGAAAACCTTCAATCTACTTGGCTTATTTGATTTAATTGGATCCTTTATTTTTGTTTCAATCTACTTGGATTCCTTGACTTAATTGGATCCTTTATTTTTGTTTAACTCTCTTGGCTTCTATGACTTCCATAGTTTGGTCTCTCTAGATCTAATACCACTTCCATGGAAAAAGCAGGAAACCATAATTAAACACTCACAAAATAATTCAAAAGAATGTAGTAGAAAACATAATAGAGCTTTGGATCTCTAACTTGAACTTCATTGAAATTTTTGAGGATACATGATTCAATATACCCAAAAAGATCAAAGTGAATCCTCGAGAAAGATCATTAAAATTCCTAAATTAATTGTTCCTAAATTTATACAGTACTAAAAACTACTAAAAACTTACATCGAACCTAAAACTAAAGTGGTAGTAATTAGGTTTAACATAATATATTTAGAAGTGAATGAAATGATACTTTTACCTTTTCTTGCCACATTTATTTTCTCAAATATTTGTTTGGACCAGCTTGACCATTGTGATTTGAGAAAGGATTTAAGTAATATATGTAAAATCATTCAATGGATGTATTTGGTTTTATGAATATTTGTTTTTAAATTAAATGGGAGCCATCAATCTCTTCTTTCACTTTGAATAGAGGAATACTCGAGAAATTAGATGAATGAGAATATGGAAAGAAGGAAAAATGTATATTTTTCTTTTTTTTTTAAAGAAGACATGCAATATGTTTTTTTTTAAACTTGGTGTTTTGTAGAGCATTGTCAAGTCAGGTTTTCATGTTTGAATGATTTATCACATCCCATATTATACATTGTTTGCGTGCAATACCTACTACATCAAAATCTAGTGGCATTTTTTAGGGGAGCTCACAAGGCAAGAGCTAGATCAAGTGACAACACTATGAGGTGTGGTCCACTATCACCATAGCCACCACCTCCTACTCTTTAGTGGATTTTCACCACAAGGGAGGCTTCCCCACACATGTCACCTAATGCATGTTTAATTATAAGTATTGGAGGTGACAAGGATTTGATATGAATATGTACTCAACTTAAGGACAAGGCTTGAATAGATGAATATGATCAATTTTAGGGAGGACAAGGTTTTAACAAATCCCAAGTTGAAGCTTAGGGGTAGATTAAGGTTTACCTAAGGAAAACATTTCTTAGGACTTGTGACGTCAGCCCCAAAATAAAAGAATTATCCACGAGAAAAAAATTATTTTGAGGCATTGTGTTACTAACGACTATGAGACCCTTCCATAAGCCAACAAATGCACCCTAGTTGAATGTTGTCCCTAACCCTGCCCTAGTAGTGTGTCATAAAGGGCCAAAATTTTAGAGAGGAGAGAGATATTAGTGATGAGCCTGAGTATTGCAACAAGAATGTTGCAACCATCGAGGCTACCAACTTTAATTATCAACCTAGGTTTTGTATAAAAGTAAGAGGTATCGACACTATGTGTGCAACATACAATGTTTCCTTCTTTGGTTGAGTTGATGTAATCGAGGGAATTTCATGAAATCAAAGCCTAAACTAATTGCATAAATAGAAGTGTTTCTTTGAAAAGAAATTGATCCTGGGAAAGAAGAACAATTTGTAATTGAAATCCTAAGAGCATGAATTGAAATAAAAATACGTAATCTAATTTGTGAAAATGAATGCCATAAGTCCAGTGTTTATTCTTCCTCAATCATGTATTTAGGTCCTAGGGGTCAGGATTCAAGCCTAAGAGACAAAAACCAACCTTTGATAGCAAATCTAGTCAAGTTTACAGATGCTACAAGAGTGCTACAAGAAACTCTGTTTTTGCTACAGGTAAGTCTATTTTGAAAATAACTCATCAAATTAATAAGTAAATCAAATGGGATGGGAAATTTTTTTTATTAATTATGATGTCTTAGGTCTCCATTATAAGTGGAATCACTCCAAAATACCCCTGTTCATAGGTGCTAAAAAATAACAGAAAATTACTACTCTAAAATCTAGAAATTCAAGAACTAGTGAGCTACTTAATCTATCAAATGCCTAACCTAATAAAGTGAAAATGCAATGGGGTAAATTTTGTTATAGAATTTGGCATTATTATGACTTAATACAAGTGGAATCAAATAAAATGGATCTCAATAACCCCTTCTAAGAAATAACATAAATTTACTACTATTTCGCTACAAGGCATTTCCAGAAATCTTATATTCGTGAACTAGTAACCAAATCCAAGTAGATTTATGATTAAGATGACCATCCAAAGTTATTATAAATATGAATGATTCTTTTGAACCTATAAAAAACCTGCAAAATAACTCACTTAGAACATATAACTCAATCCTATAGCAATAAAAGAAACAATACTAAATACATAAATATGCAAAACAGAAATAAGAGATGCATATGAATAAGAAGTGCAAGGAACATAAAGAAATTGTGAAAGAGGGCTCTAAGGCTCCTAGGATGACCAAGCCCAAGGAGGAATCAGAGTCCTGTGGAAGAAACCAAGTCTGAGAAGCTTAAAATGGTACCAATCTTCATTATTGAATCAATCCGAGTACATCTCTGCAAGAAAAGAAAGTGGAGGTGCTAGAAAACAAGTTTTCTCTGCAATAAGACTAAATAATACATGCCCCTAGAGGCCAATTCGAATTGGTACTTATAAAAAATCATGAGGAGGCATTCCCCTTGAAATGTGGAATTGTTCCCCTCAAAAATCCCTCAAATAATGGATTTGGTTTCCAACACAACGAGTTTTTAGTAAATGGCAGGGAACACATTCCTATATTCTCTCAATTGTCAAAGTTCTAGAATATCTCCATAATTTCTCAATTATTTCATGATATTTTGTTCATTTATTCTCCAATATTGATCCTCCAGTAGTAGGGAGCAAGTCCCTAAATTATCTCCTTCTCCAAATCTTCATAATCTGCCCAATATTCTCACAATATTCTAAAAAAATAAATAATATTAGGCACAAATATGAAATTATCCTTAAACCTTCCTAAGAACATATTAAAGCATAAAAAAAAATCATTAAATGTAGAAGGATCAATTTAATATATCTTTTATGTGCCTAAGAAAGGCTAGATTGGCCTTAATATATGTCCAATTTAGAGGACCATCATGCCCCCTACTGAAACTATTGCTCATCCTCTAAGAAACCTGTTCATCCTCCTTTCCTTATGGTTCTTTATGTATTTTGGCCTATTTAATTCTATGTTTATTGTTCCATGTGTCGCTCCTCATGTTGAACTTCGTGCTACTCTTATATTTTCATTTCTTCTTACAGGTGTTGCATGGAGGTCCTCAGGTGCATTTGTTGGTGTGTTCATCCTCCTGGAGTCTGTCGGTGGTCCTTTGAATCCACCTTCATAAAATTTTCTTCATATTTTGGCCTTGTTGTGCCACACACACACGAAAGATTCCAATTCCTGTAGAAGTCTTCTTCTTGCTTTGTCTTTCTTCAACTTGCTTATAAATGGAGGGAGATGGTTTTTGGAGGCTATGAATGGAGTCATGGGATGAATGGAGTGTTGGATAGGTAAGTGGAGAGGCCTCATGCCAAGTTTGAGATGATCTAGTTGCCAAGTGAAAATGAAATGGGGTAAATTTTGTTATAGTATTTTACATTATTATGACTTAATCCAAGTGGAATCAAGTAAAATGAATCTCATTAACCCCTTCCAAAAAATAACAAAACTTACTACCATTTTTCTACAAGGCATTTCCATAAATATTATAACCATGAAATAGTAACCAAATCCAAGTAGATTCATGATTAATATGACCTTACAAAGTTATTCTAAAGATTAATGATGCTTTTCAACCTGTAAACAACTTTCAAAAGAACTCACTTAAAACATCTAACTCAATCCTACAACAAGAAAAGAAACAATACTAAGTACATAAATATGCAAAACAGAAATAAGAGATGCATGTGAATAATAAGTGCAAAGAACATAAATAAATTATGCAAGAGGGCTCTCAGGCTCTTGGGATGGCCAAGCCCAAGGAGGACTAAGAGTCTTATGGAAGAAACCAAGTCTTAGAAGCTTAAAATAACACCAATATTCATTATTGAATCAGTCCAAGTACATCCCTGCAAGAAAAGAAAGTGGAGGTGCCAGAAAACAAGTTTTCTCTACAATAAGACTAAAGAATAAATTCCCCTAGAGGCCAATTCGAATTAGTACTTATAAAAAATGACAAGGAAGCATTTCCCTTGAAAGGAGGAATCTTTCCCCTCCAAAATCCCTCAAATAGTGGATCTCGTTCCCAACACTAGGAGATTGCAGTAAATGACGGGGAACACATTCCTAGATTCTCTCAATCATTGGAGTTTCAGAATCTCTCCAGAATTTCTCAATTATTTCATGAAATTTTTTTCATTTATTCTCCAATCTGGATCCTCCGGTAGTAGGGAGAAATTCCCTAAATTATATCCTTCTCAAAATCTTGATAATCTGCCCAATATTCTCACAATATTCTACAAAAATAAATAATATTAGGCACAAATATGCAATTATCTTTAAACCTTCCTAAGAACATATTAAAGCATAAAAAAAAATTAATAAGTGTAGAAGGAGAGATTTAATATATATTTTATGTGCCTAAGAAAGGTTATATGGGCCTTAATTTATTTCTAATTTAGAGGCCCATCATACCCCCTACTGAAATTATTACTCATCCTCTAAGAAACATATTCATCCTCCTTTCCTTTTGGTTCTTCATGTATGCTACCCTATTTCATTCTCTGTTCATTGGTCTATGTGTCGCTCCTCATGTTGATCTTCTTGCTACTCTTATATTTGCATTTCTTCTTGCAGCTGCTGCATGGAGGTCCTCTGGTGCCTTTTTTGGTGTGTTCATCCTCCTGGATTCTATTGATGGTCCTTTGAAGCCATGTTCATAAAATTTACTTCATATTTTGGCATTGTTGTGTCAAACACAAATTTGCTACAAGAAATTTTCCTATTCCCAGAGTAGTCTTCTTGCTTCATGTTTCTTCAACTTGCTTATAAATGGAGGGATATGGTTTGTGAAGGCTATGAATGGAGTCATGGGATGAGTGGAGTGTTGGATAGGTGAGAGGAGAGGCCTCATGCCAAGTTTGAGATGATCTAATTTCTAATGGTGCAACATAGGGTTGAGAGAGTGAATCCTTGTGCATGGAGTGAAATAAGAGGTTGGCAATGGTAGGTATAGGAAAAACATAAATTACCATGCTCTCCTTAAAGTTCATAAATCCTTGGGAGAGATTTTTCCTTCATGAATGAGTTTCCTGTAGCATTTACATGACCTTCCTGTAGTGCTACAAGAATCCTGTAGCTACTGGATTTTCCTGTAGCAATTACAGTTAGGAGAAAAAAATGAAATTTTGGCCTATCCGAGGGGTGTAATGAATTAATGGGTGTATGTTGGAGTGGTTCATGGAGTGTGTAAGAAGAGGACAGAGAGAAGAGAGGAGGAAAGACACCTTTGATCAACAAAATTTGGAATTTTCCTTTCCTGTATCAAATCTATTTTTTCTTGTAGTAGCCCTATTTCACCTGTAGCAATTCTATTTCACCTGTATCAATTGTATTTCGCATCCCAAGAGGTGGTGGGTCCACACTTTATTTTATTTTTTATTTTTTCAAATCTTTCTTTCTTTTTTTCCAATTTTTTTTTCTTTTCCAAATTTTTTTTTTCAATTTTTTTTCATTGCATGCCAAATAAACTCAAAGTTGTTTTTTTGTTAACTGATTTCACCCTCAGTTACCCCTTGGAACTCCTTGCCTTCCATCACAACCAACTGCTTACTACCCAAATTCTCAAGTCCTCTTCACTTTTGTCTTGTTCCTCTCCCACATGTGCACGTGTCTTGGTGGAAAAGTGAAGTTGACGGCTAGATAAGGCTGAGGTTTTTATGCTAGTGATTTTAGCTTTAAAAAACTTTCCTTCTCACATTTTGAATGTTTTCTTTAGCTAGAAATGATTCGAATAAAGGTTTAGATGATTGCATACCTGAGCCTTTCCCTTGATTTGTTTTTGCAGGTGATATTGAAGTTGTTGTTTGACTGTTGAAGCTATCTTTGGTGGTTATGAAGTTGTTACTGAAGCTGCATGTGATAATATGCTGAGGTCCTATTATTGACAACCTGGAATCTGGAGGTCTTCTTGGGTTTCTTTTTTTGTTGTTGTTGCTGCTTCACATCCCTCACTTAAATGTTTCCATTGATATGTTCATGATATGATTGATGTATTTGATGATTTTTTTTATGTACAAGTATTCTTAATGTCGAGTTTTTATGTGACTGTACAAGCTCATCATGACAACCCTCTTGTAGCGGACTTGATTTAGGCATAGATCTCAAACGGTAGATTGGATTGAGCTGAAATTTTTTGAGAATATTACTATCATCCTTATGCACCTCACCATACAAAAAAAAAATGACCACTAGATGCACAAATCGCAAGAAAAATTAGAAATGTTTGTAGGTGATGGATGTTGATTTCTCACAAATTGTGCACAATAAATTGCTAAAATTGTTTGAGCATGTTACCGTCATATATATGTGTCTCCCCCTGAAACATATCCGTAAATGGATGCATAGTTTTTGAGATTAATAAAAACAATTTCCTGCTAAAAACTATTTAAGGAGAACCCCTTTGTAACAGACTTGGTTTAGGCATAGCTCTCAAATAATAGATCAGATTGACCTGAATTTTTTTAATAATATTACTATCATCCTTATGAAACTAACTGCAACAAATATCGGCCATTGAATGCACGAATCCAGAGAAAAAATAAAAATGGTTGTAGGTGATGGAGGTCAATTTCTCACAAACCGTGGATCGGAATGCGCTGAAATTTATTGAGAATGTTACCATAATCCATATTCATATCACCATGAAATTTTTTAGAAAATGGATGCAATTATTTTTAGATATAATAAAAACATTTTTTTGCTAAAAAACTAGGAGTTTCCTGTAGCAAAACAGGTTTTCTTGTAGCATTTTAGGACAAGGATGAAAATGAATGAAAAAAAAATCTTAGAAATGATGGGTAGATGTCATAAATGGATGAGGGTGATGGATTGGCATGACGTAGGTAATTTTGGAGCATCTTATCAATGGAGGAGTATGTCCAATATTTACTTCCTTTGACTAGGGTTTTGACCAATTTTTTATTTTTGTGCCAACTTATTTTTTTTGCTACTTGCAAAGGTTGGAGAGCACCTAAATTCATTAGAGAGAGATACATGGAGCAAACACATTTTTTTTCCTTTCATTTTTTCATTTTTTTTTTCCTTTAGGCCTACTAGCTGCCTCAATGAGGTTTTCAACTAGTAGGTCTGCCTAGGCACCTCAAAGGAGGTTTTCACCTAGGATCCTTTACTTTTCTCTTATTTTCCCTTTTTTCGATCCCATTGACCACCTCATGGATTTTTTCAATAAGAGATCCAATCTTAGGCGCCTCAAAAGAGGTTTTCACCTTGATATTTTATTCTTTTTCCTTTTTTTCTCTTTTTCCATTTTTTTATTCTTTCTATCCTACTCCACTTGAAAAAATAAAATCTCTTTCAAGTATAGGAATACTTCCAATGGAGCCATGTGCACATCAAGATGACAGATGAAATCATGTGTACACTTGAAATACATGCTTTGGTATGTACCCGACTATGAGGGACCGACTATTGAAGAAGAGTGTGTTTCTACAACTTAATAACTATCTGGAACCATAATTCAATATGGTTGTCATACCCCTCATCCACTTGTTGATTTGGATCATCTTGGACGTCCTCTTCTACCATGAAATTAAAATATTTCTCTTTTTGTTGATTTTTTTCTTGAACACATGGAGGAAATGATGGTAAACATGGGGGAACTTTCGCAATATCTGATTCTGATGTCCTCTCTTCATCAAGTATAGCCCATGATTCTTTGATCTCCTCATTTGAATCTTCTTTGTCTATATATTGTTCTTTAATTACATCAAGAAAATATATTTTTTGTTATACCTTTCTTGAACTATGATGCATACCATTTAGACTAGGAGGATTTATTTGGTAGTAGTGTACCTCAAAATTGTAAGTGGGTTGAGATACTACATTGTATGGATTTGGAAATGGTGGTACAGGTAGTTGAGTGGGAGTGGATATATGAGATGGATGTGGTAGAGATTGTGTTTTTAAAGGAAGTGGATGGTAGGGATAGCATGGAGTTGGGTATGGAGGATATGAGGAAAAATTGAGGATATTGTGGATTTTCTCCATAAGGTTCTTGCTAACCTTGTTTCCAAGATTTATTTTGGGGTTGAGATGGAAAAGTTTTCCAAGGAAAGAGTGTGTTCCAATTAATTTGATATGGATTTGAATTAGCTAGAAATTTTTAATTAGGTCCTTGCATCATATCAAGATGACTAGGCTTCCATGGTCTTCTTGGAGCTACGTAACATATCTTCTGTGGTGATTTACTTGCCCCATTTCCTTCTTGGTAAAATTCCTTCAACCTTGGTAATGATGGGCAATATTATTATGCATGGACAACATACATATCCATATCTTCGTTTTGCTCATTTTGCATTCTTAACATTTCTACTTGTTCACTTAGATTGCTAAGATTTTTTTTTTTAAAGGTATCAAGTAAATTTCCAAGTTCAACTTGACTTACCAATGTTGATGTTGATTTACTTACTCTTGCCCTTCCTCTTGATATGTTCTTGCATGTTTCAAAAAAAAATTCAAATGATAATTGGTATACATCTTCTTTACTCATGATATCAAGTAGATCAATCCACTCATCCCTAATTGTTCAAAGTAAGAGGGTTTTTAGTGTGTCAAATCCTAAATGTTGTAATTTTTCTCTCTTAACATTAAACATGAACCTATCTATTAGATCCTCAAGACTCTCATCTTCTTTTTGATTCATTATAAATATTTCTTCCTTAAGATCATGGTCATTATATTTTTCTAGAAATATATTGTGCATATCATTTCATTACCTTATTGAATTAGTACCTAGACTCATGAACCATTTAAGAGCTCTATCCTTCAATGTTGCAGGAAGCAATCTCAATTTTTAAGTGTGTGATAAGTAGCCATAAAATCTATAAAGTATTTCAAATAAAAAAGAAAGCTTTCTGGATCATCTGACCTCATACCATGGAAGTTTGGAAGGAAATATGGAGGTATTCTCTTCATATGCATGTTGATATCAATATCTTGAATGAGAAACCCAATATGATCTTCTCCATTGTCATCATCTCCATCCATTTCTTCTACCTTCTATGCCATTTATTCTTCTTCTACCTAAAAACGTGGATTCTTATGTGGTTCTTACTACACCACATGATCAAATGGGGGGGTTGGGGGTGGGGAGGGGGGGTAGTTGGTGTTGGAGAAGTATTTTTAAATATTTTTTTTTAATAAGAATGTTAATGCGATGCAATTTTCTATTTTGAAATGAAATATGCCTATTTCAGATTTTTTTTTTTTTGTAGAAAGAAAAAAATGAATCAACTAGGGAATAAAACAATGCATACTTTAAATCCTCCTCAGAAATGGTGCCAAAAAGTGATGAGCTTGATTATTGCAACAAGAATGTTGCAACTATCAAGGCTACAAACTTTAATTATCAACCCAAGGTTTGTACAAACTTAGGAGGTATTGACACTATGTCTGCAGCATACAATGTGTCCTTGTTTGGTTGATATAATGTAATGGAGGGAATTTCATGAAATCAAAGCCTAAACTAATTTCAGAAATGGAATTTTTTCTTTGAAAATAAATTAATCCTAGGAAAGAACAACAATCTCTAATTGAAATCCTCAGAGCATGAATTGAAATAAAAATACCTAATCCAATTTGAGAAAATGAATGTCCGAAGTGGTTTTTATTCTTCTTCAATCATGTATTTAGTTCCTAGGGGTCAGGATTTAAGTCCAAGAGATAAAAACCAACCTTTGGGAGAAAATATGGTCTAGTTTACAGATGCTACAAGAGTGCTACAGGAAACTTTGCTTTTGTTATAGGAAAGTCTATTTTGAAAATAAATCACCTAATGACTAAGTAAATCAAATTAAAATTGGACAGGAAACATTTTTTATTAATTATGATGTCTTAGGTCTCCATTCCCGATGAAATCACTCCAAAATACTCTTGTTCACACGTGCTAAAAAAAACATAAAATTACTACTCTAAAATCTGGAAATTGAAGAACTTGTGAGCTAGTTAATATATGAAATCCCTAACCTAATAAAGTTAAAATACATTGGGGTGAATTTTGTTATCAAATTTAAAATTATAATGACCTAATCCAAGTGGAATCAAGTCAAATGGATCTCATTAACTCCTTCTAAAAAATAATATAAATTTACTACTATTTCGCTACAAGGCATTTTCATAAATCTTATATTCGTGAACTAGTAACCAAATCCAAGTAGCTTCATGATTAATATGACCTTCCAAAATTATTCTAAATATGAAAGATTATTTTGAACCTATAAATAACCTACAAAAGAACTCACTTAAATCATCTAACTCAATCCTACAACAAGAAAAGAAACAATACTAAATACATAAATATTCAAAACAGAAATAAGAGATGCATGTGAATAAGAAGTTCAACGAACATAAATAAATTGTGCAAGAGGGCTCTAAGGCTCTTGGTATGGCCAATCCCAAGGAGGATTCGAAATCCTATGGAAGAAAACAAGCCTTATAATCTTAAAATGGTACCAATATTCATTATTGAATCAGCCCAAGTACATCCCTAGAAGAAAAGAAAGTGGAGGTCCCAGAAAACAAGTTTTATCCATAATAAGACTAAATAATACATGCCCCTAGGGACCAATTCAAATTGGTACTTATACAAAATGATGAGGAAGCATTCCCCTTGAAAGGAGGAAGCTTTCCCCTCAAAAATCCCTCAAATAGTGGATGTGGTTCCCAACACTAGGAGTTTGCAGTAAATGACAAGGAACACATTCCTAGATTCTCTCAATCATTGGAGTTCCATAATTTCTCAATTATTTCATGATATTTTGTTAATTTATTCTCCAATATTGACCCTCTAGTAGTAGGGAGCAAGTCCCTAAATTATCTCCTTCTCCAAATCTTCATAATATGCCCAATATTCTCATAATATTCTACAAAAGTAAATAATATTGGGAAAAAATATGAAATTATATTTAAACATTCCTAAGAACATATTAAAAAATAACAAAAAAATATTAAGTGTAGAAGGAGAAATTAAATATATCTTTTATGTTTCTAAGAAAGGTTAGATGGGCCTTAATTTATGTCTAATTTAGAGTCCCATCAATTAGGTTTTATGGAAAAAATTTGATGTGATAACCAATATGGAAATGCCAATGCTCGATCATGGGTGAAGGATACTAGAGGGAGATATACTTATGAAGAATAAAAAGTTAGAATGGAGTAAGGGATAATGAAAACCTTAGTTTCATACCCTACTTATTTTTTATTAGGGGAAAAATTCATTGAAGAGAGCTTAACATGAACTATCACTCAATGGATTATCACGCAAGTGTTAAAAGGGTAATGTGTACAATATCATTGCAAACATTTCATATAAAAATATCTAATAAAAAATACCACATATAAACCCTGACAATATACATTTGATGTAATAGCCATAAATAAATTCAAATGCATTAAAAGTAAATTCATTAACCAATCATTTATTATTCCAAAATCTCATCTCCAAAACAAGCGAAAGTCTCCATAAGAAAATATTCCACAAAATATCACATCTCCAAAAGAAACAAATATATTTGAACTAGGCTAAAATTTCTTAGATAGGTCGAATTGATCCGTAACTGATGATGAAAATAAAAATTACATGACCTTCATTTATAAGAGGTTTACCTAAAGTAGTTTATGACTAATGAAGAACCTAAATTAATCCTGCCACAAAATAACCTTGTGTTACAAGGTAAGCCACTAGCTAAATGAAAAACTAAGAGATAAACACCCACATATGTGTGTTGTAGCCTCCAAAAGTGTTTATGCATGCCTTTGTAGGGCTCTATTTTCCATGTAATTATGCGTTGAGTGTCAAAAAGTGTCAAAAATATTTTATCATCCAAAATTTAAATAAATTCCATCAAATATACCTCAAATACTCCTTTCGACTCGCAATTCTAGCTAGGAGGCCATCATGTCTTCTCCATGGGTCTCTTAAAATAAAAATTACGCCTTCTTTCTCTAACATTAGAGATTTTTCAAGTGAAAAAATTCATCCCAAGTATCTCAGTGGCAGTACATCCTCATCTGGGCTCTATATCAAGTCCTACCCATCTATTTTTATCAAGGATAGTATGGATGCAAATTAGGTTCATTGGTGTATTCATGAAGAATCATCTATGTTGGGTCAAAGAAGACCAACGTCCTATGTCCAAATGGTACTTTGCGACATGTAACATCTTCTCATACTACCAGGAGGATCATCTCTCTCAATGTTGCATCTAATAAACCATATATCTCTCTAAAGGGGATTGGGTACCTATGTAGTGTGTTCCCTCAAGGCCTTGGTTGCAATGGACCACTTGAAAAAAAAACATGAACTGAAGTGAAAGAAACCATCCATCAAATAATAATATTATATATGCATCTAAGTGAAGCACACTTTAATTTTAAGGGAATATTAATACTTCAAACAAGGATCACTTTTAGATATCTAAACCAAGTCCCATAAAGGTGTTTCCTACCTTGGTAGAGGTGGTTAATGGTAAACCCTATTAGGTGCTTCCAACGCTTAAGGGGACGTTACAATTTCAAGGTCCACCCCTCAACCACTAGTTGTTATTGTACAATAGATGATAGTGGAGGGGAGAATGCTCCATGGCCAAGTGTTATGGTCAAAGGGACTAACTGATGGGGATTCCACATCCCGAGTGTATGAATGTAAGGGAGAATCAATCATGGAGGCATGATTTACCCTACTTAGCCCATTGTTTCCACCCGTCTTGTGGTCCTTTTACTTCTTCTAGCTAATCCTTCATATTACCACATAAAGCTCAAGGGTTAGACATTTATCTTTATGATGGAGCATTTATATTAGCCCTTAATATGTGAACTTTTATCACTCATAGAGGTTGGAACATGCAAGGATTCCTTTTGATGTGAGGTAGAATCATGTGCTTGGGAAGTTAGTGATGGCTGTTGGGTAGGGTAGAGATCATGCTAGTATTTTTCCCACACAATAAATTATGTCCTAGACATATTTTTCATTTTTTTTTTGGTTTCCATGATATTATTTTCCCTTCTTTCAAATACATCAACCTACATGGAAATATTTTTCCAGACCTATTCATGTAATATGAACATGTGGGTGTTAAATCCCAAAGAACCAATGATAATTTAGGCCAACATAATTGATGTGGTATACATGTATTGAAATGAGTAATGGAAAGTGTCAAGTATGGTAAAAGGGGAAATTAACATGCTACCTCAATCATGGTCTTCTAAGTAGTTCCCCTACTATAAACCTAAGGCCTCAAGGGAGGTCACACTAAATTAGATATAAATATTATCCTCTATCATAATGTGAGAGAAAAAAATACAATCAAGACTGGTAATCTTCTACAACACCCCTTTATCCATACTAAATTATCAAAACAAACAAGAATAAGTACCAAACTGAAAAATGATCAAAGTGAACTTTGAATAGAATCTGGCCTTCATCCAAGTGGTAATTATAGATGATGAGGGGCATATTTTTTATGCACATGGCAGAGTCATATGGCATATCATCATAAAAATTTGTTATTAGGGGTTATTAGCTAGTTGGATATCTGGTTAACTATCAAATCTAGGAGAAACATTTTCTCCTATGGGGTTATCTATTTTAGTGGATAAAATATAGCTCCAACTTGAGGCTATGATATCACTATAGAGAACATGATTCATATTCTAAAGCAAGGAGTTCATGAGAATTCCAATAATCCCTGGAATCACAGAACTATAATGTGCATGTCTAAGTACACTAGTGTGGGAGCATGTGCACTAGGCGTTGGTTGTCACCCTTGTTTTATATGATGATAAAAAATCCATGCATACAATAAAATACACCTAAATGAAAACTAGTCTATAATGAAACAAAACAATATGATGAATGCCTAATGTTAGAGTTCTCACAAAACATGAAATGTAACAAATATACATTATTAAGTTTGTTTGACTAGAAAAAAGTAAGACGATTCCCCCTTACTAGTGAAGGTAAGAGTTCACATTCAATTTTAGCAACGTAGAAGTAAAAAACACCTAATTTTCCATGGATCCTAATAGGAATGGTGTCTTTTTCGACCAAAATATGATCACCTACTTGGTAATCTCTTTTCAGTCTTTTGGACCATTTCTTCTTAGAAATTTTCTATCCCTTGTTGGTGTTTTGATATAAAAGACATCCTAAGAAGGGGAAGGCTTAATAAAAGTTGAGGGAACTTTCAAATGATATTGGAATTTTCAACAGGTCTAGGAAATGGGAATACTTCCCTATATTCTACATGATCATGCATTGTAGTTCCCTATACAAGTCAAATCGTGTCCTGTCAGAAGTGGGTATGGTGGCATATGATAAGTTCATTGTAATTTTCATTTAATTGAAGCACACCACTTCTAGAAAATCACATACCTAAAGAATCAGGCATATCAATGAATATAATATTTAATAGCATGGATATATATTTATTAGCTACCAAATACAACTTTTCATCTTTAATAAGGCCATTGACGACTATATATTTTTAATAAAAAATAAATAAATAAAATTAAGACCTGGTGATATACTTATCCAATTGAGGCATGGCTTTCAAAGGAATTACATTTTTCTAGGCACCAAGGTCAAGCATGCAATTATGTAAAATAAGATTTTCAATGACAAATTTAAAATAAATGGATCACGTTCTCCATTCTTCCTATCAATATACATGTTTTTCAAAATGTCTGTAGGATCCTCAAGCTCTTCCTCAAAGTTTAAATCTTTCCTAATTTTACTCCTTTTGGGTCAGTATTTTCCATCTTCTAAAGAGAAAACTATAAATTCACCTTAGAAAAAACATTCACCATATCAACATCCAAAGAAATTTCATGTTTTTTAGGTTTTGGTTTAGGCATAGTTACAAAATTTATATGTGCTTTAAACTTATTTTGGGATATTGTACCAAAGCTTAAACTTTCTTATCATTGGTAAACACTACTTTGAGAATGTTTCAAACCCCTAAACCTTCAACTAATTTTCACAGCCATGATTGGATGCTTGATCATTATCATCATAATGGATATCATTAGGCTAAGGATGAAGTAAGAGTCACCAAGAAATATATTGAATGGAGCATGATCATTGATGCCATTGTGGTGTTGATGGTCATACTCCACCTCCACTTGATTGTATGGACACTCCTCTTGCGTGTGATATTCATCACAAGGATAAAACCAAGGAGATTCTTTGTGTCCCACCAAATTTCTTGGGTCAAGGATATTAGGAACATTCTACTGGCTCACATTGTATCCTTTTGGTGCCTTATTTTTTAGGGGTCTCTCTTTGTTAAAATTTGGCTTAGGAGGGAATATTTAGCAAGATCCATTTTATCTTTCCAACATGACAAGTTTGTAAATCACTACCATCTATCATAACATCATTTCATTAGTACTTTATCAAAATTCTCAGCAAAATTCCTACAAGGAATAATACACCTAGGTTCTAGTCTCAACTTGAGGACTAGGTTAGGTGAACAAACCAATATTAGCATCATTCATTTTTTTCTCAACATTGATTTTTAAGGCTTTGGCTTCAATCAAGGATTGGGTAATTTTTCCTCTAAGTGTGTATGTCGAATTCCTATGGAAATATTGTGCATATTTATCAATTATGGAGATGTTAGTTTTCCTATACAAATCAGAGATCTCCTTGAGTATATTTTCATATCAATGAGTAAATTCCTTAGTAGTCTCATTCATTTTTTTTGGCTTCAAGGAATTTCTCAAGAAGTATGACTCATTCCTTGATTACAGACCATCTATTGTTTAAGGCTTGGTGAAAGGCATCCCAATCAATAACACTACCTTGAGATAAACTAAGGTACCAATCCCTAGCACCTCCTTCTAAAGTCACAGAAAAAGAGCATCATTAATACATCTTCATCCATGATTATCTTAGCACTCACTCTCTAGTAAACTCAAAAAATGATAGAATTAGCACTCACTCTCTAATTATGTTTGTTTCAAAAATGATAGCATTAGTACAATTTAATATAGGAAATAATTCATAATAATTATTAAGAAAGGGATGCAAAGTATCAGGGAACTTTCTAACATCCAATGCCTAAATGTAGCAATGATCCATGGCTTTTCCATGGTGTTAGGGTTGGTATTGTCTATAAATATTCTTCTAACCATGAGTGACTTCAGGATATCAAGGGATTTATCTACTTTAATAGTATTTTGGGTATTCCTCAACTTTCATGGAGCTATTTTATCATCAGAATAAATACCAAGGGTCTTAATTGGATTTTTATCAAGAGTTACTATAAGAGAAGCAATTTTGTCATCTTAAATTTTCTCTTAAAAAAGAGTGAAGCTTAATCTTCAAATATCAAGCAGGTTGACTCAAATTCTCCTTGGAAATGGCACTAGAAGATGTTGCTTCAAAATCTAGTAGATATTGTGAAGGGAATGCATGAGACAAGAGCCTTGGAAATGGCACTAGAAGATGTTGCTTCAATCTAGTAGATATTTTGAAAGGAATGAATAAGACAAGAGCTAGACCAAGTGAAAACACTATGAGGTGTGGAAACTATCACCACAACCAACCCCTCCTACTAGTTACTCAATTTTCGCCACAAGGGAGGCTTCCATGTGTAGGCCACCTAATGAATATTCAATTCCAAGGCTTTGAGGTGACAAGGATAGGCTTGAGATAGGTACGCAACTTACGTACATGGCTCAAAGTAACATGGATAAGGTAATTATTACACTAAAAAAGGCCTATCTAGGGCACGAGTGACCTAGGTTTTATGAATACGCAAGTTTAACCAACTTACCTAGGTACACAATGGTTATGAAAAGGATTGAATATATTTATATGACCAATTTTAGGGGCAAAATCCTTCAACAAGCACCAACTTGAATCCTAGGACTATAATAGGGTTTACCTAGGGCTTAGGATGTTAGCCCTAAAATAAAAGAATTATCAATGGGAAAGGATGATTTTGAGGCAATGTGTTACCAACCACATGTTAAACCCTTCCACGAGCCAACACATGCACCATAGTTGAATTTTCACCATAACCCTAGTGTAGTGGATTCCCTTAAAGGGATGTAAATTTAAGAGAGGAGAGAGAGATTAGGTTTCATGGTAAATTTGTGATGTGATTACCAATGTGGAAAGGCTACTGCTTAAGCTTGGGCAATGGAGTTAGTTTTTCTTTATAGACAGATCCAAGCTATAGAACTATGTCAAAGCATATAAGTAAGTGGTGTGTTTGAAAATAGACGATTTAAAGATGAAAACCCTCTTTGATGTTTATAATCCTTAAAAAAATTAAAGAGCATTCAAATTCTCGATTCCAATAGTAAAAACAAACAATAATTCGAAAGTATTTGATAGATGAATGAAGAAGGACTTAGCAAATCAAATATTATTTCTGAATATTTAATCATCTAAATAAGTAGAAGTGTATAGAACATTTTATATAGAAGAATATAAATACACATGATAATGGCATAAATGAAAGAATCTAATGATGTGGAGTAATTAAATTAAACAAATTGTTCAATCAAGTTACTCCGTAATGAACATAAATTTGTAGTGAGATTTCGAGGTAAATATTGAACCCAACCTTTCCCAAATATCCATACAACCTCAAATGTATGTAGAAAATATTATGTAACCAAATGAAAGTACTCACACAATATACAAATGTTGTTATAAGTTAGAAACATGACCCATTGATTATCTTCAAAAATTTAATTATTACAACAGTATTCCAAATATTGGTCGAGGTATAAACCCTTATCCATTAAAAAATAATAGTATATATAGAGCCTCTTAAAAATGTTATCTTCTATATATTTAAAATTAAAAATAAATATTATCCAAAATATTTTGGATAATTTCAATAACAACCTAATCAAAAATAAAAAGTTTTCTCCTGAAAAATCTTCAGTTGTCCTTGATATTTGTATTTGGGTTAAATGCATATGCATTTTCTCTATTTCAACTAATCCAAATCTTGAACTATTCTAATCATCTGCTAAATTTTTTCCTTCATAATCTCAACTTATCCAACAAGTTTAACGAGTTTCTCCCATTCATCAACAGTTCGATAATCTAGATCAATCATTTTCTTGTAAGCCTCATCTACTTTTATAAATATTTCAAAATATGGTTTAACTATGAAAAGATATTTGACCTCATAACAAATAAAAATATCATAAGCCAAAATTTGAATTAAACTTTGGCCACTTATTTCTCCTTTTATTACAGCAAATTTTTACTTTCCCATTGCTACCCTGTTCAGTGATCTTTGATAATATTCCTCTGTGATCATTTTTCCTTGTGAATTATTTAAAGGAGGTAAGCCTTTTTGGTACAAAAATAGAAAATTTCCTGTAAAATTTATTAATTTTTGTCTACAAATTTTCACACTTATATTTTTCCTATAAAATTAGAGTCTTTTTTGTTAGAACTTTCTCATTTTGTATAAATAAGTCATTTTTATCATCAATGCCCAATTTTTCTAGTTCTTCTCTTGTATTTGTGTTCAAAAAATTGATGATTTGATTTCATAAGAAAATTATGTTTCTCATTTCATGTTTGATTTCATCAATAGCCTCCTTTCCTCTTCCCAATAATTCTTCCCGTTCAACAATTATTTCAATTGAGGACAAAAAATTAAATACTAATGACATAATTTTCATCCAAATTTTCTATTTTATCTCTATCAAACATTGAGAAAGTTATTAGATCCACTCAAATATTGTTCATGTTGTTTTTCAGTCTAGAAGTTTTTTTTTATCTCATCCACCAATGCATTATCTGAATTAATATTTTTTTGTTCAACTCTTGCCAATGATTCCTTCAATTTATCAATCTCTTCATTCTTTATAGTGTGAGAAGATAATTCTTTTTTCAATTTGTTTGTTGCATCTCCCTCTGTTCAATCTAATTTTAATGCAGAAATCATTGTACTTCTAGCTTCCTCTTTTTTCTTTAGTAATTTCTCCATCTCTATTTCCATTTTCTGTATTTGAATATTTCATTCAATTATGATGGATAACAAAGTTTTTTTCTCATTTTCAATTTCTCCTACCTCTTGTACATGTGGATGTTCTATAGTGAGAAACTTAAACCTTTTTGGAATAGCTTGAATGTCAACATTCTTATTTTTGATAATATCATTGGAAGCATTAACATCCTTAGAATCTAAACCAAATTTAATAACAATATCCTCCAATGGCTTAATTTTAGTATCCTTTGCATGGGATGACATTTTCCCCATTTTGACTTATGAGAGAGTATTGTTCAAGGAGTAATGTAACTTTGAGACATTAATGGTTGAACTAGTAAAATTAGAATAGATAATTTCTCTAGTCTATCTATGTAAATCAATTTGATCTATGGGATGAATCTACATAGTGTTAAAATAAAACATAGAAGTTTTAAAATTTTCTATAACCATTTCCCTTATAACCTTGGGTGTAAGAAAAGCCAATTGAAATTTTCCCTTTTCAATATCCAAAACTAAAATAAACCTATTTTTTTTTTATAGAAGCTTGTTTCCAGAATTGAGTATAATTCACTGATTCTGGACTTTCATTCTTCTTCTTGATCCCGATGAACTTAGAAAAAATATTTTGATTTGAAGAAGATGGAGATGAAGGAGATGATTGTTCTTATACTGTCTCAATCTGTTGCAATCTGAAATTAGGCTTTCTTAACATAACCATTGTACTATGTGAATAAATGTTTGAGGATACAATCTCTGACATGGTTTCTTCCACAACTCTTATTTTATGTCCTTTATAGACTCTGAAGAGAGGTAATTATAATCCTGAAATAATTTCAATTTTCTTCTTAGGCTCTTTTTCCTTTAGCCGTGGTGTATTTAAGACCTTAGGCCATATTGATTTCTTTAATTCTTGTTCCTCCAATAATTCTTGTAGTGTATTTATTCCCAGGCCTCCATGTTTTCAAACTTCTCAAACTCTTGTTTTGACACATGTACATAGGGAGTAGAGTTTTGTTGCACTCCGATAGCCAAAAATATTCCTGTTGGATTATATGGCCAAATTATTCCTTGTTTAAATTTCATTTGCCTCAATAATTGCTCAAATTCCTTGTTTGTGGCTCTAAAAGTAACAATAAATGGCCCTACTAGTGCTTTAATTTTAAACATAGTGACTTTCCTCCTTGGTAAAAAAAGTACTTGATCAACATTATGAATTTTTATAATAAACTTGTAATATCCTCTTGTTGATTTTCTATGTAAATAAATATGTATCTAAGGTCATGGCACATGTATTCCAAGTTGAATGTTCCACAAAACATAGTGATGAGTATCACTGGTGATTAATTTATGGCTACGGAAAATGGAAAATTCAATGGAAAAGGAAAGAGACAATCATTGGCATTTTATTTATGAAATAAAGGAAAATAGGAGAAAAGGAAGGTGAAGACACACAAATTTGCATGAGAGGTAAATTGAAGGAAAATTAAGAAAATAGAGGCCTCAATGATCAAAGGTATTTCATGGATCAATTTTTAGATTTTGTTTGTTTATTTTTGGAGCTCTCTTCTATTCTCTCACTCTCTCATACTCTTCATACTTAGAGTATCCTTGGAGAATTTTTGGAGAACTTTGGCATACATTGGATTTGGAGAAAGAAGGAAAAGGAAAGCAAGAAAGTGTAAGGGAGCAAGTGGATGAACAACTATAGCTCGATTTATTTGTAGGTAACAGGTTGAATGTATGATTTCCTTGTTGCTTTTTGGATGCATGGTATATTCATGTGATTATTTGGTTATGTGTTTTCATTAAAATGGAAATTTTCCTAGATTGATAGTGGTATTATCCCTGCCTTTCCATTTCCTAGATAGCCATGGTGTTGTCGGTTTTTCCACATGATTTTTTTATGATTGGTGCTCATAATTCCTTATGGTTGTGGGTTGGAACAAAAACTCTTGAAGCCTTGGAATAACTTGGGTTGAGTTACTATTATTGGAGTCTAGGTTGGGAGAAGTGCTCTAGAGCCCTTGATGGGTTGAGTTACTAGTCCCCGGAGCTAGGTTGGACAATTTATTTGGAGCCCTAGAAGGTTGTGGGTTGAGTTACTAGTTCTTGGAGCCCTGGAAAATTGGGGTAGAGACCGATTTGGTCGGTTTTATTGATGTCCGACCATAGAGGTGGAATCAATAGTTGAGGGTTCAGGTGGTTTGCCTCCAGAAGCCTTGGATGATTTTTCTTCTTTTTATTCCATGATATCCCACATTCATGCTTGGAATATGGTGTGGGGCTGATTTTTTGAAAGAGAGGTTTGGTTCAACCCAATCTATGGTTGGGTGGTACATGGAAGTCCCTAACTTGGTTGGTATTTTCATATGTTAATATAATACATTTCCTTATTGCGCTATAGATAATTTGTAGTAGTTATGTTGGAAATATTATGGTTTAGTTTCCATGGTTTATATGTTGGCTATTCTCTGGTTATATGTTGGTTATATGATGTGTATCATCTATGGCTCTTATCATGAATTTTTTAGTTATTGATTGGTTGATGAATTTATGTACTAATAAGTGTTGTTGTAGATATGTGGAGATCACATAGGGCCTTCTTGGTGATTCTCACATGAATCTCAGACTATGTTGATGAGATATGCATTCAAGAAATGTAGCTTACATGTTTACCATGTGTTTGAAGAAATTACTAGTATGTTGTGGTTAGCCTAGGTCAAGTTCTTGATTTGATTTTTAATTTTTAGATTTTTTTTCATGTTTATTATCATTATGGAAAGTCTTAGAAAATTTTGGACAGTGGTTTGGAGGCTAACTTGGAATTGTGGCTGAGATCTTGGGATCGTTCCCTCTAAACTGGGAAAGTTGGGTCACAATTGCATGAAGGCAGTGTTGTGCATGTGGTTGGGGGCTTCAACCATACCCATGCCTTGTCATGCATGTGGTTGGGAGACTAGTTCATTGAAAAGGAACCCCAGCTTGGGGTTTGGTCACCTAGGGTGGTTCTTTGGCCTTTGAGTGTCTTATATCCCTAAGGGATTTTGTGATTTTTTAGTTTGTGGTCATTTGTAGGCCCCAATCCCTTAAATGGAGCTTGGAGGTTGGGTCATGTCATAGTAACTCTTCATGTCATGTTTACCCTAATAGGAAGTGAAATTTGGTAAAAGTGGGAGAGCGTGGTTACAAGGTGGTATCGGAGCTCTCAAGTTCAAACACTTGGACTGGATGGACGAAATGTTTTCCATGCATGCATGTTAGTTGTCTAAGTTTTTTTATGCATGCATTATGATATTCATTGTTGAAGTTGTGTCATCATGAAGATGTTGATGATACTAATGTTTAGTCGCTTGATATGTTGATTTCATTATATATACATATGTGACGCTAATCAATATTGACTATGTATACAAGATAGACTCCCCTGAACTTCCCTGAGGTATGTTTTATTATGTTTATATTTTATTATATTACATGGTATGTTGGAAGGAAGTATAAAATCAGAGATGAGAATAAAAATGTTGGATTACAGTTCACTTGAATCTCATTATAGAGAAGATGAGCATCAAAGATATGAGTACTCTCGTGACATAGCATATACATTAAGAATTTTAAAGGAAAAAATGAGAAGTTTCAAAGTAGATAATGAAAATATCATTCAATCACAATAAAGACTTTTCAGGGAACATGAAAATAAAGTAGAGGTCAATGCAGTGATTCTTTATCATTTATTATAACTATACTAATGGGGTATATGGTAGCAGCTCTCATAGTGGGCACAAGTTGGACAAGGATAAACAATTAGAGGTGGTAGACGGATGGATACACCTAATAGGAGAGGTAGTCGTTATTGGTTCTATTCTAGTTCTAGATTAAATATATATCAAGGTCATCATTGTTATCATCCTTATAGGATGAATGAGAAGCAGTATTTTGTAGATGAGTTCAAGAAATTCAAGCCTTCTACATTCAATGGAGAGTTAAAGAAATAAGAAGATGTGAAAGCATCATTCCTTGGGATGAAGAAGTTCTTTGAGCTGCATGATTATACATAGAATATGAAATCCATGATAGTTATTTTCATTCTCAAGGGAGAAGTAGACATATTTTGGGAATATGTGAAGCGTGTTAGCGGTATCAAGACAACAAAGTTAAGTTGGCATGAGCTCAAAATATTTTTCAAAAATAATTACTTGTTAGAGAGATTGTATTATGGTAAGGCTAAGGATTTTCATGAGTTGAAGTTGGGGTCCATGATAGATGATGAGTATATGACTAAGTTCTTAGAGCTATTGAGGTATGTACCATATCTTAAGGATGAGAAGACTAAGGTTGAAATATTCGTTAGTGGATTTACTTTAGCATTTAAGGATCAGATTTAGTATGATGAGCCTTGAACATTGGAGGAAGTAATTGGAAAGTTGAAACATTTTTATGAGCAATAAGTGTAAGGTAGAGCCTAAGTAGCGTTGGAAAAGGAATGACAAGACTAAGGTAAAATTGGATAAGAAGGGAGGAAGACCTTAATAAGCATGTAATTTTTGTAAATATTGAGGGCGGTGGTGAATCATTATTTATTAACAATTAACACTTTATTAATCTTTTTCAAAGCATAAAATAATCTTCATTTATTATTATTATTCTTATTCAAATAATCATAAATAATAAGAAATAGTAGTAAACACCATATAACAATGTAGAAGATAAATACTATAGACACAATATTTTTAGGTGGAAAACCTTCTCTAGCTCAAAAACCACTGAAATATTCTTAGTAATTGTCTTGTCCTCCTATTTAAAATAAAAGTAATTAAATCAAATTTCCAGCCACAACTAAAGGAGGATCCAACCCCCTAATTCATAGGAAAAAACCTCTAATATGCTACTAAACCCTAATAACGTGTTGCAACCAAAAGGACACCCAAAACCCCTATAAGTCATGTCACAACCTCACGAGTACCCCAACACTCTTCTTACCAGCTATTGTCAGAAGGATGCTTTGCCACCCTATATTTTATCAACCCTAAGTGAAATGATGCCACAATGTCTACTTTATGCTATGACTTGTCCCAAAACCACCTTGTCGCCCTAAAGTGATCTTAGGCCACAACCTGAAGGTGACTGCAATCACCTGCCTTGAACCATCATATCACCTTGAAGAGACAGCGGAGCACATTTCACAATTTTTAGACTGGATCCCTCTATGATCTGAATACATAGAAGAGGGTTGTAATGAATATGTATATCTTATCAATTCATGCTTTCCAAAACACTCAACTGACCATTTCCAATTCAACCCATTGAAAAATCATTGCATATCGTTGAACACTGCTCATCATTTATCAATGTACATCACTAATAACTTTACATCACTATCATTTCTCAAACTAACCATAACATATCCAATGTCATGTCACTTTTCATGAATGATTAATCACAAAATCTCATGAGAATATTGTCACGTCACGGAACCACACACCCTCTAATGTGTCGAATCCAAATGTTCGATAATTTCAGGTTTTAACCATGTACATAAATTATCTGCAAATGAATTCTTAAAAACATAAAATAAACAATAACGAGAGCATAAAACAAAAAATAGATAACACAGATATTTTTCCCCTAGATCCAAAATCGAGACTACCATCTTTATTTTTCATTATATTCCTTTTAGTGTTACAAAACATATATATACATGTCCAAGCATTTATAAACCCCAATCAATTAACCCTGGATTAGAACATAACTCTAGTTACATTTACCGGATCTAAAAAATACCAGGGGCAGAAAAACATCATGCCCCAAAACCCCATGCACAAAACCATAGGCAGGTTTGCCCACCTAAAATAGGGTCCAAAAAAAAAAAAATCCTAGGGCATTGCCTCAGACCACGTGGAGTGGGCTACTGGCCCCATACAAACCCCTAGACAATGGGGGGCTATCACCCACTTATTACCCCACGCTTTGCGCTTGTTTCTAGTCATGGAAATAATATAACACAAACCCAACATTATCCCACTTGTTTTATTTCCACCAAGGACCATAGCAGAGCTCAGTCATTGGTCCATCCTTGCAACGCCCATTTCTTCTCTATACCAAGAGAGATTCTTAGTGCTCACAAACTTCGTCAATGCATCTACAACATTCTTCAAAGTGTCCACCTTTTCCAGCAACACCTTTTTATCCTCAACCATATCTCTCACAAAGTGATACCGAACATCAATGTGCTTTGTATTTGAATGATAAGTAGGGTTCTTAACTAAGAAAATTTCACTTTGGCTATCACAGTCTTTCCTTATAGCTCACTGCACCAACCCCATAATTGAACACAATCTCTGCAACTAAACTGCTTCCTTGCTTGCATGAGTGGCTTCTATGTATTCTACTTCAGTAGTTGAAAGAGCCACTAGAGATTATCTTTTACTAATCCAACTGATTTCACCTACAAATAGGCTAAACACATACCGAATTGTAGATCTTCTTTGGTCCAGATATCTAGCTTGATCTGCATCAACAAAACCATGGATGTCCAAAAATCTGTCCAATCGTGGTCTTCCCTGGTAGCATAAACCATAATCACTAGTGCCACGCAAACATCTGAAGACATGGTTCATTGTTGTCCAATGCTTCTTCCCTAGTTTTGACATAAACCTTGTCAATACTCCCACTTCATGTGAAATTTCTAGTCTAGTACAGACCATTACATACATCATGCTACCCACTACACTTTCATATGGAATACGGGACGTATCCTCATCTTCTTCTTGTGTCTTGGGCCATTTTTTAGTAGATAGCTTTATACCTAGAGGAATAGGAACCTTCACCAGTTTTCCATCCTGCATATTTAACCTCTACAATATTGTCTCAACATACTTTATGGTTCAACCAGAGCTTCCTCTTTGCCCGATCTCTCTTAATTTCCATGCCCAAAATATAGTTTGTAGCACAATTATCCTTCGTGTCTAATTTGGAGAACAATTGGGTCTTCAAATACTGGATAATTTCTTTGTCATTTCCAACCATAAACATATCATCCACATACAAGACCAAGTAAATAACACAGCCACCAATTAATTTAAAATACACACATTCATCCTCTCTGCTTCGGGTGAATCCAAGTCCCCATATATAGGTATAAAATTTCTGATACCACATCCTTGGTGACCGTTTTAACCCATACAAATCATTTTTTAACATGCATACCAGTTCCTTCTTACCCTTCACCATAAAGCCTTCAGGTTGCTTCATGTATATCTCCTCTTCAAGATCCCCGAGAAGAAATGTTTTATTCACATCCATCTTTTCTACCTCAAAATAAAATGCAACAGCAACAGATAAAAGTAATCTAATAGAAGTAATCTTGGCAGCAGGAGAAAAAATATCACCAAAATAAATTCTCAACACCTAGGAATAACATTTTGCTACCAACTGACCTTTGTATTCCTCTGCCTTGCCTTTTGCATTCATCTTCTTCTTAAACACCCATTTTCTCCCGTTGGGCTTCCTTCCAGCCGACAACTCCACCAGATCCCATGCCTCATTTTTTTGCAAGGATGTCATTTCATCAACCATGGCCTCCTTCCATAATTTTCCATCCTCTGAATCCACTACCTCCCTAAATTTTTTGGGATTATCATCAATAATAGCTAAATAAAAATTTGATTAGAAATCATATGTACTATACCTTTCTGGCTTCCTTCTTTCCTAAACTGATCTTCTCATAGCTGGAGTTTGTGGCTCTTGGTGTTTTCAATAGTATCCTATTGTAGAGTCTGATTCATCCTCCTTTAGCTCAAACACTATCTTCTCAGGTTTCTTTGGTATGACTTCATGTTTAACAACATCTCTCACCTCTCTAAACACTACATCTAGATTGTACACAACCTTCCTTGTTTCTAGATTCCAAATCTTGTAATCTTTTAAACCATCCTTATACCCAATAAAGATGCACCTTTTAGATTTATTATCCAACTTGGTCCTTTTCTCCTTTGGAACATGTACATATGCATCACATATAAATACCCTCATATGTGAAAGAGAGGGTTTATTACTAGCCCATACCTCATGTGGAGTCTTATCCTCCAACACTGATGAACATGATATGTTAACTAGGTAACATGCAGTCTCCACTGCCTTTGCCCAGAATTCCTGTCCTAACCCAGTACCACTGAGCATGCCTACCTTTTCCATCAGCATTTTGTTCATTCTTTCTGCAACTCCATTTTTTGAGGTGTGTATGGAGTATTATTTTATCGTGCTATACAACACTTCTTACAAAAGTCTTCAAATTCCTTCTTTCAGAACTCTCCAACATTTTCTGTCCTCCTTTACTATTGATTATTTCATTTTCACGAGCCTTCTGGAACACTGTGATTTACACTTTAAAAGACACAAATCTCTACCTCGAAGTGTATCACATTCATTCTTAAAACTACTCATCAACCAAACATAGTACACACAAGTCCAAACACATCACTGTGCATAAGCTCTAATATCTCGTTCGACCTCTTAGCACGAGAAGGAAAAATCACCCGATTTTGCTTCCCATATACAAAATGTTCACAGAAATTGAAATCCAGAGAGCAATTAGACATACCTTTCACCATACCATTACCATGCAGTATATGAAGGCCCCTCTCTCCAATATTTCCAAGCCTTTGATTCCATAGAATGGTCTCTTCTCCAGAGACCACTAGGCTGTCTACTCCACTTTCAGGAACCACAAAACTATTACACCCATCAATAACAATTCTACCCTTGTACAGAGTTCCAATCCAAACTCCCCGAATTAATACCAGTTATCCCCAAACTGTCACCCAGTATCTTTCATGACTCATATCATTTTACCTACATGATCCATATACTGAAATGTTGTTCTTGGTAGGCTGTTATACACTTTTGAAGTGTTATAATCCTTCCACCTTGCATACTTCGAATTTTCCAACACGAAGATTGCAAACTTCCATATGACCTAAGAATACATCTTGCAATACTTCTCTCATACTCGCGGGGCCACTTTTTATCTGTGTGTGGGCTGAAAAATAAACAAATGCCATCTCCACCCCATGTTGAGTGGTTTTTCTCTGTGAAGGAGCATATTAGATCCTTTCTTTCTCAGGCTTCATGATCTGGGTCATTTGCCAAGTGCCTGGTACATCACTCACATTTTAAGAACATTTTATGAAGCATAGCCAGATTACTGCTCTCCCTCGTTAGATCTCACTCAAAAACCTCATATTTCTATTCCTGGGTGCTAGAATCTGAATCTAAGGCCATCTCGATACCAAGCCTGTCCATATTTCTCCATATCATTTCCTCCAAGAGCAAGGGTGAGACAATTTCATCAAAATTAAAAATTAGTTATGTTTAACACACAACCTTTATCTCAAGAACATTCCCATGAATGTAGTAAATAACCTAACTAAATTCTGCACATATCATAAGTACGAGATTTTTCAATATAGTAACTTCTTTTCTATGTATTGAAGGCGTTCAAATGCTCTGTCACCGAGTCTCCATCCTTCATCCTCAGGTTATATATTTTTTTCCATGTGAAAAATTTATTCACTAGGGACTTAGATTGGTACAAAGTCAAAAATACCCACAAATTCTTTTTCGTAGCTTCCCAAAATAAATTCAACAATACTGAATCTGAGATACACAATTCTATTTTGCTCTTTTACTTCTAATCCAACTTCACCCAACCTTCATCTGACATTTTCATTGGTTTAGTACCCGGATCTGCTGCGATCCAATGATCTTTATCCACCATTAGATCCTCCATCTTGAGCTTCCGAAACTCAAAACTCAAACCCTTAATTTTCTTGATCTCTATACTTCCAATGCCTACCATCTTCTTTCACCGCAAGAATAGATCTTGCAGATCTTCCACTGAATAGGGTCTACCACAGGCCCGAGCAAAAAAACCCTTAGCAGTAAAGGCGTCCCCTTGAAGCCAAACCATGTCTGATGCCAAATGTAGGTTTTAACCTTGTACATATATTATTTGAAAATTTATTCTTAAAAACATAAAATAAACAATAGCGAGAGAATAAAACATAAAACATATATCCATAGATATTTTTCCCCTCGATCCCAAATCGGGACTACCAGCTTGATTTTTCATTATATTCCTTTTTGTCTTACAACACGTATATATACATGTAGAAGAATTCATAAACACCAATCCATTAACCCTGGATTAGAACATAACCGTAGTTACCTTGAGATGATGTAAAAAATACCAGGGGAAGAAAACCATCATGCCCCAAATCCAGTTGCAAACCCCATGCACAAAACCATAGGTGGGTCTGCCCACTTAAAATAGGGTAAAAAGAAAAATAATTTCTCGGGGCGTTGCCCCTGACCTCATGCAGGGGGCTACCCGCCCCCTCCAAACTCCTAGACATGGGGGGATTCCACCCCTTACTATGCTCGGTGCAAGTGAAGGGGGGCTACCGCCCTCCTCTTACCCCCCTCTTCGCGCCTTCTTCTAGTCGTGGAAAGAGTATAACACAAACTCAACAATAATGGCATATACCAAGATTCCACATGTCATACCTATGACTCACTACAACTACTATCAAGCTCTACCTACACAGAGATATAATCTGATGTAGGAGCATCCTACTTAATTTTTATTTAAAAAAAAATTATAAATAGGGGATGATGTTTTTTTAATTATTTTATAAATTATTATGCTCATTTTTAATAAATTAAGAGAGAAGATGTGAGTGTGAGGATTATTGTAAATATTATTTTAATAAATGGAGGATATGAGTGGAGTTGAGTTAGGTAGATATTTTAGGGACCAATAATTCCTTCAATAGAACTCAGTTGAGTCAAATGAGGGATAAATCTATTTTAGATTTTGGTTGAGATTTTTTCGGAGCAAATAATGGATTAGAGTTAATTCATAATTGTGTATATATATGAAGCCTGTGAGAGTGAGGAAGACAGAGGAGAGATAGAGAGAAAAGGTGTGAGAGTTTTTGAAAAGGCCGAGGGAGCCGAGAGGCCAATCATTGTAATATTCAGCCAAGGAAGGGTTTGCATTTATAAATATATAGTTGTATTTTATGAAATTATTTTATTTTTGCTGGCTGTATCTCCTTTGTGTATGTTTTTAGCTGAATAAAAGGTGGGTTTTAATGACGAATTTGATGAAGTTTCCATGTTAAGGAAACCAACACTTGTATTGTGCGCAAGGATCTGTTTTATGTAGAATCCTAGCATCATTTGGTATCAGAGCATACGGTTGGAGAAGACTATGTGGGATTTGATTAGTTGCCAAATGTATATTCTATTTAAGAGATGACCTTGTGAAGATCTGTTGTGAGCGTGAATTAGATTTCATACTACGTTAGTAGTTGAAATGGATGGTTCGATTTTGTTTTAAAACATATGCACAGTGTGCATCCTTAACATATTGGGTGAGTGTAGCATTAACAATGGCCATGAGATTGCAGTCTTAACTTACTGTAGTGGAGTGCGGCAAAGAGTAAAAGCATGATTGAATATTGAATACCGTGGACTTGTATTGACATAGCCACGGCGGAATGGTGAAGTGTATCTAGCATAGTTTGCACGCTGTGGTTGGGTGTGCGGATAAAGCTTCTTGGAGACTACATGAAACATTAAACAGAGTCCCTGTGAATCACGGTGTGCGGCCAGGCGTTAGCAGAAGTTTATACATATCGTGCATTCCTATATTATATACATAGTCATCGTGAAGCAGTGTGCATTCTAGTATGCATGGTTAAATTTCCCACGAGACTGCGAGAAATGTTAAACGCAATTTCCATGGATTTATGGTGTAAGGAATTCGGTTTTATGTTAACAAGAATATATATGTAGCACTATTCCAAAATTAATACATTCAATGTTGCAGTCGTGTAATCTAGTTACGTTTTCTTTGATTGCTATGTGATGGTTTGTGTGGACGCAAGCAGCGGAGCAGTTGAAGACTATGGGGATGGGTTATGTGGCTAGCATATACTAAATTCGAGACATCATAGTCGCAGCGAAATCGTGGAAGCAGTGGCATAGTCTGTTCTGCATTTTGGTGTGTATGGTTTCAAATTCCCTGCAATCATTATAACTGCATTTATAATTGAACGCAATCCCCGTGGGTCATTGTAATAAGCCAACGTTCGGTATTGTGTGACTGCAATAAAGCAACATTTTCGTCTAGATCAGCGACTTGTATGAAGGTGGAGTTGGGCATGAATTTAAGCCTATCGGTGATTTTTTTTTAGTTTTTGAGCCATTTGAAGTTCGATTTTTGCTTGAAGACGAGCCTCACTGTGATTTCAGAGCCGAATTATTACTTCATACAACTGGTCTCACAATTTGTTTTCTTCTTTGATCCACTTGTTAGAGGGGTTAAAAGCACTTTAGAGTTTTGATCTCTAGAGACGACAGGACATGAAATAATCAAGGTCCTGAATTGTGTTCCAAGAAGGTAGTCATAGCCAAAGAAGCAAAAAAAGGTGCTTTTGCTTCTCTAGAAACACATTTTGAAGTTGACACTACATGTGTGTTCAACTGGATCTGAGGAGATATAGAGCCTAAGTTCGTCTTAGGTGTTGAGAGGCATAGAGGATAGGAAATTGAAGAGAAAAATGAGAGAGCTTGGTGTAGCTGTCGGGGCTGGAACTATGTCCAAACTATCACTTGGATCATTTATCTTTGCATTTCTCTACTACTCAAATATTGGAATCCACGATTGAGTCTCCTCACCCTACCTGTGCTGAACCTATAGATGTGGCTAATGTTGTTCCGGATGGGACTGATTGTGTTATGATTAGTGGTGAGAGTGTAGAAAGGGAATATCCTGAGGCAACAGTGAAGAGCCTGTGACCAAAATTTAAAAAAAATGTTCAATAAAACGAAGTTCAAAGCATAAAGGAAGTGTGGTAAATGTCAGGAAAAGGTATGTTAAGTAAAATTGTGGGCGAGCATATTACATGTTGACATTTTTCATTTTCTTAACCAAAATCGAATTTATAGATAAGTATTTTTGTGGGAATGATTTATAGATATGTCAACATGCGGTTCAAAATTAAAGTGAAAATGTTGTAAATGCGGAGGTATAAGGTTTTATCACCAAAGTAGCTTTAAATAAAATTAAGTTTCGCTTAAATGAATGGAAAAGGAGAATGTTCTATCTCGGGTAAGATAAAGAGAAGCATGCATTTTTATAATATATGAAAGGGTTTATTATGCATAGTGTGGATTCTTCGCAGTTTTGGCTGCATCATTTTGGACCAAAGCTTTTAGTTGGAAATGGGAGTATTCTTTTGATTTGTGTTTAAGATTGAAAGCACAAAAAAACCACAATTTCTTGATGTTGTAGAATCTTTGTTTTTACCATTATATGGCGGCACCTAAGGAGGTGTTATTCAAGATGGGCACAATGTACTAGTTGTACATTATTCATCAAAGAGGTTGAAAACATGAATAGCTTGTTCTCTGTACACAGGTGAAGAGATGTGAATTGATGTACAAATTTATAATGTGCAGTTGTATGGTGCATGAAAGTGCAGGAAAAATGTTTGCGCTAAGATGATGAGTGACATGTGAATATTCACAGTGATAAAGACAACATATAAGAGTGAAATCTAGAAATTTGAAATTTCAAAGAGAAGGTTTATTAATAACCTTGACAAGAGCATAAGGTATGATAATTCAGAAAGGTATTTTTGAATGTCAAAAATTGAATGGTTTATTTATTTCACCATAAAATAAATCCTGGGAAAATGGATTGCATTTCGATTTAAAGGCTAAAGTATCATGTGAAGTGATAAAGGGAGATGATGAAATTGGTGACTTGTGATATTTTCTTAAAAATGGAGTATAAGGGAGAGTGAATATTTTACATCATGAAAGTGTATTAAGGGTGGATGTTCATTGGTATGTTGTATAACTTGAATTAGAGTCAAAATATCCACTATGGTAATTATTGGGTCAAACCTTGAAGTTAAATCAAATGAAAATTTGGATAGCTTGAGTCAAGTTAAACCATTGAGTCATTGTACAAGAGGGTGTATTTTTCATCCAAGATGAAGAGTTGATGTAAATTCTAGAGTCAAAGAGTCTTAAACCAAGTCAAAGTTTTGAATGTAATTGGGTGCATGATCGGCGGAGCCCGACACCCAAAGAGTTGGTCATTGTAACACAAGCATTACTAAAAGTGTTGTTTTTAGCAAAGAGAAGCAAGAGAATTGCCCAGATACGATTCCAAGACAGAAAACCGGAAGATCCCAAGTGGCAGAAAAGAGCTTGTATTGTTGGATGGCAAGTATGAAAGCTTACTGAAAAAGGGATTGAATGAAATACACACGTGAACAGATGAAGTTCACAAAGGAGGAGAAGACGACAGGTGATAGTCATTTCAAGGGTTCTGAGAAAGACCACAGCAGAATAAAGAAGAAGGAAAATGCCAAGGCAAGTGGCATATGTAAGCAGTTGACTAATGAATAGTATGAGTAGGAAAAATCTAAGACAGCAGTTCACATTGAGTTATTGATGGAATTGTTGCAAAGAAATAAGGACCAGAGACATGGTTGGACCATGAGAAAGAAAGTGAAGTGGCAGAGGCTACATGCAAAGAGGGAACAACAGGTAAACATACAGTTGAAAAAAGAGCTAAGGAATCTCGAGCAGATGATGTGTGTGCAATTGTGATGTGAAGAACTCGGAGAGGCTGAGTTGAAAATGGAAGCTTCCATTTGTGGCCCAGAGCAGGGTGAAATTTTGGGTGAAGAGATTAATGAGAAAGATCTCATGGACTATTGGAATAGTTCAGAAGAATTTTTGACAAGATAAGTAGATGAGGCTATGAATCCTTGTATTTTTAAATCTCATAGTTTGTGTATGTTTGCAGGATGTGCGGAAGATGTTGGACAGTATGGTGAAACTGTCACAAAGATGAATGAAACTCTTAAGGTGAAGTATGAAGGAGAATTCCTTTCAAATGAGGAAGGTACTGATTTGTCGCAGCAGGAAGAAATCATAAACGAATTCTTGTTTGATGTAAGACAGCCAGTTGAAGCTTTATGGAGCAGAAGCATAATGAAAATGCTGAGGTGATATTCCAAGGAGGTAAACAAATGAATTTGTTTAATGAAATTGCTGATAGAATTTTTCAATGTGATGATGCAGAAACCATGATAACTCAGGAGGATTTCCATAAGAATAATGAGACTAAGAATGAAGGTTGTGATTAAATGCTGGAAATATTTCACATGGAAATAGAGTTCTTGGAACAATGGCTTAAGGAACCTGAAGGGGAGATGAATCTTGCAGAACCTGATACAGAAGAGATTGCAGTTACCATGCATGATAGGGATGAAATGTTCTTAACATTTATAGAGTTAAGTGAATATTATAACTTTTCAAATGATAATGTGGATGTAGGTATAGAAGGAAACCTTAATAAATATGATGTTGAAATTAGAGGAATTGAACAAAAAGTATTTGGATATGAGATGAAATATCAGGAGCAGCAAGGAAGTTATGTCCATAGAGACATAAAGGAAACATAAATATTAAACCAGCACGATAAAGATGAAAGAAGCCAACAATTCAAACCAGGATCTGTTGACATCTAGGAATTATATGATGGGATATTGGTGGTTAAAGCATCAAAAGAGGCCGAAAGGTCTTATCTTTTTAAAACTAATAGTTTTTTGATGAATGCAAGTACAACACAGAATGCAAAATTTTCTACTATAAAAGAAATCAATGACTATAGTTGTGATCAAGAAGAAATTCTTGATTATTCTTCACTTCAGAAAATTGAGTGTTCAACGCCATTGGAGACGGAAGCATTACACAAAGAGGAATTACTCCGAGGAATTGGCGAAAGAAATTTTTGGAGAGGCAGATGGAATGCAGTTGATGGAATGATTTATGCTAATATACAGCCAATTCAAGATTATTTCAAAGTTTGGAGACCAGAAGAATGGGTATCAGTAATTCTATATAATTATGTAATTCCTGAAATAAATATAATGTGGTATGGAAAAGCGAGAGTTACATTCAATAGTATTATGAAAATACTATTCTAGGAATCATGTGATGAAGTACAAATTGGAGTTGACACTTTAAAAGATCAGTGGCAAAACAAAGTTTGGAATCCTGGAGGGAGCAAGTCATGGAGACATGTGGCTATTGCATTATTACAAAAAAGTGACAGACCTCATAGACAAGAGTCTATGGAAACTTCTCTACATGGGGAGTCTGATGCAAGAGCATCCTGCTAAATTTTTATTAAAATATTGTGTAAATAAGGGATGCTATTTTTTTAATTATTTTATAAATTATTATGCTCATTTTTAATAAATTAAAAGACAAAATGTGACTGTGAGGATTATTGTAAATATTATTTTAATAAATGGAGGATATGGGTGGAGTTGAGTTAGGTAGATAATTTAGGGATCAGGAATTCCTTCCATAAAACTCAATTGAGTCAAATGAGGGATAAATCTATTTTAGATTTTGGTTGAGATTTGTGTGGAGAAAATAATGGATTGGAGTTAATTCATAATTTTGTATAAATATGAAGCCTGTGAGAGTGAGGAAGATAGAGGAGAGACATAGAGAAAAGGTGTGAGAATTTTTGAAAAGGCCAAGGGAGCCGAGAGGCCAATCATTGTAATATTCATCCAAGGAAGGGTTTGCATTTATAAATTTTTGGTTTTATTTTATGCAATTATTTTATTTGTGTTGGCTCTATCTCCTTTGTGTATGTTTTGAGATGAATAAAAGGTGGTTTTTAATGACGAATTTGATGAATTGTCCATGTTAAGGAAACCAACACTTGTATTGTGCACAAGGATCTATTCTATGCATAATCCTGGCATCATAATCATATGTTCCTACTCTATTGAGTGCTACTCACAATCTCATATCCATCATTACAACAAGATGATGTGCCCTGAGAATCCTATTACCATGATAGTGAAACTAATAAATGGTTTATTTCCTTTGGTTCTTGAATTTATTCAACTTATACACAATGATATTGTGTCGAGAATCGTTTTCCTATATTTAAAATCATAGGTGAATAATGTGTCATGTCATTACCCCTAGGTTTTTAGCGTATACACTGGGGTCACCAACTTAAAACTCAATTTTGTCTCAAACCAGGAGGACTTATGTAGCGTTGTACATACCACTAGAAATATATCAACGAGGAGAATCCAATGACGTTTATCTCCAATGGAAACTCAATATTTTGATCCTTTGAAAATCATTGACAAAGTCAGGGTACATCCTCAGTACATGGAACCCAAACCTTAGGACTTGTGTTTTCAACCATCCAATATTGGAGCTTCTAACTTAATATAATCTAAAAATGACTAGGAAGCATTCATTAACCATTTGGCATTAATGACCAGTGTTTTTATTCAAATTAAAACACAGTAAACTCCATGGGATGACATTAATGAGAACACCATCCAACAATCTCCCCCTTTTTCATTGATGGAAACACACTTACTCGTTCTGTGAATATAACTCCCCTTGACTTCATGCTTAGTTTCCTTCTTAGGTTTTCCTCTCCCCCTTTGACATCAATGGAAAAGGGTGACTCCCCCTATCAATTTTACTGCTTCATATCGACTTGTCATTTGACTATGCTCTCTAGTGACAAGAAGCCTTCTTGTAATGATTTGTCAATGATGATCCCTGTGCACCTATAATCCTACATGTGTTGCCCCTGACATGTTGTGCATCATATATATTTCCTTTGGTGAGTATGATCACCTGTTATTAATTTTGATACTCTAATGATTAATCATTGCGGACTCGTATACTATGACTGTTAATCTACCTTTGAACTTGTTCTAGATATGACATATCTAACTTGAAGCTTCCATTTTATCCATGTTTTTTGGTTTTCAATGGTATACCTATGCCATATACTGGTGTAATACTCCCCCTCTTCAAAATTCAAGGAGTCGATGAGACGAATTGTTCAAAATAGTGTATCATCTATTGGACCATCTTGAATCGAGTCATTAATCGAAGGAACTATTGATTCCTTATGACATGTTATAAATCCTGAAAGAATAATTGTTGATACATTATTTCCTTCCTGCTTTTCTTTCTCATCTTGTACTTTTTCATATTGTACATGTTTTCTTTTCCAAAACTTCTTATTCTCTTCATCAAGATTTTAATTCATGGTTGATTCCATCTTGCACATGCAGTGACGAGCTATGTGCCCATACATAAGACATTTGTAACATTCCTTATCCAGATTTTAACTTCATTTTCGAGCTATGTGTCTATAATTATGAAATTTGAATCATTCAATGTCATACATAGAATATTTTTTTTGGTATCTCTCTCGTGATCCTGTAAACTTTCTTCTAGGGTTTTGTGGATAATGATTGTACCTTTAAGAGAATCATAATCCCTAGCCATATATCAATAGTTAGCACATAGAAATAAGTAATGATTAAATGAATGTGTATATCTGGATAATTCATTCAGAGGTGGTGGTCCTTAATAATTGTACTTGTCAACAGCTTTACAATCCCTAGCGATATGTCCAAATAGAGCACATGAAAAACAATAACCATTAAATGAACGAATGTATCTGGATGAGTTATTCTTATTTTGAGGTGGTGTAGTATTTTGACCTTTTTAATTAAATAATTTGGAATCCTTATTCGAAGTTACAAAATTCTTCTTTGGTTCAGTCTTCTTCTCAATCTCACTGAGCTAAGATGTGGAGCTTGTACTTTAATCAACTGGAGCCTTACCTTTTGTTTTTGCCTTTATCCTCAATTGAGGCACTTATTTATCTATCCTATCCTGCAATTTTTCCTTTTGAAACTCCTTCATCTTGTTCATCTCATTAAGAGTTGCATCAAGTTCTCCTTGTTTTTGAACAAGGTCTTCTTAAAACCATCTTTTCAAGATTTTTCTTTTTCTTTCTACTTCTTCAACCTGTAGCTTCATAAGGGTGGTATTTTCAACTCCTCTCTTAGGTACCTATATCTGTTATTTTTTCTTCTCAATTTCAATCCTAAGCCTGTTTATTTCTACTAAAGAGGTTACCAGTTCTCTTTTATTTTGGTGAACTGTAGATACACATCTTTGATATGATTCCTTTAATTGACTTTCCAAGCTATTCCTTTCAATCTCTTCTTCTTTCACCTATTGTATAAGCCTACTAATGTCTGTAATGGATGTATCAAGTCCTTTCTAATTTTAATGGAATTATTTCTTGATATTTTGTGTCCATTTATTGTTGACTTCTTCCATACATACTCGAATACTACTAATGATCTTATCTAATTCTTCATTTTTCCTGTTGAGTTCTTTTGTTATTTCCACTTTTTCTTCGAGATGTTTTGCCTTTTCCTTTTTGATTTTGAGTTATTTTATCATATTTAACACTTCATTTTGGAATTAGGTTTACCCATTTCTCCATCCTCTTCATCTTTCTTAGAAGGATCTGTATGATTTTCAATATATACTTCCTAACCTGAATGCTTATTTGAGTAGAGATTATGGATCCTTTTCTAAAGAATTTTGGTTTTTGAACATTGACCAATTTTTGCTTTTACAGGATTTGGCAGAACATTAAGAATGACATCCAAGGATTTTTAATTATACCTTTTATCTCCATTGGTTGATGTGTCTCTATATGGAATTGATTTCCTTACACCATGATCTTACAAATATACTTCCATTATATATTCCCATATCGAGTAATTATCTTCATCAAATTTGAGAGTTGGTGAACAATACTTATTTTCTTTAGATTTTACTATAGTTGTACCTTCTTTTGCATCCTTGGAATGATTGGAAAATTTCTTATTTGACTTTCCCATCTCTATGATTTGATATCTTCCTTCCAGTGGTTAAGTTGTTACTGAAGGAGCCCAGCTCTGATACCAATTACTGGAAATACTTAGAGGTGGGGTGAATCAATATTTCTTAAAAATTAGCACTTTATTAATATTTTTTAGATCATTAGTTAATATTCAATAATTATTTTTTTTCTTTTTCAAATAATCTTAAACAATAATAAATAATGGACAACACCATACAAAAATGCAGAAAGACAAAGACTGTAGACATAATATTTTTAGGTGGAAAACCCCCTTCGGGTCAAAAACCGCCGAAGGATTCTTAGTAATTATATTATCCTCCTCTTTAGAAGAAAAGTAATTTTCAGCCATAAATAAAGGAGTATCCAAACCCCTAATTCACAGGAAACAACCAGAAGGATGCCACTAAACCCTAATAACTTGTTGGAATCGGAAGGATGCCCAACGCCCTGTAACTTAGGCCACAACTTGATGAGTGCCCTAACACTTTGTTTTTTAGATTTTATTAGAAGGATGCTTCTTCACCATGCAATTTATCAACCCCAAATGATTGGACACCACAATTCCCGATGTAGGATATGACCTTCCCTAGCACTACCGTGATGCCCTGAAGTGTTCTGAGGCAACAACCTAAAGGTGACTCCAATCACTTGCCCTGCACCACCCTGCCACCCTGAAGATCTAGCGGACCATGTTTCACAATTTTCATATTGTATCCCTCTATGATTTGAGTCACTAGAATAATTTTGTAATGAATATATATCATGTTGATTCTTGCTGCCCAAAACTATTCAACTAACCATTTCCAATTCAAACCACTAAACAATCATTTCATATCGTTGAACACTGCTCATCATTGATCATTGTACATCACATATAATTCTATATCACTGTCACTACACAAACTCACCATTTCATATCCACTATCACTCCACTACTCATGAATGAGTAATTGTCAAAAGCTCATAACTATCACATCACTTAACCACACACCCAATAATGTGTCGAATCCAAATGTCAGATAATGGCATATACCAATATGTCATAGGTCATCCCTATGATCCACTACCACTTCTCTCGGGCTCTTCCTACATAGAGATATAAGCATACGTTCATAGAATTCTAAGCACTGCTCACAATCTTCTATCCATCGTTAGAACAAGATGATGTTCCCTTAGAAACCTGTTACCCTCACTGTGAATTCAATGATTGAGTTATTGCCTTCGGTTCTTGAAGTTATTAAACTTATACACAATGTGATTGTGGAAATAATAATTTTCCTATATTTACAACCGTAGGTGAATAAGGTTTCATGTCACTACCCCTGGGGTTTTATCCTAGACACTGGGGTCACCAACTTCAAACTGAATTTTCTCTCAAACCAGGAGGACTTATGTGCCATTCGACATACAGATGGAAATATCACAATGAGGAGAATAAAATGAAGTTAATCTCCAAGTAAAACTTAATATTTTGACCCTTTAAAAACCCTTGATAAATTTGGGGTACCTCCTTACTCCTAGGAAACCAAACCCTAGGACTTGGGTTTTCAACCATCCAATAGTGGATATGCCAACTTGATTTATCTAATAATTACTAATATGCGTTCATTAACCATTTAACATCAATGATTGGTGTTTTTATTCAATGTCAAACATAGTCAACTCCATGGGTTGACATCAATGACAACACCAACCAATAGTAATAAGGAGAATGCAATGCCATATAATAAATTTAATGAAGTTGATAGATGACAGATATTTTAGTCTAAGGAGGAGAACAAGGGTGATGGAAGGAATCCTTTGCAGTGTTGTACTTGTGGTGGAGAGCATAACATGAGAGATTGTCCACATAATCAAGATTGAATACCTCATATTTATATTCCTTAGGAGGCAAGGATATTTGCGGATGTTGGATAGATTATTCCTCATATTTTTGAAACATTAGATAATAGGAGGGTCGATAATCAGGCATGTATTATTATGATAGAATGTAAGCCTTGTGATCGAGTTGTTTCTATTTTTTTTGACCCTAGATCTAACTATAGTTATGCTTGTCTTGACCATGTGGATAATTGTTGCTTGAATAAATAAGTGCGTGCAGAGTATTGGTTGGTGTAGTTGGCTACAGATACAAAGAAAAGAGTCCATCATTGGGTGGGATATTTTGAATTTGTTCTGAATGGCATGTCTACATTAATGCACTAAATGTGTTTCCATTGGGATCATATAGTATGTTGTTTGGTATGGATTAGTTGTATATTCATAGAACTATGGTAGATTTCTATGATAAGGCTATTGAGTGCTTGAATGATGATGGAGAGAAGATAATATTTCATGGTAAGAAGAAGCCTACATGAGTGAGGATGGTTATAGTTGTGCAGGGAAAGAGTAGTAGCACAAAAGGGTGTTTATTGTTTGCCGTTCATATTTCTAGTGACAGAGAAAGGATGTTGAGGACGTGTTGAAACTGAGATCAACACCCTCCAAAATTTTTCTTACACTTAAATTTTTGAGTCTGTTGAGAATATTATGATCTATCATAGTAAGGTCCCTTCATGGTCAAATGATGTTTCACAAATCATTTAATTCTTCTTTTCAAACTCCTTATCTATCAAAGTCAATTTCCCACACATGCACAGTCCTGGTTGAACTCATGATCATGCTTACACTACGCAAGCTCGAATAAGATTAGCACCATACACCGAGATAGTTTGTGTGGGATTTTTAACAAACGTCACTAGTGAGTGTTCACTTTCCTTGGTAGTATCCCTCACTTTGATTGTGTTTGTACTATTATTTTGGTGTTTTTTCCCAACCATCACTTTTGGCAGATCTTCACTTTCACAACTGTCGCTTTCATGTTTAAAATTATTTCTTTTTGTTGCTTCCACTTTAATAATTTTCATTTTCATGTTATCTTCACTCTGGCATGTGTCACTTTCCAAGTCATTTTCATTTTTCAAATGTAATCTTCATGTTTTCCTGCTGTCGCAGGTGTCGATTTTGTATTTTCATTCTTGTGTGTGTCACACCTTTTCATATCACCAAAGTTAGTTATGGCATACCCTTATGCATTAAATGTTACTACATATCATTGATATATGCACTAGAAACATTATTAAAGCGTAGCACAACTTTTGGTCACAATCGTCACTCTTGTTGTAACTTTTGTTCTAAGTGTTGTAATGTGTCATTTCAACTATCACACTCCGAAATATGTGTCGGTTGGATTTCATTTCAAGGTGTGATTAATGTTCATGAATATTGTGTATTCCATTGGCTTGTATTAATGGAATTTTTGTGTGTGATCCATGATTGATTCATGTTAGGATTCATTTCTTTATCCTACTTTTTTGGTCCCACAATTAGCCATTTTGAGAGCTCTTCTTGGTCCTCCCACTTAGTGCAAGTTATGAAAGCTTAAAGTTTTTACTAGATGATGAGCGCAACTTATTCATGAGCCCCATTGACGTCTATTTCCTCCCATACTTATGTACTAAGTATTTTCTAAGGTCTCCACCCTCTAACTGTGAATTAGTACTTCCTAAGGATAATTCACCTAGCATTTTGTTGCCTCCTTCAGTGAAAAACACATTCCATATGAACAAGAAGCAATTTGGAGAGAATTGCACCCTCCCAAGCCTAATCACACTTCAGAAAAATGAAGCGTACCTCAAAACAATTAATCACACTTCGGAATAATGAAGGATATTCTTTCCCATAAAACACGCATGGTGTAGTCTTGAAGCTTGAAGAATTTAAGCACATGGCATAATATTGAAGCACGAAGCATTCATCCTTCTGCTAGAGTGCATGGTGCAGTCAAGAAGCATAAATCCTTCATCTAAGCTCACTCATTCGACTGAAAGAACCATGCCCTCCTTGTTCCTCTTGAGTGCATCAATTCACCTGGAAGGCTTGAAGCCTGACCCCTTCATCCTTTCGATGTGTGTCCTTGCACCATCCTTAACTTCCCTTAAGGGCATGATTGCATATTAAACCAATGAATGATTTCCCTTCATACTTTAGCCCTACACCATGCACCCTTGAGTTCTCCCTCTTGTTTAAGCACACAAGAACAACTTGAATGCCTCTTGTGAGTCTTGATGAGTTTTATTGTGCCCTCCTAATCAAGCCTCCTTCTTTTAACCTCCTCCTAGACCTTTTAGGACTTAATGATTCCATGAGTTAGGTAGTGATAGAATAGATATTTTATAATATTAATTTTTATTTTTCATGGATGATTTTCATTGTAAGGAGTAGCATAACAATCTAATGGTCAAACTAGATGAAAAAGGAGAAAACATAAAGAAACGATTGTGTAGAAGAAGAAAAAAAAGGAGCTATCATGAAGACATGAAGAAGATCATGGAACAAGACAGAAATAAGACATTGCATGATGACTCAAAGAATTCAAATATTGATCAAAGACACTTTGGAGGGTGAAGGAGAAGAAAAAAGTCAAACCTTCATGAAGGTGAAGCATAAATTAGATATATCATCAAGAATTCAAGATGAAGCAGCAAGGAAGACATATTGGCATGGCCACCTCATCTTGAATTGCATGTCATCATTGTCAAGTTGTTACTTGTACAAGTGTCATAATAATAGCCAATCTGTGTCCATATGTCATGCCACATCATCATGTGGAATGTAATGATGTATTCTCCAGAAAAGGACAAAATGTAATGTGTGGAAGTTCAATATTCATATGTTAAATATTAAAAGTTACTTATTCATACATGGAAAAAAAAATTAAGAGAAATCCAAAATTCATTAGAATTCCAAGAGTCATGAGGGAAATTAAAGATTCATGGCTATATGAAAGGCCATTTACCTTGTTATAAAAGCAACCACATTAATAAAGTAAGGGGATTTTGGAGGCTTAAGCTTTGGAGAGCTATTGTTAGCGTCTATAACTTGGAATAGGAGAGAAAACTATTCTTTGGAGAAACAATAAGTGACTTAGTGTTCCACTACTAGAACTAGTGAATCATTATTGTAACTATGTACTTGGATATTTCACCTAATATTGAAGCCCAATGAGCCAACACATATTCATGCATGTATCCACATTGTTTTAGGATTATTATTGGGACATTTATGATATATTTTACGTTCATATATACTAAATAAATTGAACTATTTCGATGGCTTACGTACTCATCTTGTCGAATGTGTGTTTCTTTAGCTTTAAAAACCATTATGTGAACTATTTTCCTAATGAATATTTTCATGCTCTCATGTGCATATCTTAGGTTATTACTATTAATTCCTTCCAGAGACTTAATGTCATCTCCTTCTCATGAAGGTCTCCTTTCACACATTTCAATCGGTGTTTCACAATGTCAACTTACTTTCTTGTTCAATTTTTATGTATAGAATCTCTTATGTTATCTGTTACAACCAATGCAAACCTTTGTGTTATGGTGGTTGGGTCGATACTCCATATGGGGCTCCTACTCCAAACAGTGTGAGGTCTAATTGGGATTTCACATCTTGGAGACCCATTGTATGTTTTTGGTATATAGCATCATCAACATGATATTGAATTTTTAAAGAGATATTTGATTCTGCAACAGTTTCAGGATGTGTTTCCAGCAGTGATTTTAGAGTTATTTTCTCATAGGGAAGTGAACTTTTCTATTGAGTTAATGTTGGGATGAGACGGTCTAATTAGTTGAAAATTTGAAACTTAAGGAAATGTGTGATAAGGGATGCATTATGCCAAGTGAGTCACCTTGGGGTGCATTAGTGTTGTTCATGAAGAATAAGGATGGTAATCTCAGGTAACGCATTGATTACAAGCACTTGAACAATATGATTATTAAGAACATGTATCCTTTTCCATAGATTGATGTCTTGCTTGATCAGTTGAAGAGAGAAACCATATTCTCCAAGATTGACTAGAGATTAGGACATCATCAGGTATCATCAAAGAAGAGTAAATATTCAAAACCGTATTCCATACTAGGTACGGGAATTATGAATTTTTATTAGTTTCGTTTGTTCTTACTAATTATCCAGCTAATTAGAATGTCTTTGATGAATATTGTGTTGCATCCTTATCTGGAAAAGTTTGTGATAATATCCATTGATTACATATTGATATATTCTAAGAATGAGGAAGTGCATGCAGAGCACCTAACAGTATTGTTAATATTTTTGAGGGAGCATCAGTTGTATTCCATTTTTAGTAAGTGTATTTTCTTTTAGACATAGGTTCATTACTTGGGACATGTTGTTTCCAAGGAAGGTATATCAGTGGACCGAGAAAATATTAGAGCTATCATGAAGTGGGTAGCTCCTAGGAATGTGGATAAGGTTAGATCATTTATGGGACTAGCAGGTTACTATAGGTGGTTCATTAGGGAATTATCATTGATTACCTATCCTATTACATATTTGCAAAAAAAAGGAAAGGAGTTTGAATGGACTGAAGAGTGTGAACCTAGTTTTGAGAAGTGGAATAATTTGCATACAAATGATTCGGCCTTGAAAATTGTAGATCCAGATAAATAGTTTATGGTTTGTACAAATGATTGCAAGAGAGGACTTGGTGGATTCCTTATGGAAGAAGGACAGGTAGTATGATATGAGTCAAGAAAGTTGAATGAGCATGAGCAGAACTATGTGACTCACAATATTGAGTTGGAAGATATCATTCATGGATTAAAGATGTTGATACATTATCTTCTTGGTAGGAGGTTTACTCTAATGAGTGATCATAGTGGATTGAGGTACTTGTTTGACCAACCTAATTTTAATGTTAGGCAGGCTAGATGGTTGTCTACTGTTAGTTATTTTAACTTCAAGATCAGGTACATTAAGGGAAAAGTGAGCAGGGTTGCAGATGCTCTGAGTAGGAGAGTGCAAGTGAATCACATTGCAGCAATGATTCCTTATGGGACAGTCTCGCAGGAGAAGATCTTGAAGGAAATACAACATGATGACAAGTATCAGTAGTTGAGGCACATGTTACAATAGCAGGGTGAAGGTAATAGGGATGAGTAGTACCATCTCACAACAAAAGTTTTGGTCAAATTTAGGAGTAGGATTTATGTGCCAGATAACAGTGACCTCAAGAAGTTTATCCTGAGGGAATTTCAGGTTAATTCATATTCATGTCACCTAGGATATCAAAATATGTTTACAATAGTTAATAAATTCTACCATAGGCCAAACTTGAAGAAAGAAGTGGTTTATTTTATTGCAAGATGTTTGGATTTTCAGCAAGTAAAAGCAGAGTGTAAGCATCAATTTCGTTTATTGCAACTAATTTTGATTCCAAAGTACAAATGGAATGTCATTTCCATGAGCTCGAGACTAATTTTACTAGAAACATTATTCTTCGTACTTTGTCATCTCGACGGGCATAGGTATGCCTCCCCCCCGCCTCACTGAGAATAGGTACCCAAACCTTAAAGGAGACTTATATCATTTGTAGGTCTCGCCCCCTCAGTTATTGTCCTCTCTCGCTTCACTCCATCTATGTATATCTCTCTCTCTGACTCCCCTTCAGTGTTTTGTGATTGTGTTCTTACAACGTACTTCACTCATACGATTAGCTCCTAATGCTCACACATTGGGGGGGAATATGTTACACCAATTTTTGGTCATCTAACCATTTACAATTAGATGGATCGAAGTACACCATGTAAGACAATTTTACCATAGTAAAATTTCTTTCACTGTAATAAATAATTTAATAAACCATATTTTATTAAGTTATTTCTAGTTCAAACAGGAAACCCCATGAGGAATAATTAAATAAATCGTTATTTTTTTTATTTTCCTCTAGGAATCATTAATTAAACCAATGTTTAAATTATATTCCTAGCCATATTTAACCCAATTATGAGATATAATTAGATAAATCATTATTTATCTTATTTTTATCTAGGAATAATTAATTGAATCATTATTTAGTTATTATTCCTTGTTAAAATTGACTAAATAACCTAGAAATAATTAAACAAATCATTATTTATTAAATTATTTATTAACCCCATTCTTGAAATGATAAATAAATCATTGATTTATTTATTATTTCTAAATAAAGGTATTTAACCAATTTAAATTCATTTTCCCTCTAACAAAATATAATAAAATATTCCAAGCAGTTAGATCTAGATCTTGGTTAATAATATTTTATTATTCGCCATTATTCGAGGATAACTCAATATTTTGTTATAAATAGGAGGTTTTTCCATTCATTATTCACTTTTATCACTTTCATTGTCGCACTTTGATCATTCTCATTTCTACTACTATTTTCTTGCTTCTTGATCTCCCATAGAGTTCAACACGTCTTGAGTTTTCTACACCATTGAGAGAGAGGAACTTCTAGATCTGAAGCATTGAGGACAACCAGAGACAAACCATATTTTTTGTTAGGGTTGTTTTGTCATGCGCAGCTAAGGTAGAGCTCTTTTCATACACTTGGCTTAAGAATTTATGCCCTTAGTGATGGGTTATCACTTGTGATTACATTAATTTATGGCCTATGAAACTTAGTAAATGAATTGTGAAGGTATGAGAAAATAATTGGAATTTTACTTATGAAATAAAGGAAAATAGGAGAAAAGGAAGGTTAATAGGCATATATTTTCATGAGAGGGAAATTGAAGGAAAAATTAAGGAAAATGAAGAAAATAGAAGCCTCAATGATAGAAAGGCTTCTAAGGATCAGTTGCTACCTTTTGTCAGTTTGGTTTGGGAGCTCTCTTCTATTATCTCACTCTCTTATACTCTTACACACTTAGACTATTCTTCGAGAATTCTTGTATCACTTTCGCATACATTGGATTTCGAGAAAGAAGACAATGGAAAGTAGGAAAGCGCAAGGGAACAGGTGGATCAAAAACTACAACTATATTTATTTGCAAGTAACAAGTTTCATGTGTGATTTCCTTGTTAATTTCTAGATGCATGGTATATCCATGTGATTATTTGGTTATGTGTTGTCATTGGCATGGATATTTTCCTAGATTGACAATGGTTTTATCGTTACCTTTCCATTTCTAGTATATCCATGGTGTTGTGGGATTTTGCACTTAATTGTTTTCTGATTTATGCTCATAATTCCTTATGGATGTGGGTTGGAGAAAACGCTCTAGAACCCCTGAAACAACTTGGTTTGAGTTACTAGTCCTGGACCCTAGGTTGGGACAAATGTTATGGAGCCCTTGGTATGTTGAGTTACTAGTCTCAGGATCAAGGTTGGAGAAATTATATGGAGCCATTGAAGGTTGTGGGTTGAGCTACTAGTTCCTAAATCCTAGAAAAACTTAGGTAGAGACTAATTTGGTTCGTGTTAGTGATTTCTGACCATAGAGGTGGAATCACTATTTGAGGTTTGAGGTGTTTTTTTTTATTCCACTAGATCCTACATTCATGCTTGGAATATGGTGCGAGGGTGATTTGATAAAAGATATATTTGGTTCAGCCCAATCTATAGTCAAGTGGTACGTGGAAGTCCCTAAATTGGTTGGTATTTTCATACGTTAATATGAGCAATTTCCTTATTGTGATATAGGAGAGTTTGTAGTAGTTATGTTGGTGATATTATGGATGTGGTTCCATGGTTTCTATGTTGGTTATTATCTGGTTATCATTAAGGGAATTTCTAGGTCTAAAATAGGACTCCTAAATAAATTCTAAAATAATAGTGGTAATAATAAAATAGGATTAGATTGCATCATCAAATTTTATAGGGAAAAAAGAAAAAAATTACCTTTTCAACTCATATTTTCAACTTATCTCCTTAAGGGTTTATTCAAATTTCAAGCGGGAACACTCGTTGGATGCATAATTTGATTATTCATCCATGGAGTGCCCATGAAGCATACTTTCAATGGACCTTGCTACACGAAAAATGAGAAATACATGAAAAGTGTGTTTACAATCACGTTTTTCATGTATTACTCCTTTTTCGTTTAGCAAGGCCCATCGAAAGTATGCAACATGGGTACTTCTTAGATGAGGAATTAAAATTTTCATCCAATGAGTACTCCCACTCGAAATTTGAGTAAAACCTTAGGGAGATAAGTTGGAAATACAAGTTGAAAAAGTAGTTTTATTATTTTAATATTTTTTGATCTTTTTACTTTTTTACCCCAAAAACGATGAACCATCCACCATGGTTGACATCATCATCCTAAATCCTATTGGTTCTTATAAAGTTTATTTTGGTTGTACAATTTTCTTAGGAGGCCCATTTTAGACCTCAAAAGTTCTCTAATGATGTTGGTTATATGATGTGTATTACCTATGTCTCTTGTTATGAATTTTTTAGCTATTGATTGGTTGATGAATATATGGACTAATAAGTGTTTTTGTAGCTACTTGGATAGGAAATAGGGCCTAATTTGTGATTCTTAGATGAATCTTAGACTATTATGATTAGATATTCATTCATGACCTGTAGCTTACATGTTTACCATGTGTTTGATCAAATTCCTAGTATGTTGTGGTCAGTCTAGGTCAAGTTGTTGATTCAAGTTTGAATGTTTAGTTTTTTTGTCGGGTCTATAATGATTCTAGAAAGTATTAGGAAGTTCTCGACAGTGGTCTGGAGGCTAGCCTAGAATTGTGACTCAAGTCTCAAGACCACATCCTCTGAACTGGGAAATTTGGGTCACAACCACATGGAGGCAGTTTTGTGCATGCGATTGGAGGTCTTCAATCGAACCCAAGCCTTTTCATGCATACAGTTGGAGCCTAGGAAATTCAAAATAATCCCAAGCTCAGGTTTTTGTCACCTCAGGTGGTACTTTGGCCACTAAGTGTCATGTAGCCCTTATGTATGTTGTGATTTATCATTTGATGGTAAGTTCTAGACCCCACTTCCTTACCTAGGGCTTGGAGGTTGTGTCATGTCATAATAACTCTTCGTTTCATGTTTACTGTTATACAGAATTTTAATCTATAGATAAACTAAATTCCTTAAGTGTGGTGTTCCTTCACTCAGAACAATAGAAGAAATACAACTGTTATTTTCTCTAAGACAAATAGATATACAGAAAGGGAAAGATCCTACTTGTGATCCTTTTCACTCTCCTTCTCTTTCTGTCGATGTTGTCATTGCTCTCAATCCAAATCAAGTCGCTATATCGATTACTGCAATCAAACATAGAGAGTTACAGAAAAAACAGACAATATGCAAGAACCTACTTATCTTAACCAAATCAAACTAATTAGATCTGAGAATATATACATAATCAATACATTCACAAGATATAAACATATGTATGAGAAAAGGAACATATATCTTTATTAAGAAAGTAGGAGGAGAAGATTACAACCAATAGATCGATTTTTTGTAAACCTGCTCCAACTTCATTCCAGCCTCGTCACATGCAGCATCATCTCAGAACACATCAGTACTTCCAATCTCTTACCATTTGAGAATCCAAGAGCATAACTTTGCACAAAATTTTTCCTCCCTAGCACTTAGATGGGTGCTCAATTTATAGGGAAATTGAAGGTAGTTTCTCATTGAATGGAATTGAATGACTTTCTAATAATAGGTGAGACATGTTCCTAAGTTAAGAGGTGGTGGATGGAAACTTTTATTCGAAGTATGACACCTATGGACTCTTCTAGAAAGCACTATCCATGTGGATATTCTCGGAAAAATGATTATTTTGCTCCCAGGTGACCAACACACCCTTGAGTGTTGGGAAGTTCACTGCATTTCACCCTTGAATGGAGATATTTGCACTAAAATGTATTTATTCCCTTATAGAGGAGCATTGGTGAGTTAGTGGGTCATATAATATATACTTCAAACCTTGGAAATCTCACAATTGAAGCCATAAAAGGAATATCTTCACTTAGGGCATATAACAACTGAATTAAGGAGATGATAGACCCTATTCATTAGTTCCGGGGGATGATGCCCAATTTGAGCATGTCTTGGTGGATGATCGCCAAATTGACCTATAACAATTTCCCCCTAAAGCATGAAGTCAAAATAATAATAATATTTGGATGATATGCTTTACGATGTGATGAGTAGGATCTGAAGCGGGCAATGACCTGCATCAATTTGCAATACATTACATCATGATATCTTACATATTTAACATGAGTTGTTGAGGGAGGCATACCCATGCTCAGAACATAAACTATCATAGCATGTACATCATTTATAAATTCATCTACATCGTAATTTTGCCCAATATAGAAATGCCTATAGATATAGGCCCATGTTCGGATGAAGATCTGTATGTAAGGCCATTTTACAGATGATGTGTACAATTTTCCTAAAATCATAGCCAGATGGATGAAACTAAATCTGGGGTCTTCTTATCTCATTCAATCAATTGTTCACGTACAATTCTAAATATGCGAATATATAATCTGAAGTCAAACATGGGAAGATATCATCTGATTAGTAGCTAATGATGTGAGTTGTTAACAGACACGAGAGAACCACCATTGATGTTAATGGCTCTCAAGGTATTGCAGCACAATTTGTAAGGCGTGAATAGATGATTTTATGTCGAATGAAAAAACAATATTTCGGTTGAAGGTCTAGAAGTGAGAAACTTGTCGATTATGTAGCAAGCTCCAAGGTACTGGAAGGTGTTTCTAAGTAAACTTCCTGGATGATGAGCTAATGTCGACAAGAAGAAAATTTATCACGAAATGGGAGTAATGATTTTGGAGACAAAATGTGACTTGATATAGCAATTTTTAGGGATAACTGTCATGAAAGTGAAGGTTTATGAGTATTGCAAAAATATGAGGAATTGTTGGATGAATTCTCTTGAACATATCGGTGACACTTGTAATGAGTTGGAAACATTGACCCAAAACCAAAGTGATGATATTATGAACCATAGGTATGATGAACCGTTAAGAATATTACCCAACCCAAAAGTCATGATGATGGAGTGAAAGTGTCATGTTCAAGAGCGACTTGCTACCATAAAGTGTTCTATTCTTTTTCCCAAATTTTCCCCAGTCATTGCTAACTAGTACTTCTTTATTTTTTAACAAGCTTGAGGAGGGTAACATATGCTTGATCTATAATTAAAAACTTCAGGTGAATCCATCACTATTTAATGATTTAAAGAGTCTAGAGATAATGAAACTCTATCTTTCCATGATCAACAAGTCCATCGTTATTTTATGCTTTAATGAGTCTAATGAAAGTGAAAACTCGGTCCTTTTTCAAGTTTAGAGAGTTTGAAAAAGAGGACAAGAAGAAAACTCCATGATTCCTTTTTTGTAAATTTTTTTCTTAGGTCCGCAAAAGTGTAAAATGATACCTGATAAAACCTCTTAGCCATGTTCGACTAAGGTTTTCCTTTTTCGTAAATAATCTATCTCAGTCCTAAAAAGGGTTAAACTCAACTGAGTAGATGTTGTTTCATTTACTTATACAATCTCGAAAATACAAGTGCTCGGCTATATTTTCACATTATCAGAGTCTGAAAAGAGCTAAAAGAAGACTCCAGGGGGTTCCTTTTTTGTAGTTATCAAAGCTCGAAAAAGAGATAAAAATGAACTTTAATTCCTTTTCATTTTTATCAAAACTATAAAAAGAAGGATAAACGTATGCTTTGTGGTCAAACCATTCTTGAATAAGTGTGTACAGTAAACTCATTGTATCATTTGTAAAGCCTATTCAAAGAACCATCAAATGGATTAAAAATACCTATTTGATAGTAAAAATGAATAAAAACTATAATCACAACATTAAATATGATTTAAAATAACAAAAATGACTAAATAAAAGAGTTTTTACCATTCATTTTTACCATTCCATAGTTACCATTTGAAATTACGAGCTTTGAACCAGTTTTTCCCTCAAAATTCAGCGGTCAATTGTGGCAGCTTCAGTGGATGATTTCTCTTTCCGTTTGATACAGGTTGGAGCTATGAACCTTATCTTTCTTTTAGTATCATTTTTGTTTCATTTCATGGTCAATTTTTAGGGTTTTTAGCCCCTTAGGGTAAATATATTATGCTCTAAGGGAAACACACCTTTGGATGTCTAAAGGTGTGTTGTAGTGCACTGAAATTGAAGGCCAAATGCACTGCAATTCTCTGTCCCTTGACGTGGGGTGCATTGGGCACATTTCTCATTTTTGTTTCTTGCTATGTGCCAAAACTTTCCCAAGTTTTTTACATGAAATGGATCCTAATAAAGCTTATGGTTGTGTTTCAGGTATTCATCATATCAAAATGACGATTACATGGCATGAAAGAGAATAGGAAGAACAAAATATGATTGCCCTAAATAATTTGGGTACAGTAAGAGCCCTCAGGGTTTGTGGGTTTCTTAAATACTTCATATTGTTAGCGGTGAGGTAGCATATGGAACTATTGGAGTTCCTAGTTCGTTCATGGGATCTGATACTATAGGATTTTCACATTGGGGATAAGGTACTCCCAATATTGGTTAAGGACATTTAATTTCTCACTAGATTATCGAGGCGAGGTTCTCCCATTTCCCTTACAGGATCTGCTCTTGGAGGAGAGCCAGTAAGGGATTACATAATCCAAAATTATCATATAGGTACTGAAATGAGTAAAGATGGGAAAATAGATATCTGTGATGTGCATGATCTACCTTTGAGGACCATCCCTTTTACTATCGCAAAGCTTGCTGGTTCCACGACACTACATGTTGCAAACCAATCATACATGTAGTATGCACTTGAGTTTTTAAAACCAATAGTATTCAACTGGGGTGAAGCAGTACTCTTTTAGATGAAATAAAAATTGACTAAAGCAAAGGGTGGAAGGAAGAAGAATTTCAACTATGGCTTGATCCTGATTTCCTTCGCCTTGGAGCGGGTTCCATTGATGCAGCCACAACATGTTACACTGGGCATATCTAGCCCTAAAGATCCACGAATGTAGAGATGGATTGAATTAATGTCTAGACATGTTGGTCAATCAACCATCGTATTCTCTACTACATTCTTCGCCTGTTTTAGACGGCATATGGTCGCCATATATCAGTATGCAGACGTAGGCATATATTTCAGCGGATATCTACACTTGATGCTACTAGATGGCGCTCAATGGGGTGCAATATGTAAGAATATTTTGATCATATTTTTTTAGTTTTTCTAAGGTTTCTACATGTTTTTGTATTTTGATGTTTCCCAAGACAAAACTATAGTTTTGATGTACACATATGTGCTTCGATTTCGACCACTGGGTCAACCAGAATAGGGAGCAGGTGAGCCAGTAGAGAGGGTTGTTGGGAGAGAAGTCCTTCAGGATTTAGATATAACCGAGACACTTCTTGAGCTACAACAAAATGTATAGGGATTAACTCTTGGGATTCTGGATTACCGGATCGAAGAGTTACCTATGAGACTACAAAGCCACACTATTGGCATTCCTAACCATTGGATGTGGTTATTTCATAGGATAGCTAGATTAGTTGCTTGTTATCATGAGCATCACTAGTTTAATTTCACATTTTTAATACATTTTGAGGTCAGATGATCAATGTGTCTTGGGCACAAATTTTTTAAAAACTATAACTATCTTTTTATTTGTTTTCAGTGTTTTCCTGATGTTTATTCTGTAATCCTATTCAATTATGTGATATGAATTGAAAATATTTCTTTACATGTGTTGAAAATGTCTCTTTAAAGCATAATTCGCTAAGGAATCAGTTAATGTGTTCAAATTTCTGGAAATGTGTTGATATTGAATGTAATCAAATTGTATTTCCAAAAGTCAAACTCTTAGAATATTCGATGCAATGTTGGATTTCGAATAGTATAAATGCTATTAAGTTTTAGTACAACAAGTTGTCAGTCTAACCTAATGATGATGCGGTTAATACCAAATGAAATGGCATCAGAGAGAAGTTCGATCAATGCACTATACTCAGCGATATTTTTTGTGGATAAACCGATACAAGTCCCTTGAAAACTTACTAACTCACCACCTGGAGCGAAAATGGCCCATGCTACAAAGGATAGATTCTGCGTACTATGACTAGCACCATTAGCATACCCAATGAATGGTTCCAAAGATTCAAAAATCTACGATGAAATGTAAAGTGGATTACTAACTTCACGAAAACTCTAGAAAAACAAACTAAGATAGTAAATTAAAATCAAAAGCATATATACAATATAATACAAAATTTTACTACGCTCAATTGAGCATAGTAACATTTAAGATACAACCCATTTCAAGGCTGCAACAATGGAATTCCATCATAATCTACTAACTCGTAGGCGTCCTTAGCCAGAACACTTTTGACAATGTAGGGGACATGCTATAGTCACTCAAATTTTCCTGTACCTATCAAATCAGATTCCTTATCATAAAGTAAGGCCTAGTCTCCCTCAGAGAAGATGTGAGGCTTGACATGTTGGTTGTATTGTGCCTTGATTTGTCCCTTATGAAATTCATTAGCCAATGTAGCTTCATGACGCGTTTCATCTAGATGTATGAGGTTAAGAAGATGTGCTTCTTCATTAGACGTGTTAGGTAACAAGTCAGCAATGAGTTTTAATGACGAAATTTCAAATTGGATAGGAAAGATAGCTTCCAAACCATACACCAATTGAAAGGGGGTAAATTCGGTTGCATTTCTCACCGAGGATTGATATACCCACAAAGTTGAGTACAGGATTAAATGCCAATTTAGTTTATGAACTCCTATAATTCATTAAAGCATTCACTTAAGGATCTTGTTAATAGCATCAAATTTTCCATTGGATTGTGGATAATAAGGAGTATAACTATCATGTGGAAGTCCTAATTTGGTAGTCAACTCAATCATCATGTGATTGCGAAAATGATTACCATGATCTATAACTATGGCTTGTGGTAAATAAAACCGTGAGATGACCTAATTGAAAAAGAACAATGCATTTTTTTCGCCCCGGCCCATTTGGTAAAGTAGTCTACTACGACAATAATATAGCCATGCCCCTTGGACGAATGAGGGTTTCAGGTCATGAAGTCAATGCCCCATTCTTCAAATGGTCCCACAACAATAACAAGATGCAACGATGCTAGCGGCATGTGGATTTTACAATCAAATATCTGGCACACATGACAACTTCTAACTGCGAGGATGCAGTCGCGAAATATGGTAGGCCAAAAGTAACTGGCGCGAATAATATTCTACGCGTTAGCGTATCCAGACAAGTTTCTACCACAAGCCCCAACATGAAAATCATATAGAAATTTTTCGGCCTCCTCATGCGTGAGGCACCTCCTTAAAATCATATCGACACCATGATGATAAAGTGTATTTCCAACGATGAGATAATATTTTTCTTGGTATCGAATACATCGTTGTTGTAAGCGAGAGGTATTGAGACAGAAAGTCTAGGTTTGGAGATGTTAAGTCCCTATATTAATAGTGTAGTCCCTTATTATGTTAGTGTAGCCCCCCTTATTTTTATTTTTGTACTCCTGTAACCCCCATATTTTTATTATTGTGCCCTTACATTATTATTGTTAGGTCGGCTATGATTACATTGTGGCCCCACTAGGATTACATTGTGGCCCCATGGACTCCTATATATAGAAAGGAGGTTTTGTCATTTGTATCATCCAAGAATTGTTCATTCATGTAATTTATTAGAGGTTTCCCCTTCAAAGTGGCTTATTTCTAAGGTGTTGATATCTCTTTTCTTCTATTTTTGGAGTTGCTTTCACAATATTTGGTATCAGAGCTTTGGATTCTAGGGTTTTGCTGCTCCAAACAAGTCATTGTGGAATTTTCGCTATAACGTTATTTCTACGAAGGTTCAGAAGCTAAAATTTTTAGAGTGAAAACCTGAAATCCCGAGGAAAATTTTTGCAAAATTTCAGAGCTTGGTTCACAATATTTTCAGAGATATGATCTGTGGAAGTTAGGGCTTTTTGCAGGCTCCTGAATTTCACTTAAAAAGGTCATCATGGAATTTTTTCTATAACGTTTTTTCTATGAAGGTTCAGAAGCTGAAATTTTTAGAGCGCAAAGCCGAAATCTTGAGGAACATCATCGCAAAGTTTCAGAGCTTGGTTCGAAATATTTTCGGAGATATGATCTGTGGAAGTTAGCTTTTTTTCAGGCTCCCAAATTTCATCTCAAAGAGGTGATCGTGGGAAAATCTTCATAACTATCTCTCAGAGCATCGGATTGGAATTATGTAAAAATAGGCCACAAGTACACCAATTGTAGATTCCTTTCTATACATTTCAGAAATGGAGGAAACAGTGACACATGGCAAGTCGTACAAGTTCGATCTACTGAGCCAGTCCATAATTAGGTCATTGTGGGAGATTGGACATAACTTTGCCTTGAAGATTCCAAATCAGGTCAAACCTGTGGAATTCAAAAGAATATTTAGAGGGCTACTTTAGGGCCACATTTCAGTTATTAAGGATCTAAAATCATATAGATAATTCAATTTCAATATCGAGCTTCTCAAAAGCAAGAAAAATGTGTGTATTTGGTTTTATAAAATTGCATAACGTTAGTTTGAAAAAGCAGTTTGAAGTGATTCCAAGGGCATATTTTATAATTTTTATCAGTATTGGGTTCTATAATGCCTCAAAAAAATAATTCCATACCCATTAGGCCCTCAAAAATCTATACTATGACGCATGAAGAGGAATCATTACAGTATGAAATATCAAAATTATGGTACCAAGTGCAACAAATTTCAATCTTACAAAGAGCAACCGGAGATGAATTAGATGGTTTAAAAGAATAAATTGAGGTTAATTTGGATGGTTTGAAGGATCAAATAATAGCTAATATGGAAGATAAATTACTGGAAGAACACATCAAGCATCAACAACAAGTTCTCCAAATCTAAAAGGATAACCTAACTTTGGTGCAAAATCTAATGAAACAACAGGAAGATCAACATCACATCAAAAGAAGTTCTGAAGTAGTCATAGAAACAAGAACTCGACAAGTACGATCAATTTCAAAGTATCTCAGCAAGTGGAAGAAATTTCCTGTAGAAGATTCCACACGAGAGGATGAGAATTTTATACAGAAGCATCAAGAAATAATCAAGCGTTGAAGACAACACTTGTTTGAAAGAGAGGAGCATGTTAAGTCCCTATATTAATAGTGTAGTCCCTTATTATGTTAGTGTATCCCCCCTTATTGTTATTTTTGTACCCTTGTAACCCCCATATTATTATTATTTTTCCCTTACATTATTATTGTTAGGTCGGCTAGGATTACATTATGGCCCCATGGACTCCTATATATAGAAAGGAAGTTTTTTCATTTGTATGATCCAAGAATTTTTCATTCATGTAATGTATTGGAGGTTTCCCCCTCTAAGTGGCTTATTTCTAAGGCGTTGATATCTCTTTTCTTCTATTTTTGGATTTGGTTTCACAACAGGAGATAAATGATAAAATCCCCATACCAAGTGTTATATGACCCGATCAGAAATAGAGACTCATCAGGAATTAATGGTTCTGATGTAGCAGCAGTACTATCAGAGGGAAGGTGGCAGAGAAGCTCAGCCAAAACTAAAGACTTCTTTGACTTGGATTTGATGAATTTCAAATCAAATTCCTACAAAATGACGATCAATTTTGAATATTTCCCCCCCAGCAATTGACGTGACAGAATGTATGTCATGGGCTTACAATCTAAAATGACAGTTGTCTTCTGGAGCAGGATGTAATGGTAAAATCTTTGGACAACTTGAACAGCTGCCAAGGCGAGATTTTCGATGTATGAATGCTTAACTTCTATGTCATTGAGATTACGACTCAAATAATATATCGGATGTTCTAACCCATCTTCTTCTTGGACCAATACCATAGCAATGGTTGTATTTTTCGTGATGATATATAAGAAATAATAACTCCAATAATTGGGGGGATACATTAATGACGCTTGAATCAGTGTATGCTTCACAACATCAAAAGAAGCTTACGTAACCTTATCCCAATGGAAGGGAATCCATTTTTTCAAGAGACGAGTAAATATTTTAGTCATTTAGGCATAGTTGGGTATGAACCTCCTTAGGAAGTTAGCATTTCCTTGAATTTTCTATAACTAAAGTAAATTTTATGGCGCAGGAAAATCTAGAATGGCCTGGACCTTTAGTGGGTCGATTCGAGTTCCATATTTTGAGACGACTAATCCAAGAAAACGACCAAAAACAACACAAAACACACATTTGTGTGGAATGAGGCTTATTTTGTAGTGTCGATAGTGTAAAAAGATAGCTCTCAAATGCATCAGGTGATTAGTCTGTTTTCATGAATGCACGGGTAAATCATCTAGATAAGGTTGAACAATGTGATTGATGTCATTGAAAGCATAATCCATTTCTCTCTGAAATGTTTCCCCAATGTTCCTTAAACCAAATGAGAGTTTATGATAAGCGAATGTGCCTAGGGATAGATAAATTTTGTCTTATATTGGTCCTCTGGGCGGATATTGATTTGATTGTAGCCGGAGAATCCATCCATGAACGAAAAGATTTCACACCCAGCACAGTCGTCAATAATTTAGTCTATAAAGGGAGTAGGATAGTTGTCTTTTGGACAAGAAATATTGACATCACGATAATCGACACAGAATCTGATTGTCCCTTGTTTCTTCATGAAAGGTGTTAGAACTCCGCTAGATCTCAAAGGTTGAAGAAGAGATCCCAACAGAGGTAACCACAGACCAAAATTTTGGCTTGGTAGCTAGCCCTACCAAGTCGGAGAGGGCTATCTCCACAAGGTCAGAGCCAAGAGGGCTAGAGGATTCAGGGTTTTTAGGCTAGATATTGAGTGAAAGGGTTGCTTTGATTTGATTGGGCTGGGTTTCAATGGATGAATAAATTAGGTCAAGGGAGCCAAGTCAAGTCAAATGAGATAAGTTTGCAGGGATTCAATGGGGCAAGGTAGGCATAAGGCTTACCACTTCAGAATGAATTTGATGAGATTGTTTTAAGATTTATGAGAAGCTAGTAATAGCATTGAAGATGTATTCTTCCTAAGCAAAGGAAAATGGACAAATTATGATAACTTTCCCTAAACAGAGCATGAGCAAGCATGTGTTATGCCTATCAAAATTGAAAGAAATCATACCATATAGATGTAAAGAAAATGAATACAACACATTATAACATATGAAACTGAATAAAAAAAATTATAAACATCATATCACATGTGTCCCAAAAAATAGCTGCAACTCTTCTTTATTAACTGGACAAACTAAGTACAATAGTTCCTTGATCAACAAGCTAACATCCAAAATGATTCCAAACATTGAAATGAGTCAAAAATGACATAATATAGACCTCAAGAAACCTCTCCCAACCTCAGGGGTCGAATCCGTGAGAGGAGGAGCTGATCCACAGTAATCTGAACTCATACCTAGAGTGTAGGGAGGTCCAAGTGACTCCTCCCTAAATTCACTCGAACTTATTCATTTGACTCAACGATAAATTTTACCTAATGAATACACCCCTAGGTAACTTATCCACATTATAATTACTTTTACATTCATGATTTACATTGGTAAAAATCTCATTTACCATGGTCAAACTGCAAAAAATTGAGAAAAATGAAAAATATCAGGAAATGGTCATTTGCATCCTCCATGTTGCAGCCTAATTTTGGGTGCCTTTCCAATGTCCAAATTGGGCCCAGGATAGCTTGTTGGAAAAAAATTCAGGTATAGTTTGCATATTTTCCTTTAGTTTCCAAAATTAAGGTAATTTTCTCCCTCAATACTTCAACTTCCCAAGACTGCTATTTGAGCAGTGCCTAGGCCAAAACAGGAGCAGAAATCTGATTTTTAGCTAGTTTTATGACCTTTTCACCTATAAAATTTGAAAATCAAGGATGAAAAAATGGTTTTATGGAATTAATTTTTCCATTTGAATCCAATGGTAGTATTATTTCCCTAAAAAATTGCACCAAAAATTTGTGTAGCACCTAGGGCGCTACGTAAATGACCTAATTTATGTGTAAAAATTCTGAATTTTCTAGAAACAGTGGCCACCAAGATGGAGAAATATCTCACTAACCATGAGGTTTAATGCAAAAATGAGAAAATTTTTGTTATTTATCATGTTTTGAACAAAAAACTCCTCCAGTTTCTTAAGATTCATTTTTTTTTGCCACAATCTTCTCTGCAAAAAGGTGTCTCAAACATGATTTTGCACAGGCATAAAAATAGGTTTTGAATATGTGAATGGATCTATAATTCTGTAATACCTGTGTAAAAGGTGAGATAGGTTTCTATACTTTGATATCTTAGGAACAAAAACCTCCTCCAGTTTATTAAAATTCATATTTTTTTTGCCACAAGTTGTTCTGCAAAAAGGTGACCAAACAACACATCTCTCGAAAATTCGCCTTCAAAGAGCTTTTCAAATTTTCCTAAATTTTCTTCAAATTTCCTCAAAATTTCTTCAAACTTACTTCATTGAGACCTGATATGGTATGTTATGCTATCATGGATGCATCAATGATAAAATCCAACTTACCCTTCTCTTTCTTCTTGATTAGGGTTTGTAGTTCTGGACCAATTCACAGAAATTAAAGAAGCCCATATGTTTGAAACAAGTGACTGCAATGGGTGAGACCGTTAGTTCTTTGGTGTTTGTAGTTTCAAGTATGAGTTTCCTCCCTCATTTTTTTGGCCTCCTCTCTTCTCTTTCTTCTTCCTCACTGAATTATATGTTCCCTTCTTCTGCCATGATGTTTTAAAGTCAAAACCCTAGGGAAGTGTGATGATGGTGGAAAGTGGTCTTAGGAATGAGGAATGGAAGATGGAAATTGAAGTAGATGATGTTGGGATTTTTAAAATAGGGGAGGGGATAAGGAGTGGTAGTATTAAGGGATTTAGGATAGGTATTTTGGGATGGGGAGCCTAGATAAATGTAGCACCTAGGGCTTAGGGTTTTGGGAAAAAGGGTTAGGGAAAGGGAATTTTATAAAACAAGGGTTTAGGAATGTGTATTTACAATTGTGGGAAGGGTATAAAGGTGTTAGGGAGTGAAATTTAGGAATTTTAAAGAATGAAATGGGGATACTAGGGTTTTAAAACAATTTCAAACACAAAATTCTAACATAAATTTCACAACACCCAACACATGAACTTGATGAAGATGATATTTAATGGCATTAGCTCTTACTCATTTGTTGGAGGTCGATGAGTAGGTTGGTGAAGCTTTGGGAATGGTGTTTTTCCACTTTAATGTGTTTCTTAGGCTTCCTGGTCATTTGGGAAGTGCATGAAACATTTGCACCCTCATAGAAGCATTTGCGCCCTCTCTTAAGCATTTGCACCCAGTCTTAAGCATTTGGGCCATAACAGAAGGATTTTCATAGTGCCTTTATTCCGACCACTTTTGGAGGCCTTCTTGGTGTCCATATTGGGTCCAGGATAGCTCGTTGGAAATCTTAGCCTGACTACTTTCCAAATATACATTTATTTTCCAGCATTCACTTGATTTGACCTATCAAAAATTGATTCACCCAGGACTGGTCAAAAAGTGCAGAATGAGGGTGCAAAAATGCAGTGTGCTGTTGCAGAAAACGTTTTGAGGCCTTTCTTAACTCCAAATTGAGCTCAAGATAGCTCATTGGAAATATCGCTCTATCTAATTATCATTTGACTCATCAAGTAAGTCATTTGAATTATCCATCTAGGAGAAAATTTTATTTTCCTAAGGTCGCCCCAAAAGTGCAGAAAACATCTTGTAGCAATAGGCTAGGGCTTGTTGAAAAATGTTGATTTTGAGGAATAGGAGGGATGGGAAGTGTTTAGGAAGGTATATTAAGGATCAGGGAAGGTGTAAGAGAATTGGGATACAAGTCTTGTTTATGATTTAACCATGGAAGTCGTGAAACCAAGAAAAAATCCCTCAAAACCCTAGGAGAGGGAAATGAGCTTTCCAAGCACAACTGAGAGACAAATATGGTAAATAAAAAACCACTTAATTGGAAATGATATTTTTTAACCTTAAATTTTTGAAGAACTTTGTCTATTACTACTCCTCAAAAATATGAATTTGATGGTGAAATGACCAATTTTCGTGACTTTGACCCTATGACCTAATGATGGCCATGGAAGAATGAGCTAAATGATGACCATGATGACTATGGGACTCTTTCAAAAACGAATGACTTGACCATTATGATTTCTATTGACCATGGAGGTGAACAGAGTAGTAATGAACTTAATATCCTAATCAGTGAAAAAAAATTTGCATGACCTAGTGCAATGATCAAAAAGATTCTAAATGAAACCCTAATATGAATATGAAAAGAGTGATTTTGATCACTGATGGCAGAATGAAAATTTTGACACTAACATTGGCCTTATTGGGGATGGAAGTTCCTTGGATCTTTCAAGAACATCGTAGACCAAGTGCCTAACCATTGGGCCAATATGGTCAAAAAACTCAAACTGAAATGCATGACTAAATACTGACAACTCAATGACAGAAACTGACTTTTAAAACTGACTGAAAATAAAGAACTTACTATACTTATTGATGGTATTAAATCACTGAGAATTTAGGGCTTCAAATACTAATGAAAACTTCTTTTCTATTTGAAACCATATGTACAATCATGTGAAGTGATCATTCCAGTGTAACCAATCCAGTAGATGGATACTTACTGAAATTATGCTCTCATTTTCCTCAAGAAGGAAGAAATGAAAAAAACTATGCCACTCCAAGTGTCTACTGAACATGTGCTTCTAGTCCATGAAAATAAGAAAATACATCTTCCCTGCTAACCATAGAAAATCATTAAAAGCATCTTCAAAAAAATGAAATGTTACCTTGTCCTGAGATTCAACAAAAATACAAACACACTCTTCATTTTGACCTAAAAGAACACTTGGTTGTTGATCCATAGGAGAGCATAGGGAAGTATGACTTTCTGTTATCTAAGTGTTGGGTACAAATTCCTAAAGCACGTGAAATTCTGACTCTATCACTTGCACATTGTATCTCTTTGGCTTATACTCCTCAAATTCTAATTCTAAATCATATTTGAACAAAAAACATTCTTCAAGATTGTTAAACATGACAACCCTATATTCATCATGAAAGAAAAAAATATTTGTTAGCTAATCTCCTTGCAGAAAATCATCATCACAAATTCGTTTACTCACAAAAACTTCCTTTGTGGCTTCATCAATCTCATGACTATCATAATTCAAACCCAGACTTTCAATTTCAATAATGGAATATGCTTCACTCACACATTCTTGACTGTGTGAACACTGTAAGAGCTACAAATCTACATTTTCTTAGCTTGTAACGCGATTTTTCAGGAGCTGATCTATTTCATCTTCAAACAAAGGAGAAAAATGAGTTCTAAAGAAATTTATATTGATTTGGTGATCTTCATTTTCAGGATTGGGAATTGGAACTTCTCTTTCTTGGTCTCAGACTATCTCATCTAAGGAGAGAGATATTGATTATTTTTGGTGATGAAAAGGGTTCTCATGCAAAGGCTCAAGGATCTCTTCATCCAAGGAGGAAACTACTGATCCTTGTTTGGAATAAAAATCATGAAGGGATTCTATGATCTCATCGTCTAGACACTCTTCATCCCCATACAAATTTTCAAAAAACTCAATGAAACTATCAGAGATCTCACAATAACTATCAATAATTGACAAGGAATAACTAGAGCTTTGATAATTTTGAATTAAAATTGAATGAAAGTCCTTTAGAGAATATAAAATAGCATATGGTAGACTCTCATACCATGATCTCTCTTTTTCGTCTAAGGTAGCCATAAAAATGTTCATCAGACAATATTCATGAAACTCAATATTTATTATATGAATATGCAAATTAAATTTGACCAAATGCAAACTAGCATCTTCACCGTCCTGGCCCTTAAACTCTGACAATCCTGATTTCCAATCTATACGTAGAGTACAATTCAGAAAACCAGGAATATGAGCTCGATTCATAGGAGAATACCTTCAAGCAATCAAATCCATTTTGACAATAGTGATGTCACTAATAATATCTTCAAACTACCGGTTCTTGAAAAATGGAGTCGCCATGAAAATTTTGAACCTTTGGATTTTTTGACACTGGTGTTGCCAGGTGAATGATGAACAACCTTCTTGTGCCTGATAGTTACTCACAATCAACAATCAGATCTAAACTTTGTTGTTATTTCCCAGGGAATATTATGATCTTTCGCTCCCCAGAAACGGCACCAGACTGTTGTCTCTCTGCCAGATATCCAAGGTTGAAGAAGAGATCCCAACATAGGTAACCACATACCAAAATTTTGGCTTGGTAGCTAGCCTTACCAAGTCAAAGAGGGCCCTCTCCACAAGGTTACATCCAAGAGGGCTAGAGGAATTATGGTTTTTGGGCTAGATATTCAGTGCAGGGGTTGCTTTGATTTTATAAGTATTACCACTTCAAAATTATTGTGATGAGATTGTTTTAAGACTTATGAGAAGCTAGGAAGAGCATGGGAGATGTATTCTTCCTAAACAGAGGAAAATGGACAAATTATGATAACTTTCCCTAAACAAAGAATGAGCAAGCATGTGTTATGTCTATCAAACTTGAAAGAAATAATACTATACAGATTTAATGAACATGAATACAACATATTATAACATATGAAACTGAAGAAAAAACAATAATAAACATCATACCACATGTAACCAAAAAATAACTGCAACTCTTCTTTATTAACTGGCCAAATTAAGTACAATAGTTCCTTGATCAATAAGCTAACATACAAACTGATTCCAACCTTTGAAATCGAGTAAAAAATGACATGATATACGCCTCAAAAAACATCTCCCAACCTCAGGGGTTGAATCCATGAGAGGAGGAGTTGATCCACAATAATCTAAACGGATACCTAGAGTGTAGGGAGGTCCAAGTGACTCCTCCCTAAATTCATTCAAATTGATTCATTTGACTCAATGATAAATTTTACCTAATGAATCTACCCCTAGGTAACTTATCCACATCATAATTACCTTTAAATTCATGAGTTACATTGGTAAAAATCTCATTTACCATGTTCAAATTGGAAAAATTTGAGAAAATTGAAAAATATCAGCAAATGGTCATTTGCGCCCTCATTGTGTCCTTTGTGCCCTCCATGTTGCAGCGTAATATTGGGTGCCTTCTCGATGTCCAAATTGGGCCCAGGATAGCTCGTTGGAAATCCCTTCAAGTCAAGTTTGTAAATCTGCCTTCATTTTCCAAAATGAAGGTTATTTTCCCCCTCAAAGTGTCAATCTCCCAAGGCTGCTATTTGCACAGCACCTAGGCCAAAACAACGACAGAAGTGTGATTTTTAGGTAGTTTTTTGACCTTTTCACCTACCAAATCTGAAAATAAAGGCTGGAAACATGGTTTTCTAGAATTAATTTGTCCTTAGGCATCCAATGGTAGTTTTATTTCCCTAAAAAATGGCACCAAAAATTTGCGTAGCACTTGGGGTGCTACGCAAAAGACCTAATTTCTGTGTAAAAATTCTAAATTTTCTAGAAAAATTGGCCTCCAAGATGGAGAAATATCTCACTAACCATGATTTTTTGTGAAAAACTAAGAGAATTTTTTTTATTTAGCATGTTCTGAAAAAAAACCTCCTCCATTTTATCAATATTCATTTTTGTTTGGCCATAATCCTCTCTGCAAAAAGGTGTCTTAAACATGATTTTGCACAGGCAGAAAAATAGGTTGGGAATATGTGAATGGATCTCTCATTCTGTAACACCTGTGTAAATAGTGAGATAGTTTTTTTTACTTTGATATCTTAGGAAAAAAAACCCCCTCCAATTTCAAAAAATACAATTTTTTTTCCACAATCTCTTCTACACAAAGGTGACCAAACAGGACATTTCTTGAAAATGTGCCTTTGAAGAGTTTTTCAAATTTTCCTAAATTTTCTTTAAATTTCCTCAAAATTGTTTCATACTTACTTCATGGAGACCGTATATGGTATGCTATGCTATCATGGACGCATCAATGAGAAAATCCAACTTGCACTTCTCTTTCTGCTTGATTAGGGTTTGTAGTTCTGGACCAATTCACAGAAATTAAAGCAACCCACATGTTTGAAACAAGTGACTACCATGGGTGAGACCATTAGTTCTTTGGTGTTTGTAGTTTCAAGTCTGAGGATCCTCCCTCATTTTTATGGCCTCCTCTCTCCTCTTTCTTCTTCCTCAGTGAATGATGTGTTCTTTTCTTCTGCCATGATGTTTTAAATTCAAAACCCTAGGGAAGTGTGATGATGGCGGAAAGTGGTCTTAGGAATGAGGAATGGGAGATGGAAATTGAGGGAGATGGTGTTAGGGATTTGTGAAATGGGTTAGGGGAAAAGGAGTGGTAGTATGATGGGATTTAGGATGGGGATTTTTGTATTGGGAGCCTAGGTAAATGTAGCACCTACGTCTTAGGGTTTTGGGAAAAAGGGTTAGGGAAAGGAAATTTTATAAAAAAGGGGTTTAGGAATGGGTATTTGTAATTTTTGGAAGGGTATAAAGGTGTAAGGGAGTGAAATTTTCAAATTTTAAAGAATGAAATGGGGATACTAGGGTTTTAAAACAATTTCAAACACCAAATTCTAACATAAATTTCACAACACCGAACACATGAACTTGGTGAAGACAATATTTAATGGCATTAGCTCTTACTGATTTGCTGGAGGTCGATGAGTAGGTTGATGAAGCTTTGGGAATGATGTTTTTCCACTTGAATGTGTTTCTATGGCTTCCTAGTCATTTGCGCATCACCTGAAACATTTGCGCCCTCATAGAAGAATTTGTGCCCTCTCTTAAGAATTTGCGCCCTCTCTTAAGCATTTGTGCCCTCACAGAAGGATTTGTACAATGCCTTTTGGCAAACCACCTTTGGAGGCCTTCCTAGTGTCTGAATTTGGCCCAGGATAGCTCAATTAGAAATATTAGCCTGTATACTTTCCAAATATTCATTTATTTTTTAGAATTCTCTTGATTTAACCTATCAAAAATTGATTCTCCCAAGACTGGTCAAAAAGTACAGAATGAGGGTGCAAAAATGCAGTATGTTGTTGCAGACAACTTTTGGAGGCCTTCCTCAACTCCCAATTGAGCTCAAGATAGCTCATTGGAAAGCTTGCTCTGTATAACTAACATTTGAATGATCAAGTAAGTCATTTGGGTACTCCATTTAGGAGAAAATTTGATTTTCCCAGGGTTTCTCTAGAAGTGAAAAAAACCTCTTGTAGCAATAGGCTAGGGCTTGTGGAAAAATGATGATTTTGAGGGGTAGAGTGATGGGAAGTGTTTATGAAGGTATATTAAGGATAGGGAAAGGTGTAAGAGCATTAAGATACAATTCTTGTTGATGATTTAACCAGGGAAGTCATGAAACCAAGAAAAATTCCCTCAAAACCCTAGGAGAGGGAAATGAGCTTTCCAAGCACAACTGGGAGACAAATATGGTAAACACAAAACCAATTACTTGGAAATTATAGTTTGGAACATGAAATTTTTGAAGACATTTTACTATTACTACTCCTTCAAAAGATGAATTTCATGGTGAAATGAACAATTTTCGTGATTTTGACCCTATGACCTATTGATGGCACAACATGGAAGAATGATCTGAATGATGAACAACATGACTATGGGACTCTTTCAACAATGAATGACCTGAAAATGATGATTTCCATTGAACATGGAGGTGAAAGGAGTAGTAATGATTTCAATATCCTAATCAGTGACCAAATGTTTGCATGACCTAGTGGAATGATAAAAAAATTCTGAATGAAACCCAAATATGAATATGAAAAGAGTGATTTTGATCATTGATGGCAGGATGAAAATTATGACACTAACATTGGCTTATTGGGGATGGAGACTCCTTGGAGCTGTCAAGAACACCATAGACCAAGTGCCTAACCATTGGGCCAATATGGTCAAGAAACTCAAACTGAAATGCATGACTAAATACTGAAAACTCAATGACAAAAACTGACTTTTAAAACTGACTGAAAATAAGAACTTACTAAAATTATTGATGGAAGTACATCATGGAGACTTGAGGGCTTCAAATCCTAATGAAAAACACCTGTCTGTTTGAAAGGATATGTACAATCATCTGAAGTGATCCTTCTAGTGTAACCAATCCTGCAAATGGCGACTTACTGAAATTCTTCTCTCATTTTCCTCGAGCACGCAGAAAAGACAAAAAATGGGCCACTCTAAGTGTCTACTGAACATGTGATTTTGGTCCATGAAAACAAGAAAACACATTTTCCCTGCTAACTATAGCATATTAGTAAAAGAATCTTCAAAAATATGAAATGTTACCTTGTCTTGAGATTCAGCAAAAACACAAGCACACTCCTCATTTTGATCTGAAAGAACACTTGGTTGTTGATCCATAAGAGAGCATAAGGAAGTATGACTTTCTGTTATCTTAGTGTTGGCTACAAATTCTTAAGGCATGGGAAAATATGACTCTATCACTTGAACATTGTCTCTCTTAGGCTCATACTCCTCAAATTCCAATTCTAAATCATATTTGAATAGAAAACATTCTTCAAGATTGTTAAACATTACAACCCTATCTTCTTCATGAAAGGAAACAATATCTGTTAGTAGATATCCTTGCAGAAAACTATCGTAAAAAATTTGTTTAATCACAACAACTTCTTATATGGCTTCATCAGTCTCATGACTATCATCATTCAAACCTAGACTTTCAATTTCGATAATGGAAGATGCTTCACTCACACATTGTTAGCTGTCTGAACATTGTAAGAGTTGCAAATCTACATTTTCTTGGGTTGTAACATGATTTTTCAGGAGCTGATCTATTTTATCTTTAGAAAAAGGATAAAACTGAGCTTTAAATCAATTTACATTGATTTGGTGATTTTCATTTTCAGGATCGGGAATTGGCACTTCTCTTTCTTGGTCCCAGTCTGTCTCGTCTAAGGAGGGAGCTATTGATTCTTTTTTGTGAAGAAAAGGTTTCTCATGCAAATGCTCAAGGATCTCTTCATCGAAGAAGGAAACTACTGATTCTTGTTGGGAAGGAAAATCATGAAGGGATTCTATGATCTCATCATCTAGAAACTCTTCATCCCCACACAAATTTTCAAGAAAATCAATGAAAATATCAGAGATCTCACAACAACTATCAATCATCAACAAGGAAGAATTAGAGCTTTGATCATTTTTAAAGAAAACTGAATGAAATTCCTTTAGAGAATATGAACTGGTAGATGGTAGACTCTCATACCATGATCTCGCTTTTTCCTCCAAGGTATCCATAAACATCTTCATTAGAAAATATTTAGGAAACTCAATCTTTAGTCTATGAATATGCAAATGAAATTTGACCAAATGTAAACTAGCATCTTCATCATTTTGACCCTTAAATTTTGACAATCCTAATTGCCAATATATACGAGGAATACATTTCATAAAATCAGGAATATGAGCTCGATTCATAGGAGCATACCTTCGAGCAATCAAATCCATTTTGACGAAAGTGAGGTCACCAAGAATATCTTCAAACTACCAGTTCTTGAAAAATGGAGTCGCCATGAAAATTATGAACCTTTGGATTTTTCGACACTGGAGTTGTCAGTTGAATGATGCACAACCTTCTTGTGCCTAATAATTAATCACAATAAAAAATAATATCTAAAATTTTTCATTATTTCCAAGGGTAGATTCTGATCTTTCACTCCCTAGCAATGGCGCCAGAATGTTATCACTTCACCAAATCTCCAAGGCTGAAGAATACATCCCAACAGAGGTAACCACATACCAAAATTTTGGCTTGGTAGCTAGCCCTACCAAGTCAAATAGGGCTCTCTCCATAAGGCCATAGCCAAGAGGGCTAGAGGAATTATGGTTTTTAGGCTAGATATTGAGTGGAGGGGTTTCTTTGATTTGATTGGGTTGGGTTTCACTAGATGAAGAAATTAGGTCAAGGGATCTAGGTCAGGGAAAATGAGATAGGGTTGCAGGGATTCAATGGGGAAAGGTAGGCATAACACTTTCCACTTCAAAATTATTGTCATGAGATGGTTTTAAGACTGATGAGAAGCTAGGAAGAGCATGGGAGATGTATTCTTCCTAAACAGAGGAAAATAGACAAATTATGATAACTTTCCCTAAATAGAGCATGAGAAAGCATGTGTTTTTCCTATCAAAATTGAAATAAATCATACCATAGAGATGTAATGAACATGAATACAACACATTCTAATATATGAAACATAATAAAAAATAATAATAAATTTCCTACCACATGTGTCCCAAAAAATAACAACTCTTCTTTATTAATTGGCCAAGTTGAGTACAATAGTTCCTTGATCAAAAAGCTAACATCCAAACTTATTCCAACCTTTGAAAATGATTAAAAAATGACATGATATAAGCCTCAAACAACCTCTCCCAACCTCAGGGGTCGAATCCATGAGAGGAGGAGCTGATTCGCAATAATCTGAACTGATACCTAGAGTGTAGGGAGGTCCAAGTGACTCCTCCCTAAATTCATTCAAACTGGTTCATTTGACTCAATGATAACTTTTACCTAATGAATTACCCCTAGGTAAATTATCCACATCATGATTAATTTTACATTCATGATTTACATTGGTAAAAATCTCATTGACCATGGTCAAACTAAAAAAACTTGAGAAAATTGAAAAATATCAGCAAATGGTCATTTGTGCCCTCAGTGTGTCCTTTGCGCCCTCCATGTTGCAGCATGATTTTGGGTGCCTTCCTGGTGTCCAAATTGGGCCCAGGATAGCTCTTTGGAAAGCCCCTCAAGTATAGTTTCCATATTCCTTCAGTTTCCAAAATTAAGGTCATTTTCCCCCTCAAAACTTCAATCTTCCAAGACTGCTATTTGCACAGAGCCTAGGCCAAAACTGTGGCAGAAATTTGATTTTTAGGTAGTTTTTTGACCTTTTTCACCTGTCAAATATGAAAATCAAGGCTGGAAACATGCTAATTTTCTGGAACATACTTTTCCTTAGGAATCCAGAGGTGATCTTCTTTCCCTCAAAAAGTGCCCCAAACATTTTCATAGTGCCTGGGCGCTGCACAAATGACCTAATTTCTGTGTAAACATTCTAAATTTTCTGGAACAATTGGCCTCCAAGATGGAGCATTATATCACTAACCATGCAAGTTTTTGAAAAACTAAGAGAATTTGGCATGTTTTTAACAAACACCTCCTCCTGTTTTTTGAGATTCTTTTTTTTTTTGCCACAATATTCTCTGCAAAAAGGTGTCGCAAACAGGATTTTGCACAGGCAGAAAAATAGGTTGTCAAGATGTGAATGGATATGTCATTCTATAATACCTATGAAAAAGTGAGATAGGTTTTTGTACTTTGAGATATTAGGAACAAAAACCTCCTCCATTTTCCAAAAATTAATTTTATTTTGGCCACAATCAATTCATCAAAATGGTGACCAAACATGACATTTCTGGAAAATGTGCCTTCGAAGAGTTTTTCAAAATTTCCTATATTTTATTCAAATTTCCTCAAAATTTTTTCAAACTTACTTCATGGAGACCTGATATGGTATTATATGCTATCATGGATGCATCAATGATCAAATCCAACTTACCCTTCTCTTTTTTCTTGATTAGGGTTTGTAGTTCCGGACCAATTCACAGAAATTAAAGCAGCCCACATGTTTGAAACAAGTGACTGCCATGGGTGAGGCCATTAGTTCTTTGGTGTTTGTAGTTTCAAGTCTGAGGATACTTCATACATTATGTTTCCTCTCTTCTCTTTCTTCTTCCTCACTGAATGATCTGTTCTCTTCTTCTGCCATGATGTTTTAAAGTCAAAACCCTAGGGAAGTGTGATGATGGTATAAAGTGGTCTTAGGAATGAGGAATGGGAGATGGAAATTGAGGGATATGGTGTTATGGATTTGTGAAATGGGGGAGTGGATAAGGAGTGGTAGTATTATGGGATTTAGGATGGGGATTTTGGGATTGGGAGATTAGGTAAATGTAGCACTCAGGGCTTAGGGTTTTGGGAAAAAAGGTTAGGGAAAGGGAATTTTATAAAACAGGGGTATAGTAATGGGTATTTGCAATTTTGGGAAGGGTATAAAGGTGTAAGGGAGTGAAAATTGGGAATTTTCAAGAATTCAATGGGGATACTAGGGTTTTAAAACAATTTCAAACACCAAATTCTAACACAAATTTCACAACACCCAACACATTAACTTGATGAAGATGATATTTAATGGCATTAGCTCTTACTCATTTGCTGGAGGTCAATGAGTAGGTCGATGAAGCTTTGGGAATGATTTTTTGCCACTTGAATGCATTTTTGGGGCTTCCTAATTATTTTCATAGTGCCTGAATCATTTGCACCCTTATAGAAGCATTTGCGCCCTTTCTTAAGAATTTGTGCCCTCAGAGAAGGATTTGTGCAGCGTCATTTTTCATACCAGTTTTGGAGGACTTCCTGGTGTCCAAATTGGGCCCAAGATAGCTATTTGGAAAGCTTACATTGTCGAAGTTCCAAATATGCCTTTACTTGGAAGAATGGACTTGATTTGACCTCTCAAAAATTTATTCTCCCAAGATTGTTCAAAATGTGCAGAATGAGGGTGCAAAAATGCAGTGTGTTGTTGCAGATAAATTTTGGAGTGCTTACTCAACTCCACATTGAGATAAATTTATCTCATTGGAAATCTCTCTCTTTCTAGTTATCATTTGACTCATCAAGAAATTCTTTTGGATACTACATCTAGGATAAAATTTGATTTTCCCAAGGTCACTTAAGAAGTGCAGAAACCTCTTGTAGCAATAGGCGAGGGCTTGTGGAAAAATGATGATTTTGAGGGATAGGAGTGATGGGAAGTGTTTAGGAAGGTATATTAAGGATAGGGGAAGGTGTAAGAGCATCAATATACAAGTCTTCTTGATGATTTAACCATGGAAGTCATGAAACCAAGAAAAATGCCCTCAAAACCCTAGGAGAGGGAAATGAGCTTTCCAAGCACAACTGAGAGACAAATATGGTAAACACAAAACTACTTACTTGGAAATTATATTTTGGAACATAAAATTGTTGAAGACCTTTGACTATTACTACTCCTTCAAAATATGAATTTGATGGTGAAATGGCCAATTTTCATGTTTTTGATCCTATGACCTAATGATGGCACAACATGGAAGAATGAGCTGAATGATGACCATGATGACTATGGGAATATTTTAACAATTAATGACCTAGCCATGATGATTTAAATTGAAGATGGAGGTGAAAGGATTAGTAATGATCTCAATTTCCTTATCAGTAACCAAATTTTCACATGACTTAGTGGAATGATAGAAATTTTTGAATGAAACCCTAATATGAATATGAAAAGAGTGATTTTGATCACTGATGGTAGAATGAAAGTTCTAACACTAACAACATGAACAATGTTGGAAACCAAATCAGTAAGCAAAACATGGTAAATGAAACCAGCACACAAAATTTTTTCATCTTCTGATTTAATGGTACCAGCCTTCTTCGGATGAAAAAGACGAAGGTGTTGATGTATCGGTCTGACATCAGCGTACATTTTAATTGTGTGTTCAATGATTCTAGTATCTATGCCTGTAATTTCCTCATAAGACCAAGAAAATATATCTCAGAATTCATGAAAAAGAGAGCGATAATTTTCAAGTTCGGATGGAGAACAAGACATGCCAACATGAATTTTTTCTACAAAGTCAGGTTTGGTGGAAATATCGTTAGAAATGGTTTCCTCAATATTTGATAAATTTCGCTCGGATTTGATAGCATTAATTGGAAAAAAATTCAAAAAGAAAGTATTGATCGAAGGGTGATATTTTTCAATAATATTATCTTCTTCGTAATACTGAAGATGGGAATGATGATGATGATCTTCCCATGGTTCTCCTTTTGGCATCATAGATTCCACAATGCTCTCATCAGTCAAGAAAGTGGATGAAAAAGGATCGGATGGAGTACCAAAATCTAATGAACAATCGACCCAAATGATCGGCGACAATGAAATATGATGCGTCGCCCAAGCCATGCAGATTGATTTCTATGCTCGTTAAATTGGGCTTCATGACAGTAATTCATCCAACGTAAAAATTTTAGAATCATTGGTAATCTTCCTAAAGTCAGATGAAGTGGAAGATATCATGCAGCAGGTCAAGCAACTTTTCTTGCAATTTCTGCCGACATCACAGGTGGCAGTAATGCAAAGGTGCCCATTAGGGAAGAATCATTTAAGAGTCCTACACCAATTTTTTGAAGTGCTAGCTAGGGTGCGTGAACTAGCAGAATGCTTCCAGATACCTGGGAACTAGAGGCAAAGAAGGAGAGTTCATTGATGACTATGATAACACCTTTATGAGGGAAGGAAATCATTCTAAAATAAGTAGATATGATCACAGTCATAACGTAAACCCATGGCCTTCCAAGGAAAATGTTGTAGTCAAGGGGTCCGTCAACGATCTCAACTTCAGCAGTTACAATTTTCCCCCCTAGTTCGGCATGCAGGTTATTGATGATACCGCAAGGCTTATATGTATGACCTTCAAAAGCTTTCAACATCATAGGCGATTGAGATAGGCACGGTGAGCCAAGTGACTTCTAGCAGTTGAGAGACATAATGCAAGTAGATGCTCCCTCATCAATAATAGTGCGATGAATGAGGTGATTGAGAACCTTTACTTGGATGGATAATTCCAATTCTACTGGTAATTGTAGCGCATAGCCTATATGATTAAAGACTACTAGATTGGAATTTTTCGGGTCAATTCCACCTATTACCAACAACAAAGTCTGCTTCTGGGAGGGATAATTTTGAATTACCTCAAGCATCGACATAGCTAAAGGTGACTGAGACAAATCTTCAACTATATTATAATTTTGAGATGCTCAGGTTTGAGGATTGAATCTCAATTTATGGATGACTCCCTTCGGTGGCTTTATTGTTAACTCTAGAATAGAAGTTGGTGGAATTGATTCAATAGACAGATTCATGGTCAAGGTAGTATTTTGACCAGTAGCCTGACTATTGTAATATTTATTTCACATAGACACGAAAACCTCAGTTTTTGGCTCTGTGAGAGATATCATAAGAACTTTGGAACTAGAACCAAGATCTGTAGCAACCATGTTTGTGTCTGGATTTGGAAAAGGATTTGTCAACATAGCGGATGCAGTCGAGGTCTTAAGAAATTTTCAGACTTAGACATGGTGAGGACAGTCTTGAAAAAATTCCTCCTTATTACATATTATGTAAGGGTAAAGAGTTTTCGGATTATTTCCAGTTTTTTGATCAGACGATCGTTCCTACGGGGTTGATTTTTTCTTTTTCTTTTCTTTCCCCTTTTTCTTGCTTCTGGGTTTCTTGTCACTTTTTTCTTTGTTAGATGACATGGCATGAATTTCTAAATAAGGTGTAGGATCAGATGTAGTATACTTGTGAGTGCTTGCAATATCGATCATACTATCACCGACATGAGTCCCTGGATGGAGGAGGAACAATAAAATTAGATCACAACGCATTTGGAATTTTCTCATAGAGTGTGCAGACTGAGTATAAATAAAATATAAGTACAGGGAATGATCAATGACATGCTATTCAGTGACGAGACCACCTTTAGCTACATCCTCATTGATAGGTGGCAATAAGGACTTAATAAACCACTCAGCGAGGAGTTGATCAGGAAAAAATGCTTTGACCATTCTACGAAGACGACACCACCCATGAATATGATCAGAAATGTGAGTAGCAGTTGTCTATTTAAAATTGGTCAGAAGTTCTATTCCAGTTTCATATCGTATGGGTAACTGGAATTGGGTTAAAAAGGTAGTAGCTAAGGTACTGAAATTATCGAATGAAGCTCATGGTAGTTCAATGTACCTCTTCGCGGTCGGACCAGTGAGCGTACGTTGGAAAACACGTAGTTAAACAGAATCATCATTTAAGGAGTTGGATGAACACCATAAATGATAAGTCATAACATGCATTGATGGGTCTTCTCTAGGGTTTCCATTGAATTTAGGAATGTCTGAGGGTAATTTATATGGTATCACCGGCCACCAAGGAGAATAGCTAATGGGGTCATTGGTAAGCCATTTTAAATCAAGTAATTCTAAATTTGCAACAAAGGGAAACTGTCTATTTAATTCAGGTTGAGCATAGCCAAGATATGATGGAAATTATTAGGAAACAAGCCTTTGAGCACTAGCATAAGGAATTTGTTGTTGGTAACCAAGATAGGGGTTGTTTTGATGACCAAATGCTTGAGGATTATGTTGACCAAAACCTGGGTAAGCTACTTTTTGTTGGAATTATTATTATGTTATTTGTGGTTGTGGTTGCCAAGGTGACTACCCACCTATATTATAGCCCAAACTAGAATAACTTGGACCTGGTTGTGCATAGGCAAGACCTAGTTGTGCCTCTGACATCCAATAAAATGGTAATCCAGCCTGTGAATGAAATTTTTTGGATACAGGTGGTTGTTGTAAGCTAGTCAAAGGAGTTGGAGTTTGAGGGCCCAAAACTTGAGGTTAATGGGTTGAAGGACCCCCCTGAGATATTTTAGGTACAATAATCTGAGCCTGTAACAGGGGTAAAGAATTATTAATAGGTGGAGTAGGTGTGAGTGGAACAGGTTGAACCGGTTGATATGAATGCACAACCGTTTGTGGTTGAATGGGAAGGATAGGCTGCCACTGACAAACATTCATTCCAATGTTTGGGTGAACATAAACGTCAAAGTACTGTCATAATGGGTGACCATAGGTTTCCCCCCAGCATTAAGATTATAATAACATCGAATATATTTTTCTCGAAATGGAGGGAGTCCATTCGAGACTGTACTAGATGGAATATCCCCAGATGAACCACGTTGATGTTGCACTAAAGATGTATATAAAGAATCAATTTGTTCAATAGTGATTAGAGATGTGCTAGATAGTATAGCAGAATGTGATATGGGTGAAGTTCATTAATTGGAGTATGTAGTACAGTAGGTTCCAGATAATGATTGGTAACCAGGTGGGATGGAAGGACCACCATATAGATGTGACTTTGTTTATGTTGTAACATTGATGGGGTAGCAACAGTAGATGATGTCGCAACTGTAACAGATGGTATAGTCAGAAATGTTGACTTAGCCATAGTCATATGACCCAGTGTATACCCTATAGGATCTACGAGAACTCGAATTGAAACACGATCAAAATAAGCAGTGTAAATCAACTGAGGAATAGTCTCTTAAAGATAAAGCCCAGGTCCAAAATTATTTGGAGTGGAAGGGCGAGTTTCTTGTTGAGGTTCTTCCTCAATCGAAATCAAATCAGGTGGAAGGATTTCGCTGTCAGACACAAGATATATTTTAGGTGGTTGACTACATGATATGGGATAGTTAATGTCTACGATCGACTCAGGAGCGACTGAAAAAGGAACAACTTCTGGTTGTTCCACTTTGGGATCTATATGTTATGGTAAAAGAAAAATGGGATCTGGATCAAATTCCAGTTGAACAACGTTGGGTTCAGGAGCTATGGTCTCACTAATTGGATGGATCGTGTCCACAGGTAGCTGTGAGGACTCCATTTCGACAACAATGGATGAACCAAGATACGTAGAAACGACTCGAGATGACTCTGGTATATGTGATGAAGATGACTCACCAGAGGTTCTGCTGGTACTGGTTTCGGTAGAACGATGTTGCCTTCACCGACCAGAAATGGCTTCTGGTGGTAAAGGTGGATTAAGTTATATTTTATGCGAACGACGGGGAAAGAGATGTTCTTATTCAATGATGAAATTGATTATATTACAAAAACAAATAAACAAATAAATGGGTGATACTAGGAAAAAGTTTTACCAAGTAATTGTGAACTGCAGAATACCTCCTCACGAACCAAGAAGTACGGGAAGACAATCTCCCCAAATGCTATGTTCGGTGTATCACAAGTTCCAAGGCGATTAACTCAGTTACTTATGGATGGTAAGAAACCTAAAGTTTTCCTCCCAAATATACCCAAAGGTACGTGGAGGCCCAAGTCCATATTAGTGTTGTCTAATGCAAAACCTCACAGTGATAGCACCCCCTTATAATTTTTGTACTAGAACACTGCCCTATATACCCGAAGTTACGTGGATGAGCTTCGATATACTTACATATGTAGAGTGAGGTATCACATTCGAAATGTATCATAGACAAGTTAATGAAAGCTGCTATATTTGAAGACACCAAAACACGTGTCTAGCCTAGACCTTCTAAATGTTATCCTAAATGTTACAATGCTTTCTTAGCTTGATTGAGGTAAATTTTATGTTGATCTTGTTTAAAAGATTAACTTTGAGGTTCATCGCATGATGTAGTGGGAAATTCCTAAAATGCAAACTAAATGATAAGAAAACTTTTCAATTTAACTTTTTCAATGAAAATCCAAGCTACTAAGGGGAAACAGCAATCAGATTTTGAGCATACAACAAAGAGCACAAACTAAATGCAGATTTCCCTCACTTGTTCCTATGCAACACCAAAAATTCTCTAGATGCATGTGCATGTTTTTATTTTGATTTCCCTTTAATGTGAATGAGAGAAAGGAAACTAAATGCACAAATCAATCAAACAAATGTTTTCTTTTGAGAAACAAGGAATGAAACAACAATTTCTCTTAGGAAAATGAAGAATGGAACTACAATTTTCCTACAGGAAATGAGGAATGAAAAAAAAAATTCCTTTTCGAAAATAGAATTGATCTAATGCAAAAATTAACTACTTTGAATTTGATTTTCTAATGATAAAGAAAACAGCTAATGAAACATTGAAAAAATTACTTTTCAAATGAGGAAGAACGAAAAAGTTTACTGGTCTCCAAGAACAATCAGACATCTGAGAATATAATAGACAATTGGTTGAAACTGAAAACAAAGACAAATTTGAATGGAATTTGGTTGGCTGAGGGGGAACGCGGCCTCTATGGGGAGATAGTGCATTTCAGAGCACCCCTAAATGGAACACAGTGCACTGTACTCTCACCAACACTGTGTTGGGCCCAACTAAGCTTGGGAAACAAGCAGCTAAACACACTTCTAATGCAATTTTTTCATTCAAATGATTGATAAAATAAATTAGATGCTACTGACGATGGTAAATAGAGACAAAAACATCCATAATTATGGGATTTGTCCCTAGTGGAGTCATTAATTTTTTATGCGGAATTTTAATCTATGGATAAACTAAATTCCCTGAGTGTGGTGTTCCTTAACTCAGAACAATAGAAGAAATAAAACTATTATTTCCCTAAGAAAATATATATACAGAAAGGGAAAGATCCTACTTGTGATACTTTTCGCTCTCCTTGTCCTTCTGTCACTGTTGTCGTCGCTCTCAATCCAACTCAAGCCACTAGAAATTGATTCCTGCAATAAAAGATAGAGAACAACAAACAACATACAATATATAAGTATCTACTTATCTTAACCAAATAAAACCTATTAGATATGAGAATACATACATAATCAAGAACACATTTCACAATATATAAACATATGTATGAGAAAATCAATAGATATATTTATTAAGAAAGAACGAGGAGAAGATTACAACCAATAGATCGATTTGTCGTCAACCTTGTCCAAATTAATTCTATCCTCATCACATCCAGCATCATCTCAGCAGCATATAAGTAATTCCAATCTCTTATCAATTGAGAATCCAATGACATAACTTTGCACAAAATTCTTCCTCCCTAGCACTTAGATGGGTGCTCAATTTATAGGTAAACTAAAGGTAGTTTCTCATTGAATGTAATTGAATGTCTTTCTAATAATAAGTGAGACATGTTCCCAAGTTCAAAGGTGGTGGGTGGACACTTGTATTCGAGGTATGACACTTATGGAATATTCTAGAAGGCAATGACCATTTGGAGATTCCTGGAAAAATGATGATTTCTCTCCCAAGTGACCAACGCACCCTCGAGTGTCGAAAGTGCACTGTAATGCACCCTTGAATGGAGGTATTTTCACTGCAATGCAATTATTCCCTTATAGAGGAGCGTTGGTGAGTTAGTGGGTCATATAATATATACTTCAAACCTTCGAAATATCACAATTGAAGCCATAAAAGGAATGTCTTTACTTAGGTCATATAGCAATTGAATTAAGGGAATGATAGACCCTATTCATTGGTCCTGGGGGATGATTCCAAAATTGACCTATAACATTTACCCTTGCAGGGAAGTGATATTGGGTACATGTGGAAGGGGGTGGTTACAAAACTCAAGGTAAAAAATTATAAGACGAAGAAACACTGATAATTGATAAGGGAGGAGATCACAACCATATAATTTAATCCCAATAAAATATTTATATAGATACCAATCACCCAATTTGGTTTTCTCATGAAGTTGCATAACTCTATTGACTTCTAGTAAAATTTGTGTAATACTATCATTACTTAAAAGGCTTAGACATACATGAAGAAATTTGTCCACAAAATCAGTAAAAAAAACCTCTTTAGAGTTCTTTCTAAACAATGAAGTCTGATTCCCAACTGACCATTGGTTTCCTTGCAAATATTTCTTCTACAACTATATTTGAAATCTCTTTGATTGATAATATAAAAATAGATAAACCGACATAGAAGTTTGAAATATTTTTCAATTCAAAACTTTAACAATTGTTCATGAATATCCTTTAAGAGAAACTCACTAGCATTAAATAGTGTTGTTGGTTTTTTTCTTAAAACAATGTTGAAAGAAAACCAAACGTAACTTCATCTATCATCTCATGATTCTAATACCATATCAAGCAACATAACATTGATACAATTTGTATTGAAATATTGGGAAACATGGATATGGGATAAGGAGGATTATGAATATGAATTACAGTTCCTTAAGGCATAAATGACTCAAATATCAATTCTCTTTATTCAAAAGTCAAAGTATGATAAACCTTTAACAATACTTCATTGAAAAATGTGTGTAGAGAACTAGGAGCAGTAACATGTAAAGCTTGGGAAATAATAACTTTCTCAGTCATTAAATATCTATTAGCACATTATACAACAATTTTTGTAAATTGATGAGTCTAAGGGAAGATAAATTGAGGTAATAATGATTCCCAAAGGGAGAATTCATCATCATTATCTTGGAATCTTTGAAATTCCCAGTTCTTCCATTTGTAAAGATCAAAATGAAATTTTGTCTGTACAATTTTGACTTCCCAGTAGATTAATGGAAAATAATCCAGCTTAACAAAGGCAAAAGACATCATGGTTTCAGGGTGAGCTTGGGTTTGCTTTCCCTTATGTGAGGCCATTTTGAACAAAAAGGAAAATGGAGAAGTTTAAATTACCCATGAAATATAGTGTTGAAAACTCCTACAAATGATGGCCTTCAATTAGATTTGAAAATAATGGAGAAATGGTAATAGTTAGGATTTTGGTTGTCATTAGGAATGAGATCCTCTTTTATAGTAGATTGTTTCATCTCCCTAACTAAACACAATTTTATAAGATTTGTATTGTTGATTTTTTTATTCAATGAATTCAACCAACGTTGTGGGCAGCCTTAGGGACTCCTCACCTGAGGACTACCAGTTTCACTAATTTGTTTTTTCTTCCTATTTTTTCTAGTTTGTATCAGAGCACTAGGAGCGTCAGCAGCTAGAGTTTCTGGCTGAGCAAAGGTTTTTTTTTTTTTTTGTATTTGTGGTTTTTTCAAGAGATGATGACACTATCTATAGTGTATTACCCCACTGATCATTAGAGGAGTTTGAATTGTAGCTGAAGACAGGTGTTTGATGTGGATTTGTGATCTGTCATGTGGAGGGCTCAACTTGGTGAGGCTGTCAATTTATCTATGTGTACCTGCAGCGATTTTTTGATTGGTATGAAGGAGAAATAACTAAAGAGCGCAGTGACAATGTAATTATGTTTTTGAAGTCGTGATAAATGCAACTGGCACGAGATGCATGCGATTTTTCACAGATCGGGCTATGAAATGGTATATACATGCAATATGTCGAGGGTTATCCCTTGTTAATATTTCAAGCTATTAGTATTAGTGGTAGTCAATAATGAGTCTCGACAACATATCTGACCAATGCGAGATATTGGAAATGGCGATGGCAAGTGATGACTACAATGGCGTATGATTGCAATGAACCAAAAATTGTGGAACTGATTCCATGCAACACCTATTTTGATTTCATGTTGAATTGAGATTTTCCATAGATCTGTGCATGGAAATGAGCCTATTTGTGCATGGAAATAGAAGTTGTGATATTCATGTGTGCTGATCGAACTAAGAATCTAATCGTTCCACCTCTAATGCTATTCAGTGGATGTTGGAGTGAAAATTGAGAGGTTCCCCTCTCTAACAAGTGTTTGTACTACGGATACATCACTGAACACAGTGGAGCGTGGAATTTGTAGCATGGGACATTGGTATTAGAGTAGAGGAACCCGTGAAAAAAGAGGATCCCTCAATGTATTACTTTTTGAGATCACCACAGGCTTCTTCAGAGCGAAAGGTGTGTTGGAAGAAGTATCCTTACAACATCCTAATATTTTGAACTGAAATTCTTCCCTCCTCCAACGAATATTGCCTTGTTGTTAATCAAAGCATTGATCAAGGGGGAAATGTGATTGGGTTCACCTTTTATGCCATTTAAAGGATGACATGAATTTTTTTGAATGATATTGTTTAAATTGAAGTGGCACCTACCATGGGGCACTCCATTGGAAAGTGGCAGCCAAATTTTTATTAGGAACCCAAATGTTTTATATTGTTTCAAGGGGAGGACTAATTTGAAGTTTTTTTTTTAAAAGACGCTATGATATTTTTGGGGTCATATATATATCCACATCAAAAAAAATAATGCCCCTCCTTTAAAATAATAATAATAATTAATATATATATATATTGAGCCCAGTAAATTTTTTTTTTATCTTTTTTAGCTTCCATTCAAATTTATTTGGAGGTGCTTGGGTGCAAGGAATTTGCACATATTCTAAAGGATAATATAAAGAAGCTTGATTATAAATCCACTAAATAATTTTTTGTGCAATATTGTTCAGAATTTAAAGCTTATAAAATGCTTGATCCCTCTACTCACAAAGTGTTTGGAAGTAGAGATATAATTTTCCGTGAGAAAGAAGATGAAGGCAACAAGGATAAAAACTATGAGATATCGCACAGTCTTCTTGAAATTGAAGACAAAAAAGTAGAATCAAAAGCATAAGACAGTGAGTAAAAAAATATTGGGGAAGAATTTAGTGTTATGGACATCACTAGCAGTCAAACCCCACCCATAAATGGAGAAGTACTTTCAGAGAACATGGGTGAAAAAAATGAAGTGAGAATGAGATCTACTCAACAGATTCATATACTTGAAAGATATAACGACTATTCCCTCATGACTATTGTTTTGAATTTCATAGAACCTGTGATTTTTAATGAAGCTAATGAACATGAAGAGTGGAGAAAATAAATGGAGGAAGAGTATGAATATATAATTAAAAATAAAACCTCAGAATTGACTAAACTTCCTAAAGGAAAAGAGTGCATATGATGTAAATGGTTGTGAAAACCCAAGTTTATAGAAGATGGTAGTATAGATAAATATAAATCTAGATTGGTGGAAAAATGGTACTCACAAAAGGAGGGCATTAATTATGCAAAAACATTTTCACATGTAGCTAAATTGAATACTATTAGATTGTTAATTGGATTAGCTACAAAGTACCATTGGAATTTGCACCAAATAGATGTAAAATATGATTTTCTAAATAATTATTTATAGGAGGATTTGTATTTGACAAAACCTAAAGGGTTTGCGAAAAAGGGGCAAGAACATTTAGTTTTCATATTAAACAAATATTTTTATGGGATAAAGAAGGCACCTAGGTCATGGTATGAAAAGATAGATTCATTCTTTCTTCAACAAGGTTTTATGAGGATTCAAAGCGATCTAAATCTGTACACCAAGTTTTTTGCGAAGGGGCATGTAGTATTAATTTCTTTATATGTTGATGGCCTAATTATTATAGGAAATTCAATCAAACCAATTGACTAAATTAAGGTGCAGATGTCACAAGCATTTGAGATGAAAGATCTTGGTGAGTTACATTACTGTCTAGGTCTTGAAGTGTGGAGAGATGCAGGCCACACTTTTGTTACTCAGGGTGAGTATTTCAGAGAAGTACTTAAAAGGTTTAAAATGGATCAATGTAAGGATTCCTTTACTCCAATGCAACAAAATTTGAAACTTCATTTTGATGATGTCTCAAAGGAGGTAGATGGTACCTTGTATAGACAACTAGTGGGAAGCTTGAGTTATCTTATTACAACCAGACCTAATTTAATATAGTTTTTTAGTGTGTTAAGTCAATTTATGGCGAGACCTCTAGAAGTCCATTGGAAAGAAACAAAAGGAACAATTGATTTCATTCTTAAGTATATTGATTCTTTTTATATTGAGTAGATAGGTTACTCACATTCGAATTAGATTAGTTATCTAGGAGATAGAATATCTACTTCAGGTTATGCATTCAGTATTGTATCCAGGTTTGTTTCTTAGAGCAACAATAAGCATACTATTGTATCTTTGTCATCCAGAGAGAAATAGTATAAATATTTGTATGCAACAACTTCTGAAGTTTTTTGGTTGAGGTGAGTTCTTCAAGATATTGGAAGAAGAAAAAAAAAAGGCTATAATGATCAAATGTGATAACCAGAGCTCGATCAAGTTGGAAAATAATCCTATCTTTCATGCAAGGACAAATCATGTAGATTCTCAGTTTCATTTTATCAGAGAAAAGATATATCCTAGGAAAATTTCTATTGAATATTGTATTAATTATGAAAATGTTGTTGACATTTTCACAAATCCCCTCGGGAAAATGAAATTTGAATTGTTTAAGGAGATGCTAGGTTTGGAAATCAATAATTTCTCCATTAAGGGGTAGCTTTGAAAATAATGGAGAAATGGTAATAGTTAGGATTTTTTTTGTAATTAGGAATTAGTTCCTATTTTCTAAGAGGTTGTGTCATCTCCTTAACTAAACACAATTGTATAATATTTTTATTGATGATTTGTTTATTCCATGAATTGAGCCAGCATTGTGGGCAGCCTTAGGAAGTCCTCACCTAAGGACTTCCAATTTCACTCATTTGTTTTGTATTCTTTTTTCTCTAGTATGAGATGCAATGCACTATTTAGGTCAAATCCAACTAACAAGTGAGATAATAAATGAAAATGCAAAACAATGAAGAATTCATGGAGGGAGAAAGTGTAAATAAAAATATTAGGAGTGGAATGCATTAGTGATGTAAAATTTTAAACAAAAAGGGAATATTTTTCATATAAAATTAATCATGAATGATCGATGGGTTTGAGAGATAATGTTTAAGACAATGTAGTTGACAAGAACATAATAATGGTTGAAACATAAAATTTTGGCGGGAGGTTATCCTTGTTGGAAACCAAAGTGGTTTTGTGATGCAGTGGGGGGATAAGTGGTAAAAGGTGAGGGGGTGCGCAGTTTGTAAATGAGCACGTTAAAAAAATGGGATTTGGGAAATAACTTATTGCACCCTGTTATACAGAAAAACCCCTCTTGTGGAAAATATCGATCTCCCTAGATTCCTAAGGAAAACTAGAAACAAACAGACAATTGCATAACTCTTTCCCTAAGCCTAATTCGTTTGAACCATAAATACAATATAAGGAGAATGGTTTCCTTACCTATTCATGAAATTATTTATGGATATCCCTACTCCATCCCAATGCAACTCCTCAATGCTTTATAATATCTACAATAACATAAATAAAAGAGATCAAAGGAATATGCAATATAATGATTCAAACAAGCTTAATCTAATGATCAAGGAGATTAGAAATTGATATCATCTTAATCAATAAATAAAAATAATAGAAATCATTCATCATTTTAGTAATACAATACAATGGAAAAAATGATTCATTTTTATTATTTCAGAGATAAAGAAGATTCTTACAACATTTGCCTTGATATCATGGGGTTCCTCCCAAATTCCTCCAACCCTCTCCTTGGATGATAAGCTTCCCAATCCAAATTCATAACATTAGATTACCTTTTGTGAAATCCCCTACCCTCTAGCCTCTACTCAATTTATAGTCCAATTAAAGGAGGTTTCAAATCCATAACAGAAGGATGAGATCTACTAATTGTGGAATTAGGGTTCCTTGATGAAAGGGAATTAGCTCCATGATGCGAGGGGTAAGGCTCGAATAGATATGACCTAGAGGATTTCAGTTTGGATATATAATTCACTTTTTATTTATGGTTTTCATTGATTAATTTGTGCAATCTACTATTGAATACAAAGCACAGGTTTGCATAGGTTTCAATGGAAGAAACTATGAATACGCAGAAAATGACTAGGAAAAGTTCACAGGTCATACTAAACAGGTTAAAGTGCCTTGTTACCAAAAATTCATATTTTATTCAAGAGTTTTAGATGTTTGACTTTCAAGTGAGTTCTTTGTAACATATTTATGGATGGTGAGGGTTCCATTTTAATTGTCAACTGTCATGGTGAAAAAATGATGTGTAACAAATTTCCATCTAAAATGTGAATTTTGAAAAGTCATTAAAATATTGAAGCACTTTATCATGCCAAAGATTGGATCGCAGAAAATGGCCAGAAACCTGCAACAATCATTCAAGGATTACTATGCAAAATATATAATAATCACAGAGGTACGAATTCCCATGCTTAGAGTAAAGCTAAATCAATGAATAAGTACTGAAATACTCTAGAATCATATCAATAGTAGACACATTATGGACGCAACCACATCTTACGAATATATCTACATAATCATGAATGCATAACTCATCATAGCATGGATTGATGAAACTATATCCAGGGTCTTGATCTCCATCTATTGCTCTGTAGTATGAATCTAACCATGTGAACAAATGTCCTGAAGTCAAACATGGAGGATACCACTTGGGTATTGGTCAATGATATGAATTGTTAACAAGTGTGAGAGAAACCACCTATACTGAAAATGGCTCTCAAGGTACTCTCAATACAATCTATGAAGTGTGATTTAGATGATCTAAATTCAAACGTTCATAGAATCGTTCGAACAAAGGTCAATGACGAGAACCTGTCATCGAAGGCGAGAAACCCTTCATTAAGTAATGCAGTCCTTAAGGTACTGAAAAGGATTTCTAGATCAACTTCCTAGATAGTGAGTTGAAGCCAATAGTAAGAGATCCATCATGGGAAGGCCTATGACACAAAAATTCATGTCAAGTTTTAAAGAACTATTTTGCAAGGGCTCACTCATGGATGGCCAACACGATTGAGGGCTAAAATTTGCAAAGGAATATGAACTAAGGTTGAACTTCTCTTGAGCACATGGCGACACGAAAATTGACTTGGAAACATTTGACTCAATGATAATACCCAAAACCAGCTAAACACTTTCAATGAGGTTTGATTAACTGTAATACAAATGGATTTTCCAACCCAAACACAAATGGGATGGAGTGTCGTGTTCAAGAGTGATATACTGCCTTATAATGAATGTAAAAATGTATACTTTTTCCCAAATTTTCCCCACTATTACTAGAAAGTACCTGTTTATTGTTTTTAAGGTTGAGGAGGATAACATTTTATTTTCCTGTAATCTCATCGTTCGAATGAGTCCTCCGAAGTGGTTTTAATGAACCTTGAGAAGGAGTGGTTCAGTCTCATCATGATTGGCGAGTCATGCACTATTTAAATTTTACGAGTCCATTGTAGGTTTAAGTCGATGTCATTCCATGTTTAAATAGTTTTAAAAGACACAAAAAGAATACTTATGGTTTATTTCAATGTAAAATGTTAACGAGCCCAAAGAAACTGAAGCTCAGTGTTTTTCAGTTTTAGGGAGTCAGGAGAAAAACATGAGCAAACTCTATAATGTTCCTTTTCATAAATTTAGTCCCTCAAGCCCTAAAAAGGGTAAAATAATCCACGAGATAACTCTATTGAACATTATTATTCAACGTATACCTTTTTCATAAATAGTATAATTCAGTCTAGAAAAGGGGTAAACTTATACTAAATAGAAGACTGCTCATTTACTTTTTCGAGTTCGAATAATTAAGTACTCAATGATCTTTTCATGTTTAGAGAGTTTAAAAAGGGCTTAAAAGAGAACTCCAAGGATTTTTTTTTTTTTTTTTTAACAAGTATAAAAAATAATAAAAGTGTACTCATATGGTCAATTTTCAATTTAACTTACGAGCAGAAAAAGACAGAGAAAACTTAGAATTTTCATGTGTTTTACGACCATAAAAATAGAAAAAGAAGCTCGCATTTTTCATGCGTTTAACGAGTCTTGAAAATAATAACTGAAATGGACTCGAGATAGGTTTAATTTTTATACAAGCTTGAAATAAAGAAAAATTATGCTTGAGAGTTGTTTCATTTTTACACAAGCTTGAAATAGAGAAAAATTATGCTTGTGATAAGTTTCAATGCTCCCCAAGCTTCATTTAATTCACCTAAGTATACTACTGGTTACTAATAGGTAAATGGAATGAAGATCCATTTACGAGATCAGGTGAAATACTCGACTCAATTAGGGGAGGATTTGTTTCATATTTTAATGAGTTTGACACGGGAAAATAACTACGCTCATAAGAACCTCTTTCATTTTTTGAAGAGTTTGATAGTAAAGAACCATCATCATAATGAAATGTTTCATTTTTTAATTAGGTTCACACAGTAAAATAAATATCCTCAAAGGTATTTTTTCATGGCTTCCAACTAGAAGGAACACATGTTAAGGGACACACGTTGATCATGGATTCGAAGAGGTCTTCATGAGAAGGAAGACTAGTTCTATGGAAGGAAGGCATCTCAAGGGACTCAATAGGGATAAGAAAATCGAGTTAAAATACCCCCATATAGGTCACCATTTTAATTAACTGATCTGAGTCAAAATATTTCTATAAAAAAGTGAGAGGCTTGCTTACATCAGTAACTAAATACATGGGATAGGCTGCCACATAATTAACCCATCGCGAGGTAGGTACCACTTGCATATAAGGGACATTTAAGGTTTCCAAATGACTATTATTCTTATCAGTATTAATAAATCAAATTTTTTCAATAGTCACAACATTTCCATTATGATGGAATACATCACTCAAAACAGTGTAGACAAGACAACTTTCATGGCATATACAGAGTCTCGCCTAATGAGAAAATTGAAATCCAATGGGCCCTCGACTACCATAGGGTCAACACAATGGCTTTACCTTCGAAAGTAATGGGTAACTTATGAAGGATCCCTAATGGTTCTGTTAAATCCTAACAAATTCTGTTTAATAAGCACAATTTGAGGAGAACCCAAAGCTTACCAAGTAGTTGAGGATAAAATACTAAAAAAAACACCTTCATCTACATTTCTACGATTTTGAAATGACTTAGAAAGGTGTTCAAGAAGGAAGATGATGTTTTTCAGTGTACTCCAATCAAACGAAATGACCTCGGTACTTAGAGGGGGTTCAGTGGAAATAGGTGAAATGCCCCCTTGTGTAGAAGAATTTGATGTAAAAAGATTAACCTGAGTGGTATTTACTTCACTCTCTAAGGGGAGAGCAGGATCAACTAAAGGTGTAATAGATTCAACCACTTGATCAACTAATTTCTTAAGAACCTGAGTGATGTGTGTTTCACTCTCCAATGGAAGAGAAGGATTGAATGTACTTGGAGTTATATCAATCACTTTGTCAACTGACGATAGGTTGGGAGAAATTTTACTGTAACCAACTGGAATTTTTTGTTCACAAACAATAAGGTTTTATAAAAAATTTGAGGCTTCATAAATATGAAGGAAAATGTGACTATGATGAATACGTTTGCATAACCTACAAGGAAACCTAACTTTACCATTTTTCCTTGAAACCTGACAATCACTGGTTGACGGATCAACAGTAAGTTGATAAGAATTTTCTGACCATACTTCCAAGACCTTAGGAATACCAGGAAAATTGATAAGGAAGTGGTCACCCTTACAAATCTTGGAAGGGTATTTGGGCTTGCGATGCATGTTGGAGGTGTTAGTGTCAGAATATGCATTCTTCCATCAATGATCAAAATCACTCATTTCATTATCATTTTAGGTGTCTCACTCTAAAATTTTTATATCATTCCATTAGGTCATGCTAAAAATTGTTTCACTGATGGTAGCCCTACTCAATAAAACTTCACTCTCCCAAATAAAATCACATTTGCTGACTCACCTTCATGTCTTCTTGGGCATAATAACACCTATGAAAATCTCATTTCACCATGTCTTGTCTCAGTTAAAGTCAACCATGGAAGTCAGGTTATTCAAAGTTTCATTAGGTCATTAGGGTTTTGTCTTGCAAGGTCAAAAAATGCACCATTTCATTTCTGTAAGGTTAGAAAAGTATGAGAGTGATCCCAATAATGTCTCTTTACCATGTAAATATGAACTCTAAGATAGTTTCCAAATTTTTAATTTGATTTCAAGTGTGAGTTTCATTCTAAGATGTAATTTTTATTTATTCATGTAATTTTATGTCAATTCAAATGTAATAAGTATTCAGTCTCCCAAAGGCTTCCAACTCAAATTTCCACATGCCAACACATAAAATGTCAAATTTAAAGATATTTTAGTTCATCAATTGATCAAATGTCAAATGGATTTGTATTTTCCCAAAGGTGCCCAAGTCATCATTGTTCACAAGCACTAAACCCTAATTTCCTCTCCCACTAAGCTAGGGTTTGCTATGAAAAAGATGCATAAGAGTAGAGGAGGCATACGGTAGGTCATATCAGTAAGTATAAGGCCATTCCAACTCATAAGATCATGTCTCCATCATTTTTTAAGAAATCATTCCAACATTAAAGTCATTTGCCACTCATAGGGCTAGTTTTGCTTCAAACTATGTTTCTTACCAAACAAAGATGAATTTGATGAAAATGAGAGATATTTTTGTCCATACTAGGTCAATGAAGAAAAAAATCCTCCATATTTTACATAGGTGTCATGGTTTTAAGATAAATGTCAAAAACACGGGTGCTAAAGGAGAGTTTCAATACTTCTGGAGTTACCTTCAGAACATCACGTTTTCTCATAGATGGAGTATCCAAATTGTTAGCCATCCGTAATATTTTGTCATAGAAAAAGATGGCTAAAACAATTCTGTGGCCTTCAAGAAACAAATTTCAAGTAAATCTATGAGTTCTTGAAGTCTTGCCATGTTCATTATCCACAAAACCCATCTTACTAATATCTTCACCTAAAAATTCTATTTTTTCCAAAGAGAAAACTATTTTTTAGGGCCTCATCTCCATCATTTCATTCCTCCATTTCATCTTCACAATTCCCTCCATATCACTCATTTTTTCCTTTGCTTAACCTTCATTTCTTCTGAAGAATCCCTTTATTTACCTTTCATTTCCATTAAAAGGCTATCAAAACCTATTTAGACCATTTATTTTTCTTTTACTTGGTCTAATTTCGCCTTTTTAACTCTACCGAAACCCTTGAAAGGCCACATAAAACCTTCATTTTGGCCTTAAAATTCTCATTTTATCACACAGGCCTTAAGCGCCTTTCGCTCAAGCCCCTATCCCTTCATTCTTCAAAAAACCGAGGCTCGAGACCATCGACTAAAGTCTTAAGCCCCCATCGGCAAATCGGACCTCGCTCCTTCCTACTTCCCACCTCCACTTATGTTTCGCCACCGATGTTCAACCCCCGCCGATGGAATCCTGACCGTTGATCTCTCCCAGATCGGACGACGTTGATACACTACGGAGGCACCAAACCAAAATTTGGTCTGTACCTCTATAGTCCCCTCGCAATAGATCTTAGTCGTCAATCTCCCGAGATCCAATGGTCTGGACCCTTTCCGAGCCCTCCACCTTCTTTTTGCCTCCGCGCTCTTGTGATCCCCCCAGAATAGATCCTGGCCGTTGATCACAACCATCCAATGGTCCTCACATCTCCCACCATCTATTCTCCCAACCCCATTCATGAACCTTTCACTCAATAAAGATCCTCATGATCCAACGACTCCCACTTAACCTCACTATTTCACCCCGTCGATCAACCCATTCCGCTAAATGAAATTTTTTTTGATGCATCCTTCAAGCCCCACCATCCATCCATCGCACAACTCTTAAACCATCGTGCTCACTCACAACCATCGATCTGATTCTCCTAGATCGGATGGTCTACACTCCATTTCACACCAAATCTCCCCAAACCTTCCCACCATGTAATTCTAACGTGAAATGGGTGGTTTTCAATGAGACACACGTCAACCTCCGGCGTGTATCGTGTTCCCCCAGCTCAATACTTCTTACCACTAATTTCGAGTGAGAAAACCATTGTTGGTTTTTTGTAAACCACCTTTGCAATTTCCTTGCCAAAACTCGAGTTTAAACCCCGTTTCTTATGGTTCCGATAATGGAATCTCCTCCTGCATGCTCCCTTGCCTCTGCACCTCCCCTGCACCCTCGCCATAGCCTCTGTTAGCAGTTTTACCCAATGCGTAGGTTTTATATAATTATTTTATTGTTGTTTGCAGGTTTCATGGCGGTTTAAACATTAAAGCCGTCCCACAGTCAAGGAATAGGGACAGAGGCTGAGGGTGATGATCCTCAAAGGCCTAATCAAATACAGAAAGGGGACAAAAGCGATTAATCTCCAATTTTAATTGATGCATCATGAGCATTGGTTATCCAATCAAACCCTCCAACACGCCAAAGCCACATGTACACAAGAAATTAGTGAAGATAAATAGCAGAGAGATTAAAGTTTAAAGGTTAAGTCAAAAGCATAAATATTAAAAGACCAAAAAATGCCACCTACAGACCTAATTTACCTCAAAAAGCATACAAATTGAATGCACAGTCAGAGATATTTTACAAAGACAGCTCAAAAATTTATTGCCATCCTACCAAATAATCCTAAAAGTCAACAAAAAGTTACTAAATAGCTCAGAAGTTGGTAAAACATTCAATTAATAGAGTTAAAACATCAGATATTCTCTATCTTGGGTTATGTAAATTCCTTAAGGTCGAGAAGCATTTACTCTGTCTTAAATGAACAAATTAGAACCCTTTCTTTCACTCCACCTCCTCATTCATCTATAAATACTCCATGAGGAGCACATTGTAAAGGGTTGGTTGGTTGTTGGATGAAATATTATTAAATGTAAATATTTGTTGAAGTTGATGAAGTGTTGTTGAGAAGTTGAAGAACACTAGGCTGAGAAGAAAATTTTTGAGTTGTAGAGACATGTTGGACTTGAAGATTGTAACTAGTTTGAACATCAATAATACAAGTTGATTCATGGGATCTTGGTCTATGTTAATGGAGATGTTATTCCTCATTGTATTTTTTTTTCATCATGTTTTTAATGTTGTCCATTTTCTCTGACAAAGAATACAAAATTTAGAGTAGGATTTACTGCAAAGTACCCTATTTCTGTTTGAAAGCTTTATCTCTATGTTTTCTTCTAAAAGTTAATTTGGGAATGATTCACTAGAGTATAACAAGTCAAGGAATGTTGGTGAGCCCATGTCTTGCTCTGTAAAACTTGAGATATTTTTCTTGAATGATATTTTCATTATATGTTAAGTAGATTCTAAACCAGGGAAGTCTATGGTTAGCCCTATCCTCTAGTCATGTCTTTAACACTTGTTTTGAAAGTCTCCCTTCAGATTATGCTAAAGCAAGATAGATTCAAAGTTCTTAACTGATCTTAGGCTGCCCTTCGTTTTCTTATATGTTTTCTCATTTTTGAAATTAGTCTTTTAGATTACTGGATTGTTGTCTGAAAATTGTGCTTTAGTAAAAGTTTTTCCAAAGAAGTCTATGGTATGCCCTGTCCCTTGGATTGCTTCAAACAGTTACTTCGAAAGGCGTTTCTAATTTAGTGAAGTTAATTGATTCTTAATTGGTTATTAGCTTTGCTTACTTCACAACACTTTGATGTTTCATGAAACAAATCAATCTAAAGAGATCCTTTGATATAGATGACTTGCCCCATGGAAACCCTTGTAGAATTGTTTTACAATTAAATCCTTTTGTGACTCCATAGCCCAATGGATTGATACTGTCTTTGGACCTATCCTATCAGCTGAAACATTCTTCAACTTGCTCCCACCTTCACCCTTCTGGTGACCTTTTCCTTTTTTGATATCCATCTCGACCAATCAATCAAAAAAAAAAGTTCCTTTAAGCTTCATAACTAGCCTAATATCATAAACAAAGCATAAATATATATCCTTTGAAAACACTTATATAGAGAGATCCCTCTCTGAATCCAGGAAGGCTAGATCCTAGGATTCCAAAGTGGTTCTAATGTGGCCCCTGCAGCATTTATTCTTGCCACTCTCATAAATTACAGGGAGTCGCAACATAGTGGCGACCATATTGGGGACTATACTAAGTAATAGATAACTTCACAACTCGGAAAATCCCTTTCCTTAAAATGATCAAGTGTCTGCCAAGAGTGGCTTCTGATTGTTGATGGTGGAAAACAACCAGACTTTAGTAACAAGTAAAATCCTCCACCTGGTGACTCCACTAGTTTTTAGTAGGCCTGTTGATTTCCCTTGGTTTTCCAAAAAATCCACTGGAAAACTCATTTATCATAACATCATACAAACTCAGTTAAGGAAACTTTGAGGATTAAGTTTTCTTTCATAAGATTAGTTGGCCTTTTAAAGACTGTCATACTTGGCTGAACTTTTCTCATCATTGGGTCTCAACTCATAACATAATGGCTTCTAAAAGAATTCATACTAGAGCCCATCCTAACCCAAATCCTCCTGAAATAGTTGAAAATCCAAAAAGAATCCTTAGGAAGTCTCCTAAATTCAAGAACCCAACTATTGTCAGAACAATTCATAGAGAAAAATCTATTCCTGAAAATCTTACAGCTCTGTAAAACACACAAGTTGACTTACATTTCATAAGAAACCCATATAGAACTAAGTCACTTAGTGATATAGATCAGATAGACTTTAAGCCCCACGTTCACCCTGATCTAGTGGTAACCATACTGATAGCAGAGAAACCCCTCCATCTACACCACCTGATCTTCATTTCATTCATAACTTTGGTTTCTCTCATCCTGAATCTTCTCAACAGTACTTAGCTGGTCCAAGTACTTCTGTTTCATCCATTCATACATCCATAGTTCAAACCACTTCACTTCCACACCTTCCTCCACTTGTAAACCCCCCATTCCTCCCACAACTTCATATCATGGGAACATGCTATGCTCCCTTAGTCCTTCCTTTACCTTTACCTATTCTACCACAGGAATATCAGTCCAAGATTCCATTATATGATGCTATTAGTTCTACTACAACAAAACAACATGTGGATAGAATGAATGATTACTTTAACAGACAAGAAATAGATGATGAAACTATAAAACTTAGAATGTTTTCCCAAAGCTTAGGGGGAGAAGCAAGAAAATGGTTCAAAGGCTTAACCCCTAATAGTATCAATGATCTACCTGCCTTTCATCAACTGTTCCTAAACAAATGGGAGGTTAAAATAAATCCCCTACAAATCCTATCAGAATACACTGATCTTAAAAGAAATGCTGGAGAGAGTGTCAAAGATTATTGCACTAGATTCAATAGTGTTTATAATGCACTCCCTCCACAAATGAAACCTCCTCAAGGCTTAGCCTTAGTAAATTTTCCTGAAGGATTTGATCCAGACACGTGTTATTAATTAAGGGTGAGAGAACCCCTCACATTAGAAGACATGAAAAAAGGGGCGGTAAGTGTAGAAGCTAACCTGAATGCCAGGAGGGCAAGACTGAAAGCAGAGAAAAAGGTTACCTATAAAGATGAAGCAGGACGCTCCATATCTGATGCAAAAATTGATAGTTTAGTTAGAACTATGGAAATGATGATGGAAAGAATAAACATGAATGAGAGGACTTATCGTAAAGAAAACCAAGTAGCTTCTCAAAAAAAAAAACAAAACCAGAACCAAAATTTTAGAAGGAATCCCCCTCAAATTAGACAAAGAGGTCCTAACCAGCAAGTCAGACCTCCTTTTCAACAGAATTATGCTGATGATAATGAGGGATTGGTTGAAGAAATAGAGGAAAATCACATGAACATGTTGGGAGTGAACAATGAGGATACTGTTTTCCTCAATGAAGAAGACAAGTCACATACATACCTTATGAGGAAGAAGCCTTATAATCAAAATATTACAAACAACGCTTTGAAAATGCCATAATGGAAGTGCACAAACAATATGACTTAAGAAGTAAAAGGAACCAAGACACTCCCAAGAAAATATCCTCTGAAAATTCTATTAAAAACAGCCCTGTTAACACTTCCAAAAAGACAGTTGAAAACAAAAACACAATAGCTGAAAGTTTTGATGAAAACAAAGGGAAAGGCACCCTAAACAATGAAAAACATGGTGGTGACCAAAGCAGCACTAGCACTTCAGCTAATGCTCCTGAAAACACTTTTTTAACTGCTGTAAATAGTAAAAATCAGCAAGCTGATTTTGTTGAGAAAACAGTGACTAACAAGGCTGAATCAAACATTTTAAAAATATCAAATTCCTTTTAGCCTAGAGAATGAAATTGCCAAAATCAAGATCTTTGTCCCACTCTCTGAGTTAGTCACTCAAAATGTATATAAATGTCATTTTTTGGAAGGTTTAAGCATAGAATATATTCATGATACTGTTAACTTAAATGATGATACACTAGAACTTCTGTTCGGTCCAAAGATTGAAGGAAAATTTCAAGAAGGAACTACCCCTCCATTCTACATCAGTTTGAATATCCATGATAAGATGTTACATAATGCCATGCTTGATTAAGGGGCATCACATAACCTCATGCCCAAAGTAATAATGGAAAGATTATGCCTTGAGGTAACCAGACCTTATAAAGATTTATATTCCTTTGATTCAAGCAGAGTAAAATGCCTAGGCCTAATAAAATATCTCCGTGTTAACTTAGCCCAAATCCCAACCAAAAGCTTAGTGATGGAAATTGTAGTGGCTAATATACCCCCCAAGTATGGCATGCTCCTTTCAGGATCATGGGGTGCTAAGTTGCAAGGTACTATGCAGATGGATATGACTTATGCCACCATCCCTGTCTTTAGTCAACCTAGAAGACTTTATAGGGAGACACACATGAAATATATGGTGAGTAGTCAAGAAAGACCAGAAAAATCCCCTCTCTATTCTATACACATCGATCTTGACTCATTCATTCTTTACAATGATGAAATTTCTAATGAGCAAGGATTAGTAAATGAAACATCAACCAATATAGTGGCTACTCCACATCCAAACATAGTGGCAGCCATAGAAGAAGAGGAAAACAAGGAGAAAACTAAAAAATAGTTTGCTAATTCAGAAAATCACAGCAAACAGATCACAAGTCTTGAGCATCAAAACAATCACGAACATAGTACCAATCAAGGAAATCGAAGAACAAATCCTCAAAACATCGAAAACCCTGAGGAACAAAACAAAACTCAACATAGTGCAGATCCTAAAATAGAATATAGTGACAGTCAAAATCAACAAAAAAAGAAGAAAAAGAAGAAATTGATGATCAATTTAAAAGAAATCCTCTTTGGAGTATGAGCTTTGATGGGTCTTACTCTAAAACTGGTGCAAGAGCAGGCATATGGGTGCACAACACTGAAAACAATCATGCTGAGGGTCATTCTTATAGATTGAACTTCTAATGCACAAACAACATAGCAGAGTATGAAGCTATCCTTTTAGGCCTGCATTTATTAAAAAATTTAGGGGCCAAGAGGATAACAGTTCATGGGGATTCAAAATTGATAATTAGATAAGTGAATGGGGAATACACTGCTAAACATCCCAGACTAAGAGCCTATAGAGATGATGCCATGGATTTGTTAAAATCATTAGTTGAATTCCAACTCACTTTTGTCCCTAGAAACCAAAACATCCTTGCCAAAGGATTAGCCTTTGCTGCTAGCACATGTCTAAAACCTTATGAAAGCAAACAAGACACAATCCAAGTCAAATACCGACCAGCAGTCCCAGACAATGAAAAATATTGGCAAGTCTTTAAAGGAGATAAACAAATAGAAGACTTCCTACAATCCAGAAATGAATTTGAAATGTCAAACTCAGATCCAGGGTATGAACAAGACTGTCCAATTGAGGAAACATCACCTTTTAAAAAAGAAGAGACCCCTGAGATTGCTGATATAAATCTGTTAACCAAAGTACCCAAACATAAAATAGATAACTACACAGATTTAGAAAAATAAGATCTAGAGGTGTTGCAATCTAAAACTGAAAGCTTGCTAAAAGGACTGGTCCCTTTAGAAGAATTTTTTGGCTTCAATGATGTTGCAAAAAGGCCAAAGGTAGAATCTACTAAAGCTGAACTAGAAGAATGCAATATAGGCAGTAAAGAAAAGCCTAAAATGATCAAATTATCCAAAACACTTCTAGCTCACATTAAATTGAAATACCTTGAGCTATTTGGAGAATTTTCTGGTGTGTTTGCATGGAGTTATGAAGATTTAAAATCAATATATGACACAAAAATAATTCAGCATAAGATACCCCTCAAAGAAAACCAGAAACCTTTCAGACAAAAATTACGCAGAATCAACCCTGTTCAATTACCTCTGGTTGAGAAAGAAATTAGAAAAATGTATGATGCTGGAATTATTTTCCCTATCAGATACTCAGAATGGGTATCTAATATTGTATCATTTAGGAATAAAATAGGAGAAATAAGGCTTTGTATTGATTTCAGAAACTTAAATAAAGCCTCCTTAAAGGACAACTACCCCTTGCCCAAAATGGATCATATTTTACACAGGGTAGTAGGTTCTAGAAGAATTTCTTTGCTAGATGGCTTCTCAAGATACAATCGAATATTGGTACACCCTGATGATCAACTAAAAACAACCTTCACCACTCCCTGGGGTACTTTCATGTATGTGAAAATGTCTTTTGGTCTAATTAATGTTGGTGCCACATTCTAGAGAACCATGGATATTGCATTCTCAGAAGAAATAGGCTACTTCATTGTGATTTATTTAGATGACATAACAGTATATTCTAAAACAGATCAAGAGCACCTAATATGCTTGAGAAAAGTTTTTGAGAAATGCAGAAAATATGGGTTATCCTTAAATCCTAAGAAAAAATTGTTCGATCTTCAAGAAGGTAAACTTCTTGGACATATTGTATATGAATATGGAATAAGGATAGACCCAAAAAGGATTGAAGGTATTTTGCAAATCAATCATCCTAGAAACATCAAGGAACTTCAATCTTTCATTGGAAATATTAATTTCTTGAGAAGGTTCATACCCAACCTAGCTGAACTCCTTAGAAACATGAAAAATATGCTTAAAAGAGAAGGATTTAAATGGACCTTAGAGGCAAAGAAATAATTTGAGCTGGTAAAACAAGCACTTACTAAAACACCAGTTCTTATCAGTCATGATTTCACAAAATATTTCTTCATTTTTTCATTCGCATCAGAACAAACAGTGGTTGTTATCCTATTACAGAAAAAACATGAAGGGACAAGAGTAGCCTATTGCATTTTTCAGCAAGGCATTAAGAGATGCACCTTTGAAGTATAATATAATGGAAAAACAAGCCTTTTCCTTATTCAAAGCATTAAAAGACTTCAGAGTTTACATTTTACATTCACACATCATAGAATTTGTGCCTCATTCAGTAGTAAAAGAAATTTTGACCCAAGTTCTTGATGGCAAAAGAGGAAAGTGGATTGATGTAATACTGGAATACAACTTAGAAATCAAACCCACTAATCTCATCAAAGGTCAAGGACTATCAAAACTTATGGTTGAATCCAACTTTCAAGTTCTTGATATAAATATTTTTAATGCATTAGATGAACATGAGCAGTTTACAACTCAATTATTGGAGATCATTTTCTGAATTCATCTTGGTATGCTGATATTTTGTATGTGCTACTTAATCTAAATGTCCCTCCTGGTTTGTATAAAATGAAGGCAATATTTTTAAATTTAAATGCTGTAAATTACTGCATTTTAGATAAATGTTTATTTTGGAAAAATGCTAGTGGATTATTGCTTAAATGTTTTCGTGAGAATGATGCAGATAAAATCAAGCATGATTTCCATGAAGGATAATGTGGAGGTCACCTCTACTGGAAGAGTACAGTGAACAAAATCCTCAGAGCTGGTTATTATTGGCCCACCCTCTTTCAAGATATCCACAAAATGGCCATTGCCTGTCATAAATGTCAACTCTTTTAAGGAAAAAGAAAATTGCTACCCTTACCCTTGCATCCAATCATTGTTGAAGCTCCTTTTCAACAATGGGGTCTAGAATTCATTGGGTAAATCCATCTTGCTTCATCTTCCCAACAAAAATGGATAGAATCCATCCCTTCTAGGAATGTCACAGACTCAGTCATCATTTAATTTCTTGAAAATCATATCCTGTCTAGATTTGGCTGTCCTAGGAAAATTATCACAAACAATGCTGCTATATTTGGATCAAAAAATATGGTTGATTTTTGTCACAAATATCAAATTACATTGGGCCATTCCACAACTTATTACCCTCAAGGTAATGGACTTGCGGAATCCTCAAACAAGAGTTTGGTAAACATTATCAAGAAGTTGTTGGAAGAGAATAAGAAATCATGGCACAATAAGCTAGTACATGCACTTTGGGCAGATAGATTAACAGTCAAAAATTCAATTGGAATGTCCCATTATCAACTAATTTATGGAGCATATGAAATATTTCCAACCATTCTAGGAGTGCCAGTCATGACGCTGATCCAAGAGGTACAGTCTGAAGAAGATGACATGACAAGAAGAATAAACCAAACTGTACAATTACAGCAAACCAGAGAGGAAGTCTACAAAAGAGCACAGAGAGTATAAGAAAACATCAAGAAGTTGTTTGATAAAAGAACAAAGGAAAGTGATTTTAAAATTGGTGACAAAGTTTTGAAATGGGATTCTAGGAAAGAAGATAAGGGAAAACATGGAAAATTTGAAAATTAATGGAAAGACCCTTATCTCATTCAGTCTGCTATAGGAAATAATGCATTTTTTCTTCCAGAGATGGATGGAACAGAACTTTTTGGAGGTCCTTTCAGTGGCAGGATGCTCAAACATTACTTTCATTAAAATATTTGTTCAAAGTTTTGATTCATTGTAAATAAAATTTTGTTTAAGCGGAAAAGAAAAATACAAAAACAATAGAAAAAGAGAAAAGAGGGAAGATTAAAAGAAGAAAGGCACAACCCCATACCAAAAAAGAAAGGAAATATGAAAGTGTGCAAGCCTAAATTCCACTACTTTAAAACAACACTTTTATTTGGTCATACAACCTAATCATGACTAGATAAATTTCAATTTACTACTGATAGGTTAGTGAAGGAGATCTGCCAAACTGTTTAATCTTGGCTTATTAGTGGAATAGATTAGGATTTAAAATAAAATGGTTCAAACAAGCTCAAAATCCTAACCAAAGAATCAAAAGAAAGAAAAATATGGCTCTAAACAGATCAAAATTTGAGCCAAGGAGAAAAGAAGGATATTCAATATTTTCCGATCTTAAAGCCTTCACAATTTTGTTTTAATTTTCTGCAAATAAATTCTATGTGCAGCTTGTGCATACAGCCATAGACACCATAGCATATTAGATAGTTCAATCCTGATTTGACTATGCTTTAAAATTCTGTTTTAGAATATAGAGAATGCAGATCTTTCAAACAGCTTAATCTTGATAGATAGTAGCTTAGATAGAGAATTATTGAATTCAACCATTTAATCTGAACTCATGGAAGTTATAAGGGTAGCAATAGATCAGTTTTTTTTATTTTAAAAAAGAATAAAATGTTGATGTCAAAGGGTTTACAAGTCCAAGTGCACCTACTAAAGAAAAAATGTTAGGATAAGTAGGTTGTGTAGGTAGTTGTTTAGGGAATGAATTATTATGTTGACGTAATACTGATCATATTTTTAAAGCAGCATGATCATCAAAGGAAAATAGGTTATCAAAGTACAGCAAAACAAAAGGCACTGGTCCACTTTCTAGAGATTTATGTCTGAGGTTCTTGACACCTCCAAGGAGATGCCCTCCCCAAGTGGAGCCACTGTTAGCCATCCGTAATATTTTCTCATAGCAAAAGATGGCTAAAACAAGTCTGTGGCCTTCAAGAAACAAATTTGAAGTAAATCTGTGAGTTCTTGAAGTCCTGCCATGTTCATTATCCAAAGAACCCATCTCACTAATATCTTCACCTCAAAATCCTATTTTTCCAAAGAGAAAACTATTTTTCAGGGCCTCATCTCCATCATTTCATTCCTCCATTTCATCTTCACAATTCCCTCTATATCACTCATTTTTTCCTTTGCTTATCCTTCGTTTCTTCTGAAGAATCACTTTATTTACCTTCCATTTCCATTAAAATGCTATCAAAACCCATTTAGACCATTTATTTTTCTTTTTGTTGGTCTAATTTGGCCTTTTTAACTCTAGCGAAACCCTTGAAAGGCCATGTAAAACCTTCATTTTGGCCATAAAATTCTCATTTTATCACACAGGCCTTAAGTGCCTTTTGCTCAATCCCCTAGCCTTTCATTATTCAAAAAACCGAGGCCCAATACCGTCAGCTAAAGCCTTAAGCCCCCATCAGAAAATCAAACCTCGCTCCTTCCTACTTCCCACCTCCACTTATGTTTCGCCACTGATGTTCATCCCCCGCAGATGGAATCATGACCGTTGATCTCTCCCAGATCGGACGATGCTGATTCACTACAAAGGCACCCGAACAAATTTGGTCCGTACCTCTATAGTCCCCCTGCAACAGATCTTAACTGTCGATCTCCTGAGATCCGACAGTCTGGACCCTTTCTGGGCCCTCCACCTTCTTTTAGCCTCTGTGCTCTTGTGATCCCCTCGGAATAGATACTGGTTGTTGATCGCAACCATCCAACGGTCCTCGCATCTCCCACCATCTATTCTCCCGACCCCATTCATGAACCTTTCACTCCCATAAGAAAGATCATAACCATTGATCCTCACGATCTAATGGCTCCCACTTAACCTCATAATTTCACCTCGCCGATCAACCCATTCCGCTAAACGAAAAAATTGCTGACGCATCCATCAGGCCCCACCATCCATCCATCATACAACTCTTGAACCATCACGCTCACTCACAGTCGTCGATCTGATTCTCCCAGATCAGATGGTCTACACTCCATTTCGTGCCCGATCTCCCCAAACCTTCCCACCGTGAAATTATAACGTGGAATGGGTGGTTTTCAATGAGACACACATCAACCTCCGGTGTTTATCGTGTTCCCCCAGCTCAATACTGCTTACCACTAATTTCTAGTGCGAAAACCATTACTGGCTTTCCGCAAACCACTTTTGCAATTTCCCTGCCAAAACTCGAGTTTAGACCCTGTTCTTATGGTTTCGACCATGGAATCTCCTCCTACATGCTCCCTTGCCTCTGCACTTCTCCTCCGCCCTCGCCATAGCCTCTGTTAGTAGTTTTACCCAATGCGTAGGTTTTATATAATTATTTTATTGTTGTTTGAAAGGTTTCATGGCGGTTTAAACATTAAAGTCGTCCCATAGTCAAGGAATAAGGACAGAGGCCAAGGGTGACGATCCTTAAAGGCCTAATCAAATATAGAAAGGGGACAAAAGGGATTAATCTCCAAGTTTAATCGATGCATCATGAGAATTGGTTATCAAATCAAAGCCACCTGTACACAAGAAATTAGTGAAGATAAAGATCAGAGAGATTAAATTTTAAAGGTTAAGTCAAAAGCATAAAGATTAAAAGACTTAACCTGTGCAGATTGAGAATAAAACGCAATGTAAAGACAAAGGAGTAAAAGTTAAAACAATCAGCATAAAGGACAAAATACTAATGGAGATCAAAGAAGGCCCTAAAGCATATCAAAGGTCTAATTGGAGTTTAAATGAAAAATCAAGATAGATCAACAAAGAGACTGCTTCAAATGACACAGAAGTAAAGCAATTACTCCCTCCGAAGACCAAAAATTCCACCTACAGGCCTAATTTACCTCAAAAAGCATACAAATTGAATGCATAGTCAGAGATATTTTACAAAGACAGCTCAGAAAGTTATTGCCAGCCTACCAAATAAGCCTGAAAGTCAACAAAAAGTGACTAAATAGCTCAAAAGTTGGTAAAACATTCAATTAACAGAGTTAAAACATCAGATATTCTCTATCTTGGGTTATGTAAATTTCCTAAGGTCGAGAAGCATTTAATCTGTCTTAAATGAACAAATTAGAACCCTTTCTTTCACTCCACCTCGTCATTCATCGATAAATACTTCATGAGGAGCACATTGTAAAGGGTTGGTTGGTTGTTAGATGAATTATTATCAAATGTAAATAGTTGTTGAAGCTGCTGAAGTATTGTTGAGTAGTTGAAGAACACTAGGCTGAGAAGAAAATTTTTGAGTTGTAGAGACCTGTTGGACTTGAAGATTGTAACTAGTTTGAACATCAATAATACAAGTTGATTCATGTGATCCTAGTCTATGTTAATGGTGATTATATTCCTCACTATATTTTTTTTCCTCATGTTTTTCATGCTGTCCATTTTCTCTGATAAAGAATAGAAAATTTAGAATAGGATTTACTGCAAAGTACCATATTTCTATCTGAAAGCTTTATCTCTATTTTTTCTTCTAACAGTTAATTTGGGAATGATTCAATAGAGTATAACAAGTCAAGGAATGTTGGTGATCCCATGTCTTGATGTGTAAAACTTGAGACATTGTTCTTGAATGATATTTTCATTACATTCTAAGTAGAGTCTAAACCAGGGAAGTCTATGGTTAGCCCTATCCTCTGGTCATGTCTTTAAAAGTCGTTTTGAAAGTCTCCCTTCAGAGTATACTAATGCAGGATAGATTCAAAGTTCTTACCTGATCTTAGGCTGCCCTTCGTTTTCTTATATGTTTTCTCCTTTCTGAAAGTAGTCTTTTAGATTACTGGATTGTTGTCTGAAAAGTGTGCTTTAGTAAAATTTTGTCCAAAGAATTCTATGGTATGCCCTGTCCTTTGGCTTGCTTCAAACAGTTACTTCAAAAGGCTTTTCTTGTTTAGTGAAGTTAATTGATTCTTAATTGGTTATTAGCTTTTCTTACTTCACAACACTTTGATGTTTCATGCCACAAATCAATCTAAAGAGATCCTTTGATATAGAAGACTTGCCCCATGGAAACCCTTGTAGAATTGTTGTACAATTAAATCTTTTTGTGACTCCGTAGCCCAATGAATTGATACTGTCTTTGGACCTATCCGGTCAGCCGAAAAATTCTTCAACCTGCTCTCACCTTCACCCTTCTGGTAACCTTTTCCTTTTCTGATATCCATCTCGACCAATCAATCAAACAAGAAAGTTACTTTTAGCTTCATAACTAGCCTAATATCATAAGCAAAGCATAAATATATATCCTTTGAAAACACTTATATAGAGAGATCCCTCTCTGAATCCAGGAAGGCTAGATCCTAGGATTCCAAAGTGGTTCTGATGTGGCCCCTGCATCATTTATTCTTGTTACTCTCATAAATTATAGGGAGCCAACACAAATCACTTTCTTGATAATTCAAATGATAGCTAGACAAAGAGAGATTTCTAATGATCTATCATGAGCTCAATTTCAAGTTGAGGAAGGCCTCCAAAAGTTTCCTGAAACAACACTTTGCATTTCTGCACCCTCATTCAACACTTATTGACTAGTCTTGGGAAAATAAACGTTTGAAAAGGAAAATGAAATCCAATAAAAAAACAAAGGTAGATTTGGAAATTAGACAGGATAATATTTCAAATGAGCTATCCTGGGCCTAATTTGGACATAGCGAAGGCCTCCAAATCTGGTCTGAAAAAAGGCATTGCAGGGACACTACACGTTTGGAAAGGAAATTGTGCATTTACAGGGGTCGATGTGTGTTTGCTCCGAACGCTGGACATTTGTTCAGAAAGACAAAAAAACTCTCTTAAAGCCCCCCACTCCATCAATCAATGCCAAATCTCTACATAGGTTTTCTTCAGAGCTTCATTGATTAGTGAGTAAGCCATAGACATTATCTCATTGATACATTTTGTGCTTTATAATCATTTGAAGATTTTTCTAAGGAAGAAACCCTACCTCTCATTTCAAACCTAATCCCTAAACTATTATATATTTCCCTTCCCATTCCCATATATATTTTTGCATAACCCCATTCCCTAAAGCAATACCATTCCTAATACCTCTAAATCCTAGGGTTTTCACTAACATATGTTACCATTCACATTCCCATTCCCTCCATTTCCCAAAAGACTTCCTTTCACTTCACATTTCCTCCATTTCATTCCATCATCCTAGGGTTTCTACATCAATTATGGCTGAAGAGGAGGACATAAATACTAGTGAGGAACAGAGACCGAAGAAAAATCCATATAAAAAGCGAGGGAAAGTCATTAGACATGAACCAAAAAACACTAGAGAGATTGTGGAATCTCCCCTCACTGTGTGATGCTTTATGTAGTTTGTTTTGAATTTTGTGAGAAGGTGAAAAAGATCCAGTATCATCCTATGTTTACAAGATTGTTCATTTCCAATATTCATGATAGACAGGTCACTCTTGTCGTGGTTAATTTCACTATGTTCACTAATATCATTGCAGCTGCTACAGGGATCCCAAATGTAGGAGAATAATGGTTTAAACAAGGAAACCTCAATCATCATTACTATGAGCCATATTTTAAACCAGGCTACAAGGATTACAAGAAGAAAATTTTTCATTTCTCTCACCTCCTTGATAGATATGTTCCCATGATGAAATTCATCATGAAATACTTCACCTGTGAGGGAAGGTTTTATAGACTCTAGTCCTATCATATATGGCTCCTCATGCACTTCACTAGAGTCATAATTCTTCACATACCCTAGTATCTCTCCTGTAGCATTGAAAAAATAGCATATATTTACCAAAAGAGAGATTATGGTCATTAGATGCAAAGTATTTTCCACCACTCCCTCATCAAAATGATAGTTATGCATCAACTTGATCAACTGAACATTCCATGGGACACCTTCATATCCAATGAGATTTTTACCACCCCACCTAGTCAGCATGGCCATAATGTGATTTCATAATCTCATCCTACTACATCTACCCTTCCATCACAGCATATTGTTCATACATCATTACCAGGTCAGTCTCATTCACCTCATACTGAGCCTTCTTCTTCACCTTTCTATAACCCTACATCACTATCACATCATGATTAAGAGTCATCAAGCAGTGAGGAAAATATTGAGGCAACATCGGCTAGTTTTGATGAGGTTGAGCCATTGCCCAAAACTTACGAGGTTATAGGCATGTGTTTTATTCACTTTGAGTGAAATGTGCCATGCCTTCTTCATCAACACAGTAGGTAGATAAAGGTAAGGAAAAGGTAATAGAGACAAACATTGATGATGAGGAGGGAAAACATGAAATAGAGCAAGAGTTTTAGTTGATTGACCTAGATCAAGAAGATGAAGACAAAATCACCAATGCAGTAATTAAAGAAAAAGAGACAAATATTAGTGAACTTGAGACTAATATTGAGAAGGTGAAGTATATTATTGACATCCTTGAGCAAGAAAACTAGCAGCTGAAGACCAAGCAATCCATCAATGAGGTGAAGTGTATCAAAACACAAAGAGAGGCAGAGAAGGCTAAATATTTGCTTGAGGAAACATTAGAAAGGTTTGATGAACCTGATGATGAGGAGGATCAACCTCCAAGACAGAGACCAATGACTAGAGGGATGAAAAGAGCTCTAGCCCTAGAGAAACAAAGCGAAGCTGACCTAACAGCCCAAATCACACCAAATGAACAACTTGCCCTAGAAATCAGCAAGAACAGGGAACCATGGCTTGATAGAGCCAATATACATTTAGATAATTTTCTAGAGAAGGCCAACAAGAACAATGACTTGTTGAGTACAAGGGTCAAAATTCATGCACAGAAAGAGAGAATTGCATTGGCCAAGCTCAAAAGAGCCAATGCTAAAATTGAAGATTTCACCAAGCAAGGAGAGAAAAAGAAGCTATACACACTTGCTAAGGTGTCACTCCATGCCTTAAACACTTGATGAGAAAGTGCCCTCACCCTTTTGACAAAATTTTGGTACACTTTGCACTTTTTTTCATTTATGTGTTTTTGAGTATTTTTGTACACAAAAAATTTTCCGAAGGCGCAGCGACCTGGACACTACGCTCTTTTTTGTGGCCTCCAAATGACAAATGGCCACTGCCAGCATGTTCATATTGATGAGTACATCAACCCTAGCAAGTTTCATAGTTTTTGGAGGAGAACTCGTCCATCAAAAGTGCCAAAAACCATCAAATTTTCGTGTTTTTGCCTCCAAATCTGCATGGTCACTGCGTGTTTACTAGTATTGAGAGGACAGGATTTTGATAGGGAAAATGATCACCATTTTGAAAGCTGGCGGTATTTCTGGAAAATATACTCAAATATCTTTCCAATGGTCTATCATGGAGCTGATTTGGACACTGGGAAGGCACTCAAAACTAGACTTGAACAGAGGTGATTTTTTCTACCTCGACGCTGTGCGTTTGACAGGGAAATTGCATTTTACCCAGTCTTCAACATTTTTTTGAATTTCACTCCAGTTTGACTTTTTACCTTGGGAAATGAGAAATTACTTATGTAAATGGTCAAGATGAATTTAAATATCATGTTTTTACTTTTATCTAGGGTAGATACATTAGGTAAGTCAATCATTTGAAGTGTAATGAATCAGTTCATTAGAGATAGGAATGAGTCACTTGTCTCATCCTATACTCTAGCTATCAGTTCAAATTTTTGTGTAATATCTCCCTCACCTCATGGATTCGACCCCTAAGGATGAGTGGAGGTGGTTTTGTGGTCTATTTATATCAGTTCTTCATAGGATTCAAAGGGTTGGAATAGTGGGAATCATTTTGGCTACTATTGTTTTGATAAAGAACTAGTTTGGCCTGGATATTAATGAAAAATTGTAGCTATTTCCTTGAGATTCATGTGGTATGAATGTTTTGCATATTTTTTTCTTTGTGATCATTTATATGAATGTTTTGTAAACTCATAAACCTTTTCATGTCTATTACATGATAAATTTCAAGTTGATAGGCAGAATACATGTTTTTCATGCTCTGTTTTGGGAAATTTTTCACAATCTATCCATTTTCTTCAGTTTAGGAAGAATACATCTCCTATGCTCTTCTTAGCTCCTCGTCAATCTTAAACCATATCACCAAATCACCTTTAAGTGTTGATTTTTATACCTACCTTGCCCCATTGAATGGAATGAAATTCCATCTTATTTTCCCTAATTTAGTCCCCTTGACCTAATCCTCATTCAATGAGCCCAACCCCAACCAAAACCAAATCAAAACAACCCCTTGCACTCATTATCTAGCCTAAAACCATAATTTCTCCAGCCCTCCAGGATGTGATCCTTTTGGAGAGCTAGGGATTGATAGGGCTAGCTATCAAGTCAAAATCTTGGTTTGTGGTTACCTCTGTTGGGATTCCTTCCTCGTCCTTGGGAATTTGGTGGAGTGATAACATATTGGCGCCATTACCGGGGAATGAAATATTAGATCTTCCATGGGAAAGAAAGATAAATATTTAGGTCTATTTTTTGATGGTGAACAATAGTTGGACACATATGAAGGTTGAACCATTCACCTAGCGACTCTAACTTGATGTAAAGACTCCACTAGAGGATTGACCTTTCCAGCAACAAAATGGAAAAATCTCACACAAAGGTCAGATATTCAAAATGGAATTGTATTCGAGATGTAATAGGCTTTCTTGTAAATTACTTCTTTTATTTTCCTAAAACTATCCTGAAAGTTTTCCAGAGTTTGTTGTATGAAAAAGATGATCAAAGTTTTAATTCCACCTATTCGAAGAGTGTAAATACTGATTTTCCCTTTGATTTTGATCAAGATCAAGACCTCTTACCTGAAAATTGTGCATATCCTTTTCAAGCTGATGAACCTCAAGAGATCAATATTGATTTTATAGCTTCTGTACATACTCCTAGACCTTGTGAAATTCCAGATAGATATAAACCACTCATATTACCTCCTATACTCTATGTTTTCCCTAAAATTATTACAAATATCTTCCCAAGTTTGATGGAGAATATGGCAACATCACTACTGAGAAACACGTTCATAGTTTTAAAAGTTTTCTCGACCTTTTTGAGGTTGATGAATATGATGTTAGTATTAGTATCTTTGCTTTATCTTTGCAAGGCAAAGCCAAGGAATGGTTCAAAAAATTTCTAGTGGCAAGTATTTTTGATTTCCATCAATTTGTGAAAGTCTTTCTTGATAAATGGGTTCTCAAGAGGAATCATTTTCTTATCTTAGAAAAATATGATAATTTGAAAAGGACACCAGGAGAAACAATGCAAAACTTTTTAGCTAAATTTAATCAAGTATACCATTCGATCCCTGTTGATATAAAACCACCTCTTGGTTCATCCCTCTTACACTACCTGGATGCCCTTGATCCAAAAATGGAATTTTGATTGAGAGAAAGGGACATTACAACACTTGAAAAAATGCAGGACAGTGCAATAGCTGTAGAAGCTAATTTTTTGATGAAAAGGTTAAATTTGAAAGCAGAAAAAAGGGAAAACATAGAGAAAGAATGCTTTACATCTTCAGAAGTGAAGCTCGACATTTTGGTTAGTACAATAGAGGAAATGATGAAAAATATGAGAGATGAGATTGTTGTTCAAGAGGACCATGTCACACTGATTGAAGAAAATCAAGTTGCTGATCTAAAACATTTTCCTTCCTATCCTATTTATCATAGATCTAATAATTATTTTATATATGAATTAAGAGACAATAAAGAAATCCATTTTATAGATCAGCTTGCAGAGGATATATCTGTAGATCTAATATGCATGCTTGATGAAATTCTTCCTTTTTATGATTTACCTAAGTATGATTAGTATGACGAAAAGTATGTTCTCCAAACAAAAGATAATCTTGTAGAGAAATCAACAGTTTTGTGGGAGAAAGAATTTTAGTTTCGAGAGCTCAAACATAGTGATCAACCGATGCATATCAGTTATGGCAGTGAGGAGGAAAGTGTAGAAAATTTGGAAGTAAGTGAAGGATCTTTGCCTCTTTTTTTTACTTCATTTAAGTTCATCGGACATAAATTTCATGCAATCATAAATCAACAGTCATTAAGATTTGATCTTGACAATCAAGATGATAATGAAATTCTCGATCAGAGCTCCTTACCCTTTTGTTTCTCCTCATTTTTTAAAAAAAGATAAAAATATGAGCAGGCAGATAAGTGAGTGATCAATATTATAAATGATAAACATTATCATAAACTGGTTGAGGAAATCATTTGCGACATAGAACCCTCCTTAGATCCATATTTTCAGCCCTCGAATTCCATTGAATATCAGGTTGCAGATGAAGGCTTGGGAATTGAAACATAAGATCAAACGATTCAAGATGATTATGTAGCATTATATTTTGAAGCATTTTAATTTTTAAAGGAAACTTTTCATAATGTCTCTAAAGCAAAAGATGATCAGCTTGTAGAAATTCATGCAGTCTCATTAGAACCAATGGAAAATAGGTTGCAACATTCTTTTCAATTTTTTCATGACCCAATAGCTGACATGTTGGATGATATCTGCAGTAAAATTCCTTCTCCATTAGCTAACTGTGTTCCTGAAAAGAGTGTTTATATAAACTTGATCCGATAGCCAACTTCATTGTTTTGTTTATCAGGAGTCTCATTACAAAGCTCATCGCCATATCGTGAAAGTAAGAGAAAAGATGAAAGTCCATATTCAAGGTACGAATAATACCTAGAGCAGAGCAGTAATGTATTAGATGGGCTAGAAATTAATATGCATTCTTATGAAGATCCTTTTGAAACATTCTTGAGGTCAGCCACTGGGCTCATGCTTTTCAATTTCATTAAGATTCAATCTGATTTAAAGTTTTCAAGGGAGTTTCCTTTTAGTATTTATCTTCTCTTTCTCATAAGCAAGCACTTGCGAAGAATTCAACTAGCAGCTAGAATGGTTACATGGTTGCATTGGTTGTTCCATTTCACTTGATCGGGTGATGAACAGATCAGTTAGAGTAGGTTTTTTTGAATAAGGTCAATTCTAAGTATACTTTTCAGTTTTTCAGTTGTTTTTTAGTTTTAGTTAGTTCATTTTATTGAGTCAAGTTTGCAGTATTTAGTTAGTTTGAGTTTTTGACTGTATTGGCCCAATGGAAGAAACATTGTTTTGTTCAACTCAGAGATCTGCAGTTCTTAACACCTCTGTTAGAGCTGACATCCCCAATAAGGCCAATGTTAGTGTTAGAATATGCATTCTTCCATCAATGATCAAAATCACTCATTTAATTATCATTTTAGGTGTCTCACTCGAAATTTTTTATATCATTCCATTAGGTCATGCTAAAAATTGTTTCACTGATGGTAGCCCTACTCAATAAAACTTCACTCTCCCTCATAAAATCACATTTTTTGACTCACCTTAATTTATTCTTGAGCATAATAACACCTATGAAAATCTCATTTCACCATGTCTTGTCTCAATTAAATTCAACCATGGAAGTCAGGTTATTCAAAGTCTCATTAGGTCATTAGGGTTTTATCTTTAAAGGTCCAAAAATGCACCATTTCATTTTCATAAGGTCAGTAAAGTATGAGAGTGATCCCAATAATGTCTCTTTACCATGTATTGATGATTTCCAAGATGGTTTCCAAAGTTATAATTGTATTTCAATTGTGAGTTTCATTCCAAGATGTAATTTTTATTTATTCATGTAATTTTATGTCAATTAAAATGTAATAAGTATTCAGTCTCCCGAAGGCTGCAAAATCATATTTCCACGTGCCAACACATAAAATTTCAAAGTGAAAGAGTTGTTAGTTCATCAATTGATCAAATGTCAAAGGGAGTTGTCTTTTCCCAAAGGTGCCCAAGTCATCATTGTTCACAATCACTAAACCCTAATTTCCTCCCCCACTGAGCTAGGGTTTGCTATGAAAAAGAGGCATATGAGCATAGGAGGAATAAGGTATGTCATATCAGTAAGTATGAGGCCATTCCAACTCATAATATAATGTCTCCATCATTTTTTAAGAAATCATTCCAAGAGTCAAGTCATTTTCCACTCATAGGGCCAGTTTTTCTTCAAACTATGTTTACGACGAAAAAAATATGAATTTGATAAAAGTGATAGAGGTTTTTTTCCATCCTAGGTCAAGGAAGAAAAAAATCCTTCATGTTTTACACAAGTGTCATGGTTTTAGAGAAATGTCAAAAACACAGGTGCCACAGGAGAGTTGCTATACTTCTGAAGTTACCTTGGGAAAATCAATCTTTCTCATAGATGGAGTGTCCAAATCACTTTCTTGATATTTCAAATGATAACTAGACAAAGATATCTTTCTAATGAGCTATCATTAGCTCAATTTGGAGTTGAGGAAGGCCTCCAAAATTTCTCTGAAATATCACTTTTAATTTCTACACCCTCATTCAACACTTTTTTACCAGACTTGGGAAAATCGAATTTTGACAAGGCAAATCAACACCAATAAAAAAATGTATATTTGGAAATTCGGCAGGATAAACTTTCCAACGCACTATCCTGGGCCCATTTTTGACACCAAGAAGGCCTCCAAATGTGGTCTAAAAAATGTGTTGCAGGGACGCTGCGCGTTTGGAAAGGACGTTGTGGGTTTGCAAGGGTCGCTGCTTGTTTTCTCTGGACGTTGCATGTTTTCTCATAAAGAAAAAAACTCTCTTACAGCCTCGCACTCCATCATTCAATGCTAAATATCTACATAGGTTTTCTTCAAAGCTCCATTGATCAATGAGTAAGCCCTAAACATGATCTCATTGATACATTTTGTGCTTTATGATCATTTGAAACTTTTTCTAAGGAAGAAACCCTAGTTCTCATTTCAAACCTAATCCCTAAACTATTATATATTTCCCTTTCCATTCCCATATATATTTTTCCATATCCCCATTCCCTAAAGCAATACCATTCCTAGTACCTCTAAATCCTATGGTTTTCACTAACCTAGGTTCCCATTCACATTCCCATTCCCTCCATTTCCCAAAACACTTCCTCTCACTTCACATTTCCTCCATTTCATTCCATCACCCTAGGGTTACTACATCAATTATGACTGAAGAGGAGGACATAAATACTAGTGAGGAAGAGAGCCCAAAGAAAAATCCATATTAAAAGGGAGGGAAAGTCATTAGACATGAACCAACAACCACTAGAGAGCTTATGGCATCTCCCCTCACTGTGTCATGCTTTAATCATGTAGGCTATTTTGAATTTTTTCAGAAAGTGCAAAAGATCCAGTATCATCCTATGTTGACAAGATTTTTCATTTCCAATCTTCATGATAGACAGGTCACTCTTGCCTGGGTTAATCTCAGTATTCCCACTAATATCATTACAACTGCTAGAGGGATCCCAAATGTAGGAGAAAAATGTTTTAAACAAGGAAATCTCAATCATTTTTACTATGAGCCATATCTTAGACCAAGATACAAGGATGACAAGAAGAATTTTTTTCCCTTCTCTCACCTCCTTGACAGATATGTCCCCATGATGAAAGTCATCATGAAATACTTCACCTATGAGGGAAGGTTTTCTAGACTCTATTCCTATCATATCCGACTCCTAATGCACTTCAATAGAGTCAGAATGCTTCAGATACCCTATTATCTCTCCCATATCATTGACAAAATGGCATATATTTCCCAAAAGAGAGATTATGGTCATCAAATGCAGAGTCTTTTCCACCACTCCCTCATCAAAATGATAGTTATGCATCAACTCGATCAATTTAACATTTCGTGGGACACCTTCATATCCAATGAGAATTTTACTACCCCACCTAGTCAGCATGGCCAGAATTCTCCTTCATCATCTCATCCTCCTACATCAATCTCTCCATCTCAGCCTACTGTTCATACATAATTACCAGTTCAGTCGCATTCACCTCATATTAAGCCTTATTCTTAACCTTTCTATAACACTACATCATTATCATATCATGATTCAGAGTCATCAAACTGTGAGGAAAATATTAAGGCAACATGGGCTAGTTTTGTTGAGGTTGAGCCATTGCCAAAAACTTACCAGAGAGGCTATAGGCATGTGTTTGCTTCACTTGGAATGAAAGGGCCCATTCCTTCTTCATCAACATAGCAGGTAGATAAAGGTAAGGAAAAGGTAATAGAGCCAAAAATTGATGATGAGGAGGGAAAACATGAAACAAAGAAAGAGTTTCAGTTGATTGACCTAGGTGAGGAAGATGAAGAAAAAATCACCAATGCAATAATTAAATGAAAATAAGAAAAGATTAGTGAACTTGAGACTAATATTGAGAGGGCCAAGTATGTGATTGAATTCCTTGAGCAAGAAAACCAGCAGCTGAAGACCAAGTAGGCCATCAATGAGGTGAAGTGTATCAAAGAAAAAAGAGGGGCAGAGAAGGATAAATATTTACTTAAGGAAACATTGGAAAGGTTTGGTGAACCTGATGATGAGGAGGATCAACCTCCAAGATAGAGACCAAGGAATAAAGTGTTGAAAATAGCTTTGGCCCTAGAGAAACAAAGGGAAACTAACCTAGCAGCCCAGCTCACACCAAATGAACAGCTTGCCCTAGAAATATACAAGAATAGGGAACCATGGCTTGATAGATAAAATCTACAATTATAGAAGTTGCTATATAAGGCCAACAAGGACAATGACATGTTGAGTAAAAGGGTCAAAATTCATGCACAGAAAGAGAGAATTGCATTGGCAAAGCTCAAAAGATCCAAAGCTAAAATTGACGATTTGACCAAGCAAGGAGAGAAAGAGAAGTTAGAAAAACTTGTTGAGGTGTCACTCCATGCCTCAAACGCTTGATGAGCAAGTACCCTCACAATTTTGACAAAATTTTGGCACACTATGCAATTTTTTTCATTTCTGTGTTTTTGAGTATTTTTGCACACAGAAAATTTTCCAAAGGCGCAGTGGCCTGGACACTACGCTCGTTTTTGGGGGCTCCAAATGAAAAATGGCCACCACCAGCATGTTCATATTAATGACTACATAAACCCTAGAAATTTTTAGAGTTTTTGGAGGAGAACTGGTCCATCAAAAGTGCCAAAAACAATCAACTTTTCATGTTTCTGCCTCCAAATCTTCCTGGTCGCTGCGCATTTACCAGTCTTGGCAGAATAGGTTTTTGACAAGGAAAATGAGCACTATTTTGAATACTGGAGGTATTTATGGAAACTAGACTCAAAGATATTTCCACAGAGCTATCATGGAGCTGATTTGGACACCGGGAAGGAACTCAAAACTAGCCTTGAACAAAGGTCATTTTTTCTGCTTGGACGTTGCACGTTTGACAGGGAAATTGCATTTTACACAGTCTTTAGCAATTTTTTGAGTTTCACCCCAGTTTGAATTTTTACCTTGGGAAATGAGAAATTAATTATGTAAATGGTAAAGATGAATGTAAATATCATGTTTTTACTTTTGTCTAGGGTAGATACATTAGGTATGTCAATCAATTGAAGTGTAATGAATCAATTCATTAGAGATAGGAATGATTCACTTTTCGCATCCTATACTCTAGTTATCAGTTCAACTTTTTGTGTAATATCTCCCTCACCTCATGGATTCAACCCCTGAGGATGAGTGGAGGTGGTTTTGAGGTCTATTTAGCTCAGTTATTCATATGATTCAAAGGATTGGAATAGTGGGAATCATTTTGGATGCTAGTGTATTGATTAAGAACCAGTTTGGCGTGGATATTAATGGAAAATTACAGCTATTTCCTTGGGATTCATGTTGTATGAATTTTTGGAATATTTTTTTCTATGTGATCATTTGTATCAATTTTTTGTAAACTCATAAACCTTTTCATGTCTATTATATCATAAATTTCAAGTTAATAGGCAAAATACATGTTTTTCATGCTCTTCTTTGGGAAATTTTTCATAATCTGTCCATTTTCTTCAGTTTAGGAAGAATACATCTCCTATTCTCTTCTTAGCTCCTAAACCATATCACCAAATCACCTTTAAGTGTTAAGTTTTCTACCTACCTTGCCCCATTGAATGGACTTCAATTCCATCTTATTTTCCCTAATTTAGTCCCCTTGACCTAATCCTCATTCAATGAGACCAACCCCAACCAAAACCAAATAAAAAAAACCCCTTGCACTCATTATCTAGCCTAAAACCCTAATTTCTCCAACCCTCCTTGCTGTGACCCTTTTTGAGAGAGCCCTCTCTGGCTTGATAGGGCTACCTATCAAGTCAAAAGCTTGGTTTGTGGTTACCTTTGTTGGGATTCCTTCCTCAACATTAGGGATCTGGTGGAGTGATAACAGGAGGTTTCCTTAACATTATCAATACTTATATACATGGTTGGTTGGTTGAATTATTTCTTATTTTGCTTTTTCTTCTTCTTCCATTTCTTCTTCTTCTTAGCCACCCAGTTACTAGCATCAAGGATTTTACCAAGAAAACAGGAAGAAAGGGAGGAAGACATATTAGGTAAAAATGTGAAGGGTCGACATGATGTTGTTGATGTTGACATGGTGAACTTGGTTGAGGAGAAGCATTCGATTGAGGTGGAACAATTTGATTATTTATTGCCAACAAAATTGAAAACAAACATACCAGTAAACCTATGGTAAATGCGGGTAATGTCAATGTCGCCATATAAGGAGGACCAACATATCCAAAGCAAGGAAAAGGACTAGGATTCCTATTAAGCGGGGTTTCTTGGTTGGTAAATTCTGGAATTGTTTCCATTAGATTCAATTCTAGTGACTTTTATTAAAAATATTAACAATTCAAATTCACAATCCACGCCTAAGGTTTGTAAAAAGTAAAAATAATAAAATATCACATGCTAGTAAATTTGAGTTAAACCATGCAAACAATCTTTGCACAACGAAATCACTAGTTGGTGATGAAATTCAACATTGCAAAAATCAAGGTGAAAAATGTATATAGATAGAGTAGGTGGAATTAGTTACATTGACAACTTGATTAATGAACATGATCTGGTGCAAGTAACTCCACTTATGCCATATCGTATGAAGATTACCCTCCAAAAAGGTCTAGGTGAGTCTAGCCAATGTTTCTTCCAGGTACAACAGAGACTTCCCCTTTGTCGTCACCTCAGGTAAAATCCCTAACATTATGGTCACTAAGGTCACCACTTACAACAATTTAACCTGGGGTGGCAATCGCAGATCCGACATACACACAAGTGTAGAGTAACAAATCTCAATCCCCTTTAAAGCTCCTCAAGATGGTAAATTTGAGGTTTACTTCAAAGTTACCCCAAGTACCTTTTGCATTGTTTGTAATGCATGAAAATATTCTACCATTACCAATGAAGTGGGGTAAATCACTCCACTCGATCCAATATTATCTCATTCTTAACTCTCTTGTAAGAAGGGCTTCCCAAAGCCAAAATGAAATAACTAGATTTAATCCCTACCGCAAGATTCAAATTTTGTTGTGTAGCTTTGGAAAGTTTACTCACTTCCATATTCCAAATCCCTACAACCTGATCCATTGTAGGTGGAAAGAGCCCTAAAAATATAGAAATTTCTATATTAATTTAATTAAAATTATGTTATTAGACTGTTATTCACTCAAAGGGTTACAAACGTGAAACTGGTGATATTTTTATGAGACTCAAATACTCTAATGCAGTGAAATATGAAATTTTAATCTTTTCATTCAATGAATTCATAGTTATGGGAGATGGAGATTCTTTTTTATTTTAAAAACAAATGCAAAAACTCAAATTCCAATAACATTATATTCCAAATAATTCCAATTCCAATTTGAAACAATTCGATTGCAAAAATTAGATTAAAATCTTAGTTCCCTTAACAAGTCAAATAAACATAAAAAGTCTCTTTCACAAGAAATCAGTCTTAATTCTTCAAATTTCATGGAGAAACCAATAAAACTCTAAAATGAAATTTTTGTAATGAATGCTTCAACTTAATGACGTCAATAAGTGCAATTATGAAAACTTCAAAACTGAAAATAAAATATTTTCTTTTAACATTCAATGACTAGAAGCACTATTTCACACAAACACTAATTTTTGAGAAAACCCTAACTTCACTAATCTAGAAGATCTTTCACAAATAAGTCAGTTATTTCTCTTAAATAATTAAGCTAAAGCATGAATCTGGTATAATTGATAGAAACATATAGGGAGACCGTGATCCAAGCAAAAACCTATCTCTTTTTTATGAATTAGAAAACAATCCACATGAAACCGTACTCAAATTTGTGAAAAGGATTACTTCTCAAAATACTTCACTACAACATTCACACAAGCTCAGAAAAGGTCTCCAAAGGTAATAAACATAATGACCACTCATAAGGAAAAATCCATACTCTGATCAAGATAAAATCTATTTTTTCAAAAATTTCTAAGGCATGCGTAGGTTAACAGTTAAGTCCAGTGCGGATGCGCACTATTGCTGAAGAAAAACTACACATATTTGCGCTTTGTTTCTAAAAAAAAACCACATATATCAAGAAAGGTTCAAAAAAATATAAAATCAAGGAAATCAAACAAGAGGATCTGAAAAAACACTACTTTTCCAATACTCAGATAAAAAATGACCAAAAAGAAAAAACAAGGAAAAGAGAGAGAAATAATATGTTCCCTAGTACGGTCGCCAATTTGTTACACAGAAAAATCCATCTTATGTGCAAGAGAGATCTCCCTATATTCCTAAGGAAAACCAGAAAGAAACATAAAATTAAATAACTCTTTCCCTAATCCTACTTCATTTGAATAATAAATACAAGAGAAGGAGAATGGTGCCCTTACCTATTGGAAAAATGCTTGATGGAGATCCCTCCTTCGTCTCAATGAAAATCCTCAATGCTTGATAAGATCTGCAATCAAAAACATAAAATTTATCAAAGGCATATGCAATATAATAATTCAAGCAATAGTAATCTAATGAACAAGGAGATTAGAAATTGATATCATCTTAATAAATAAATAAAAGGAACATAAATCATTAATCATTTAAGTAAGACAATATAATGGAAAAAATGATTCATTTGTATTATTTCAAAGATAAATAAGATACTTACAACCTTTTCTTTGATGTCATGAGGTTCCTCCCAAATTCCTTCAACCCTCTCCTTGGATGATAAGCTTCCCAATCGAAATTTAAAAAAATAATAATGCCTTTAATGAACTCCCCTAACCCTCTAGCCTCTACTCAAATGAGATCCATTAATAGTGGAATTAGGGTTCCCTGATGAAAGGGAATTATCTCCATGATGTGATGGGTAATGCTTAAATAGATATGACCTAGAATCTTTCAGTTGGGATATATTCTCCCAACAAGGATTCTATAATTCAATTTTTATTTTTACTTTTCATTGAGTCATTTATGCAGTATACAGTGGAAGAGAGAGAAAACTTTGTGCAGGTTTCAATGTCAGAAACTACGAATGCATAGAAGCTCACTAGGAAAAGTTTCCATGTCATAATAAACAGTTTAAAAGGCCTTGCTACCCAAAATTCATATGTTCTTCAAGTTTTTTATATGTTTGAGTTCCAATGGAGTGCTTTGAAACATATTTATGGATGGCAAGGGATCCATTTTAACTGTCAAGTGCCAAATGAATAATAATCGTTGATCTACATGAAATAAATCTCTTTCATGGAAAGGAGTGTGTTTATTACAAACTATATTCAAATATTTTTATTTGAAATATGAAACTATATAAAAATATATCACATTATAAAACTATGCATATATTTTATTTAAAGAGATGCATAATAAAAATGAAATATTTTTTCCATTTTTTAGAAAATTGTTTGTAACATTTAATGGGACTATAAAATGTTACAATAACATCTACAGTGATATTTATTTATGAAAAATAAAAACATATAATGGAGCAAGGGATAATGAAAAACCCAAGTTTCATATCCTACGTATTGTTTTATAGGGGAACAACATCATTCAGGAGAGCTTAACATAAAGGACCAATTAAGGGATTTTCACACAAAACTTAAAAGAGTAATGTAGACAATACCATTCCCAATATTTCATATAAAAATATTCAATCAAAACTAGCACATAAAAACCTTAACAATATCCACTCTATATAGCAACCATAAATATATTCAAACACATATATTACATACAATAAAATTCATGAATCAATCATTTATTGTTCCATAATGACATCTCCAAAATAACAGAAAGACCCCATAAGGAAATACTCCACAAAAGAGAATATCTCCACAAGAAACATGTCTATTTCAACTAGGTCAAAATGTCTTAAAGAGGATGAATTAATTCACAAGTGATGATGAAAATGAAAATGAGGTGACCTATATTTATATAAGTTCTGTCTAAAATAGTTTATGACTAGTGAAGCCCATAAATCAATCTTGACATCAAATAACCTTTGGTTTCATGCTAAACCACTAGCTACATGACAAATTAAGACATACATATCCACAAGCGTGAGTTGTAGACTCCAAAAGTGTTATCATCATGCCCTTTCAGCATTCCAAATGTCACTTCACAATGTGTTAAGGTGTGAAAAAGTGTCAAAGTGTTTTTATCATCAAAAATTTGAGGAAAGTCACTCAAATCCACCCCAAAACCTCATTTTGTATCACAAGTAAATATTAGGTTCCATCATTTCTGATCCATGGGTCTTCAACTATCAAATAGAAGCATTCTCTCTCCAACATTAGGGATCCTTCAAGTGCAACAAGCCCTCTCAAGTATCTTAATGGGATACCATCCACATGTAGCCTTTGAATTAAATCATTCCCATCAATTGTGTCAAGGCCAAAGTGGTGTCATCGTGAAGAATCCTCTATGTTGGATCAAAGTATACAAGCATCCTAGCTCAGTAGGGTACTTTGAGAAATGTAACAGTTACTGATGATGTTAGTAGGTTTGACTGTCTCAAAATTTCACTCCTAAGCCATATATCTCTTTTAATGGGCTTGGGTTTTTATAGAGTGGGTGCCCTCAATGCCTAGGGTTTAACAAACCACGGCACAAAACAACATGAACTCAAGTGAAATATTTCATCCATTATAGACTAAAGTCATATATGCATATAAGTGAATAAGACTTGAATGTTTCAAACAAGGATCGCATTTTGATATTTAAACCAAGTCCCACAAATGTGTTTCCTACCTTTGTAGAAGTAGCTAATGGTCATCCCTATTAGGTGCTTCCAACACTCAAGGGGAAGTGAAAGTTCTAAGGCCCACCGTTCAACCAATAGGTGTTAGTGTATAATACATGATAGGATAGTGGAGGGGAAATTGCTTCATAGCCAAGTTATCAGCGGCGGGGAGCCCATTTAGTTATCAAGAGCTTCTCAAGAAGTTTTTTTCCTTATTTCTTTGCTAAAGTGTAAATACATATATAATAGCAAGAATAATTACTGTTGATTTTTGCATAAAGTCGGAAGGATGATAAACCCATAAGGCTATGGAACAATTGATGCACACCTTATACAATGACTTTTCACGAGGAAGATCATATATGTAGGGGATAGTATTAGAACAACTTATCTTAAATACAAACCCAACTCCTAGAAATACATATACATGGTCAAATTGAATAGATGATAGGGAGTCAACATCCTGAGTGTATGAATGTAAAAAGGGGGAAATCATGGAGTCATGATTTACCATGTTCGACCTCTTTCTGTTGAAAATTCGTAGCTCAGGGATGAATTTCCCTAAATAAAAACTCATCTCTGACAATTTTGGAGTGACTTTATAAAATTAGAAAGTCATGTCTAACATCTCAAGTATTCCTTTCCAAAATAGTAAATTACCTTGCATCAATTGGTAATAAAGTAGAGTTGATGGAAAATCACTTCACTTATCATTAATCAATCCCAGTACTTCAATTTCTACTTAATCATTGTTATTATTATTATATTTTATGATATTATGATATTATCAAAAGGAAATCAAATTTCCCTTTCCTTCATGACGCTTAATCACTTCACACCTCTTTCCTTGATGACTCGCATAGAAAAATGTTACTCTCTCTCTCTCTCTCTCTCAATGGATAAGTTACATTCTCTATTACACACTCGTTAAAGGCATGTCATGAAATATTCCTCTTACACTCTTATGAACTCATATGTTACACTATCCTCATTTAAATCATATGTTTCTCTCCTTAATGGCATAACTTACAATTATCTAAGGCACGTGTTTACTCTCCTTAATGTCATACGTTACTCCTCCCAGAAAGGCATGTGTTGCCTCTCCTTATTGGAATAAGTTACTCTTTACAAAAATAAAAGGCATGTGTTGCACCTACCTCATGACATGCGATTTCTACCTCCTTTATGGAATTAATTCATTGCACTTCCTATATATGTGTGTCTCATATCATCTCACCTTAATACTTGTTCGTTGTGAAAGAAGAATTTGATGTTGAGAGAGAGAGTTGGAGAGACTTGAATAAGATTGTCAGAGAGAAACTTGGAGAATAAGAGCAGGACTTGGTGAGCCAAATTTAATTCAGTGTTTCAATTTTTCAGTGTTAATTCAGTTGAAGGGAAGGTTGATTTAGTGTTTTCATTTGTTGTTTCTACCAATGATATTTATGCTTCATCTTGTTCAGATTTGGGTTAACTTACTCATTCTCTTGATCTCTCATTGTAATTTATATCTCTGTTGAATAATTGAAATCTAATAGAATATGAATTTGTTTGGGTTTTCCCCTTGTGGGATTTTTCCCTTTTCAATGGACCTAAAGTATTTGTGTCTCATTCTTTTCTTGTTTGTCTTCTATTATGAATTTGGTTTATGTTCAATCTACAACTTCTTAATTGATATTGCAACGAAAATAAGTTTTGTAATAATTATTTGCTATAGAACACAACATCAAAACTTCAACATGGTATCAGAGCTTTGGTGAAGACAAGCCAAAAAAATATAATAGATATCACTTATTTGATGAGATTTGACTTGTGTCTGAAATGTTGAAAAATGTAGCAAGAATTTATCAACTTGATTTTCCCTTGATTAAATTGAGAAAATTTGAATTTTCACATCAAAAAACAACTTGGATTATGTTAACTTCTATGACATGGCTTGTTTCACCCAATTTACTCAGCAAATTCAATTTGGAGGAGTTAGAGTTTAGTTAATCATGTGTGATTTCTAATTTGTAGAAATCAAGGTCAATTATGTAAGATTCTTTTTCAGTTAAACTAGTTTCAAATGCTAGAGGAACTAGTAGAGGGTCAAGTTGTGTAGTGGGACTCCAGTGATCATCCAATTGACTAATAAATCAGCCCAAAATAGTTAGGGCATGTAGAGAATTCGATTTCCATGGGATTGGTGTATATTCCGAGGAAGTGTAACATAAATTATAGACTAGTATTGAGTTTACAGTTGTTGCATGCAGTCAAATTATCAGCCTAGCAAAATACACAATTCAATTCGACAAATTTCCTAAGCAAGAGGGGCCTAATTCCTCAATTAACAATGCAAGGAAATAGGATTTCAAGAAGAGGAAAAATTTGACTAAGTTTGGGTCAGAGGACTTAAGTGAGCAGAGAGATAGGTTATGCACTTGCATTTTTTGTTCAGTTGAGAAAATAAATATTAATACATCTCTATTCTTTTGATTTAATGCAAGCATGCATTGAGGTTTTTAGAAATTTCTTTCCCTAGGAAAAATACTTGTTGCATTTTTGTTATTTCTTTTTGCATTTCTGATATTTTTATTCTAAATTGTGCATTAATGTTCACAGAGCAGTAGAGTAGGTTTGTGTCTTATGATTTTCATTAAAACTTCATGAGTAGTTGCAAATATATAACCTAATTTCTACATGGTATCAAAGTAGGATTCACATTAGAGCAGGAAATTCAAAGTTGTTTCTCAGAGGATCGAATTTGAAGATCATTGTAGTAGGATTTCTTTAGCACTGATAAGATGTCCTTGAATGGACTAAGTCTATACATTTCCTTATAAATAACCATAAATTTTGTTGCATGGAAGGACCCCATTGTTGATAAATATAGGGCATAGAGATTAAGGGATTTCTCTTCTATTATTTTTTTCTTGTGAGTACCTTTTACTTCTTTAGATTAGAATCTCCTTTTACTTAGGTTATTAGTGTTATTATTCATTAAATAACTATTAATGTATAGACCTTAAAGATAAAAGAGATACGTAATATAGGCTATCATCCAGGACCAAAACCTCTCGCTCTTTGAGAGGAAAACCCAAACAAATTCTTCTTCTTATAGGGATTCCAATTTAACGAATACCAAGACCAAGACCCTTAACCTAGTTTCCACTCCAAGACCAAGACACCAAGCCTTATTCCTCTTCCTTGAGTCAACAATAGTAAAACCATTTTCTTGTTGTTACTTTATTTTCCTCCTTGCTGCAATGTATATGTCTTAAAATTTGAATTTCTCAAAATTCTTACTACAATTTTATAGGTCTATTTCTTGGCATCCTTACTACAAATTTATAGGTCTGCAAGTTTGCACTATTGGAGATATTTTTATCCCAAAACATTCTTGTCTTCTAGTGCCTCCTTCTTTGCTTGGGGAGAGGCTTCCTTGATGATACTTCACACTTATCTAATCGTACTTCTCTAACTGCACACATGTTGTACCTCACACTTATCTAACAGCAGACCCCTATACCTTTCACTTCTATGAATTTTCTTTGTTCTGAGATTAGGCATAGCTACCTATTTATAGTGGTTGGAGTCTCATAATTAGATGACATGAATTCTGGTGAACTTATGTGTCCTTTTTATCAAGATATTATTATTTATTTGAATCTGATGTGTGGGAGGATGCTTGTTCTTGTCTTGGAGGATTGTTTGACACTTCTATTGAATCATAAATAAGTGTATCATGCCCAAGAAGGTTCCTTCATACATGACATTGACTAAATTTGAATTTTATGACTAGATGAATCCATCCTAAAGGATCACAATGGGATCCATTACTAAAATAAAATTCATCTCTCATGAAACTCGTGAGACAAGTATTACAATAATTTTATTGTTCTTTTTTTTCATCAATTAAATAAAATCACAATTACACGTCAATATGAAGATTGAACCTAGTTACTTTTCAACACTCCCTCTTAAATATAGATGTATTCATAATGGTACTTGGTCATTCTCAATATGAATAATTTCTCATAAGAAGAATCATATTGGTAACCAATCTATATATCATCATATCAGCCAACATTGTCACATAGCAAGGCCTTGACTAATAACTCTATTTCTCCATGAGATAGGAGCACAATGTTGGAGAGACCGATGATGTATAAAAACCATCATCATTATCTCTCTCGTAACACACACCACCTGGGTTCTCAGGGTGTGTTCCACCCGGACTATACTTATTATGGATTCCTTGTCCTCAAATAATATTGGTCCTCAACAGCTACTTTTATCTTGGATACCCTAATACATTCTCAAAGAGCATCGGATGTTATATGCTTACTCAATCCTCCATTATATCTTCCCGAGTGAATACAATAATGATGTGACTATATCTCCCTCTTAATTATGGATGACATATCTATTCCAATAAATAAATGTACTCATTCATACAGAATTAATGTACCTAAGTTCCCTCTTGGATTAGTAATTTCCAAGTTTCTTCCAAGTAAGAAACTTTTTTCCAGGCTCCCTCTTAACTAGGAACCTACAGGGGCTCCTCAGGTGGAGATTATGGGACAACCATCTTCTTGAAGAAATATTTCTCACAATGTCATGAAATTCTATTTGTTATGTAGGAGTCTTCATGTTTTTGAATTCTACATAGTGCACTCACCATCCATCACTTTCATCCATGAGTCATCCATGTCCTCATCAGAAAGTTATCCATTAGTCCATATATGGTCTTACCTTATGCCATGTTTTTCTAGTCATGCTATTTTTACTTAAGGATATTTCATCCTACTACATGTGCATCGATGTTGGAAGTCATCCATAGATCTTCCCTTGGAAACCCTGCATAAAATTACCCAAATATTAAAAAATAAAGGAATGAACATTAAAATAAACATTACCTTTGTGATGGTATTTCATTATGACATCCATAAGTTCGCATCAACATCGTACATACATATCTATATCTCTCATAGATATATATTTTCAAGGGTATCTTTATTTTCTAGACTCCATCTGAGTCGTCATATCCTCCATGGAGATATCCTAGTAAAACCTTCTTGGTATTTCAAATGTTGATTTCCTTTACCATGGTTGCATATTCCATGATATCTTCCTTCATTTATTCACACATTCCATTCCTAGGAGCTTCCAATCAAAGTTCCTCAACTGTATTCAACCACCTCATACTTCATATGAGGACATATTATGTTGATTTTGTCTAGTGATCAATATGTGACCAATGCATTCCCGCATACCTTTGAGGGAGGAGATCCTTTATTTTGATCAAGCTCTTAATATAGAGAATTGGTTCATGATACCTACAACCATATGGAATGGCTTCCAAAATATCAAATGTAAGCATACATACCTCAATTTTGTTCTTTTTATTTGGGTCATCCATAATTCCTGCAACAAATTCCTTGATTGAAAGAGCTTCAATCCCTTGATATGCTTCACTATTATGTCATGATACCATCATCCCATGGATTCCAAAATATTGGAATTCTTGATGAAACACTTTCTTTCCCTCATGATCGGTGAACCTTTCAATGAATATTCCATCAGAGAATTTTTTAGGATCTAAAGTATCTCCATCAGCAGATGTTTCCTTTTGAAAAATGTATGATGAACCTTGTACTACATGAATGTTTATTTAATTTATTGTCTTAAATTACTATCATAAATTATCGACCGGAGTTCGTAATCTTGTGAAGTGCAAGTGCACTATATATGCTAGAAGTCTATCTTAGTTTATTTTGGTGATTTTATGTGTCAAGGTTGTTTTGAGGATGTGTTTATTTTGAATGTCTAAATGGAATTGAGAAACTGAACTATAATTTATGAAATGAAATCCTAATTTAACTAAATTCTAAAAAATAAAATGAAAATCTTAACTATTTTGTTAGTAGCCAATGATTGATTGAGTAAAACTAAAGTTCTAGAGACAAGAAGGAACTCTAATATTTTTGTATATTTTTGGAAAATTTTATATGAATGAAACTTGAAACAAGAAATCACTAAAGAGTATTCACACTAAAAAATAAATTTAATGATTGAAGAATAAAACTTGCAAGAAGGAATAAAAGAAATTGTTTTTTAAGAAGGAAAACTAATATCTGATAAACTACTATTGCATGAAAAAAAACTAATATAATATTTGATAAACTAATCTATGCTAAATCAATTTGTGCCAACTACTACGATAAATTATCTCTGCATTTTTTAACCAACTAGGAAATTAATATACTCAACATGATGTGAATAAAGCATCTATTCTAACATAATGATATTCTGGAAATGATTATAACAAGCAATGAAATGATAAACTAAACATCTACACTATAGAAATCTGCAAATGATTGCAATGGAAATAAAAACATGTATCTACACTATGAAATATAATGAAAACAAATCATGTATCTATAAATAATAAATAGCAAAATGTATCTATGCTATAGAAACAAAATGAAAACAGAGCATGAATAAAACACAGTAAAAGCATAAAAGAATGATCTATGAAATAAAAAAACATAAACAGACTAAACCTCGTCTATTGCAGGGGCCCTCCACAACATATGGTTCTAATCTATCTCACTAATTTCATATTAGAATTCCATAACACCTCCTCATTTGAATTATGAAATGAAACATATTTTTGATAATGTTTATAGTCATGTAATCATTCATCTCCTCATACAATTACTAAGCCTGATATTTATAAGATCCTATTAATAAATTTCTTAAGGCTTTTACACTTTCTAGGACTAAGAAAATTATATCTAAAATTATAAACATAAAGGAGAATATCGTAGCTTCACATTCACTTGTTCTAGCTCCTGGTTGACCATCCCTTTGACTGCATTTCTGGTGATTTCTTGCTTCATTCTAGATAGATGGATAGGAGAAGATACATGAGGGGATCCTTATCTATCTACACATGTGCTTCTTTGTTCAACTGGCAAAATACAGTTATGCAAACCATGGAGGTGGCTACAGAATCACGGATCAGCTCACGCAACTACAAAATAGGCCTTCAAAGAACTTGAAATATCTCCCAAATGGTAATGAATTCAGGGAAACTACACATTGTGAACTTAATTTGGCCCGTTTTGAAAAAAACCCATGTTTGTTTTTGCAAGATTCACTTTTTTTTTCTTAGAAAATGGATTTTAAGTTGACTGGTCAAAAATGTTGTGATTTTCCCTTGATCTTTTCCTACAGATCCACATGTACGATTTGGGTGGAATTTGACCAATCACAATCCATATTGGAGATTATAGAAACCATTTCTAAGTGTCAGATTTCATTATATAGTGGTGATACTACCTCAACCATCGATGTAGCTACGAAAACTTAAGAAATTTGAAGCCATTTGAACTTGCTAAATTTTCATTAGTTAAAATCATGCAAAATTATTCTTAATCTACTAAAAATAAAGGGAAATGATGTTAATTAACCACTTATACATACAAAGACACATTTTGAAGAGTTATGGTAAAAATGGTGGCAAGTGAGTGAAATGGTGCAATGGATGGTTGGAAATAATGGCTTAATGAATGACAAAGACAAGTGAAAATGATGACAAATCAGCGACCCCACATCTCCCCCACACTGAAATTTTTGCATGTCCTCATGCAAATTGAGTCCCAAAAAAATGAACTCATATACCTCTTTTCTTTATCCACACAAGGTTGGACTATTTCATTATTTCTAACATCATGAGAGCATGCATCCTTGATAATTACTTGATTGCTTCCATAATATAAATATAAAAATTATTTTTACGCTTTACTGAAGTCCACACCAAGTCTGATCTCCGTGGAATAAAGCTAATTTCCAACACCCCCTTCTTTGATGCCTAAATTTGAAACTTGAATGTTTCAATGGAAAGTAGCTTCTATTTTATTCATCTTAGAATCCATGTCACCCAATTGTGCTGCGATTAGACCATAAAGTTTCCAAGAAATGGAGTTGAACCAATAAAAAAATCTCCAGTGTATGATATTTTTCAACCTAGGGACAATGAACCCATAGAAGAGAAAAATGTGCATAAATTTATATAAAGGTGCAAATAACATTGTCTTTGATCTTTGGGGATGATCTCATATTTGTGTGTGTCTCTCTCACCCTCTACGATACTCAATTTTATAGGCATATTGTTTGTGCAGACTTCAGAGTACTTTGAACATCTCTTTTTCTATTAAAAACTTTATGAGCTATAATTTCAACACCTACCTTAGCTAAATCCATCTCTTGCCTAGTAGAGGAGTCAAAACATAGCATATTTCATTGACCTCTATTATTTTCCACAAATGATCTAAGAAAGGAGTGCATGCATCTATCTTCTCCTTTAAAGAAATAGAGAATGGATCAAAAGATCACAAAATAAGACATTGAGTTTTATCATTTATGCACAATAACAGTGATGACCACCAACTAATGCTTTCATTCCTTCACAAGCATGTCTTCAATCAACCTTTGCTCCAAACCCTTCAAATTTTTCTTGGATCCAACTCTTAAACACCTCATAAGCTACTATATTAACATTTAACCATTTATATCATATTTCAAACTCAAGCACTATAAGACATCTATGGTGACTTCTATTATGGATTGCTACCATGCCAAGCTTTCATACTCATAATATTTGTATGATGACTTTTGAATGTGTTGCACACTATTTATTGAGGACAAAACTTGTGGATAGAGCATGAATTTGGTATGAGGGATAGATCAATGTTGGAAAATATGGTTGAGGGTTAAGTCAAATGATGAAAATCATGGTTGAGGGCTAGGTCAATGATGGAGAAGATAGTTTGTAAGAATGTTGATTAAAGTGGTCATTTATCATATTTCCATAAATTTTTAATAAACTAAAAATTATTACGTAAGTTTTTACCTCAATTTTACCTTTTGAATAACTTGAAATGCTGAAGTAGGAGCTATAGGTATTAATTTGGCTCAGGTATGCTGCTCCATCACTTTTACCTTGCTCCACGAAATGTACCATTTTGACGTAGCAAATTTGTTTTTCCAATTTCTCTCAAATGGTTAATTGGATTCTCTTGAAATTTTCTAAGGTGGTTAATATTAATATTATGCATATTCCCACAAAAATCTCATCCAATGGGTGCATGGATCTCGAGAAAAATGAGAAATGATTGTAGGTGAAAGTAGCCAGTTTCTTGAAAAATATGCACTAGAATTTTTTGAATTTTTTTGTGTTCATTTACCCTACCTCAATGCATTTACCATAAATATTTTAGGCCCAACTGAGGCACATTTTGCAATATATGTCAAATAAATTTCTGCCTTGTTTCACCCTTCATGTTTCCCAATGTTGTAACAAAAACATAAGCTACGAACTCATTTTAAGGCCAAATTGAATTATTCAAAAGGGAAACCGTGTATTTTTACCTTTTCTACCACCACATGCCTTCAGAAGCCCATTTTTATGAAGAAAAGGCATTTTTGTGAAAAAATACCAAATTATGTCTTAATTTGTGCACAGTGATAAAAATTGAAAATATGCCTTAAAAAACCCACTTGAAATGCCCTTCAAAAATTCTCTTTTTTAATTTTGTTTACGTGTTACTCAATTTATCATATTTTGAGAAAACCCAGAAGCTCAGATTTTTTATTTCTACTCCAATCTCTTGCAATATTTTTTCCAAAAATGCCTCTATAAAAAGTTGCTACAGCAATAGCTGCAAAAACTGTAACTTTCCGCATCTATTGAAAAAAATGTCAATTTTTGCATAAAATTGTTTTCTCCAAGTTTGAACTACTAATTTGGATTGTGTACTACATTCTGAAGTATAAAACATGAAACATAATGCATATTGATTGAAATATGCCCAAATTTATTATTTTTCTTGAAAATGAAATGAATGAAAAAGTGTTGTAATGGTGCCAACATGATGCTATTGAATGACAAAAATATGAACATGCTTCTACAAGAAACCAATAAAATGTACAGTTGCAAGTTGTTGTTGATTCCATAAAACCATTAGTCTTGATCGAAGCCAAAATTCATGGTACAATTCTTACCATGTGAATGAGTTTGTTGAAGTCGAGGATGGAAAGAAGTCATTGGATTACCGATCAATGATGAAAATCGTTAACCAATGCGAAACAAGTCAATGATAATCTAAATGAGTGTCAATGTATGTGAGTGCATCTTGAAATGGATGAATGAATGTGTTGAATTCGAGTCGCCTGCAAGATTTGAAAATCAAGAGACATTGTTGTATTCCCATTGTTATCAATGAGGAGGCTTTCCATTGATGTATGCAAGTTCCAAGGCACTCCAAATAATATCTGATCTTGATCCTAGATAAGGTGTTTAGGTATATGGGACAAGATCTGTTGGAAGGTGGGCCTTAAGGAATCCCACATCAGCCAACTCAAGCATAGAAGCTGAAATGATTTTAAGAACCATAATAAAAGATTGAAACCATCATGAAATTGTAGAACTTATTGTGAAATTTTCTCACCAGTTTCCTGTTTTTCAATAAAATCGCATGTCCAATTGCGCCAGCAAGCTGGTTTTCACAATAGGACTTATTTTTCTCTTTACCTTTTTTTATTATTTTATTTTTTATATATGTCCTACTCTACTTGAAAATGAAATCTCGTTCAAGTATATGAATACTTCCAATGGAACCATGTGTGTAACAATATGATAGATTCACTCATATGTAGGTTTGAAATATACTCTTTGATATGTACCAGTATATGAGAGACCAATTTCCTTGATTGAGATGATGTTAGAAGATACTAAAGAATTGATCACTGGGATTCGATGACTGTCTTGAACCAAGATTCAATGTAATCTTGTATTCCTTGGCTTCCTGCTATCATGTCATACAAGTCTTCAGAGATGTGATCTTCATTCATAGAATCTGGTGATAGGCATGTAAGAAACTTTTCAATCTCAAGTTCCAACAACTTCTCTTTATCAACAGGAATCCATGATTCTTGGACCTTATATGAATCTTCTTCTTCTGGTTGGTGTTATTCAATGGTAGTTGGAGAATCATTTTGCAATACCTCAACATTGTAAGTGGATTGATATTTTTTATTGTTGGGGATATGAAATAGTTGTGTAGGTAGTGGAGTGGGAATGGATTTTTGGGGTGTTTTTGTGGTTGGTAATAGGAAAGGTTGAATTGAGGTCAACTAAGGGTGATATTGATGTTGTGGTGGAGGTGAATGGTATGGATAACAATGATATTAATATTGAGGATAGTGAGGAAAATATTGAGGATATGGTGGATTTCCTTTATAGGTCCTTTGCCAATTTTGTTGCCAAGATTGGTTTTGAGGTTGGGATTGAGATGGCCAAGGTTGCTAAGGCAAGGGTGTTTTCCAATTACGTTGAGATTGTTGTGCATAACCTTGAAACTGTGCATAAGGATATTGCATCATATTGGGTTGATGAGGTTGCCATAATCCTCTTGGGGCTACATAACATATTTTCTCTTTTTCTTGATTCGCTCCATTATCCTTATGGTAAACTGCCTTCAACCGTGGTAATGATGGGTAATCTTCAGTAGTATGTAAACCTGCACAAATTTTACAAATTTTAATGTTATCAAGTGGACATTCATGCAAAGCATGTTTCTTTCTACATTTAGGGAAAAATATAAATGAAGGAACAATCTCAAATTTTTTCTTTTTTTGCATTCTTATCATATCAATTTTTTTATTTAAATTACCAAGAATGTTTAGAAAATTGTTAAGTTCAACTTGACTTACCAATCCTGATGTCGACTTACTTACTCTTTCCATACATGGATCTTGAGAGGATCTTATGTAATTTTCTTTTCCTCTTGATATGTTCTTGCACAGCTCACAAATATCTTGAAATGACAATTGATAGACATCTATTTTTCCCACTAGATTAAGAATATCAACCCATTCATCCTTTATATCATTTAGTAGGAGAGTTTTTAATGTGTTTGATCCTAAATTATGCAATTTATATCTTTTGATATTATAAGTAAATCTCTCCACTAAATATTCTAGGCTTTCATCCTCATTTTGGTTCATATTAAAGACATAATTTCTAAGGTCATGGTGTATGCAATAATATTTATCTTTTTCCAAAAATACTCTTTTCATATCATGCCATGTCCTTATAGAATTTTTTCCTAAAGTCATGAACCATCTAAGAGCTCTATCCTTCAATGTTTCTGGAAACAAATTAAATTTTGAATGTGTAATGAGTAGCCATAATATCTAAAAATTATTTCAAATTCAAAAAGAAAAGTTTTATGGTCTTCTGATCTCTTACCTTTGAAGTTAGGAAGTACGGATGGAGGGATGTTCTTCATTTGAACGTTGATATCAGTTTCTTGAATGGGATATCCAAAAGGATATTCCTCATCATCATCATCTCCATCTATTTCTTCAACCTCATTTGTCACCTCTTATTCTACCTGCAAAAATAAGAATTCATGATGTGGATGTGTGGCTCTTACTGCTCCACGTGATATAGTGGGGGTGGTAGGTGATTAAAGTTTTTTTTTTTTTAAGAAAGAAAAAAGGCTCTTATTTACACTTCCTCGACAACTATGACAAAATGTTTAGCCAATTTAATGTCTTAAATCAATATCATAAATTATCGACTGGAGTTCATAATCTTGTGAAGTTCAAGTGCACTATATATGCTAGAAGTCTATCTTACTTAGTTTATTTTGGTGATTTTATGTGTGAAGGTTGTTTTGAGGATTTTTTTATTTTGAATGTCTAAATGGAATTGAGAAAATGAACTATAATTTATGAAATGGAATCCTGATTTAACTAAATTCTAAAAATTAAAATGAAAATCTTAAATATTTTATCAGTAGTCAATGATTGATTGAGAAAAACTAAAGTTCTAGAGACAAGAAGGAACTCCAATATTTTTGTATATTTTTTGAAAATTTTATATGAATGAAACTTGAAACAAGAAATCACTAAAGAGTATTCACACTTAAAAATAAATTTAATGATTGAAAAATAAAACTTGCAAGAAGGAATAAAAGGAATTGTTTTTTTAAGAAGGAAAACTAATCTATGATAAACTACTATTGCATGAAAAGAAACTAATATAATATTTGATAAACCAATCTATGTAAAATAAATCTATGCCAATTACTATGATAAATTATCTCTGCATATTTTAACCATCTAGGAAATAAATCTACTCAACATGACATGAATAAAGCATTTATTCTAACATACTGATATTCTGGAAATGATGATAACAAGCAATGAAATGATAAACTGAACATCTACACTATAGAAATCTGGAAATGATTGCAATGGAAATAAAAACATGTATCTACACTATGAAATATAATGAAAACGTAGAATGTATCTATGAATAAAACATAGAAAAATGTATCTATGCTATAGAAACAAAATGAAAATAGAACATGAATAAAATAGAGTAAAATCATAAAATATTGATCTAGGAAATAACAAAAACATAAACAAACTAAACCTATTCTGCTATAGGGGCCCTCCACAACAGATGGTTCAAAGTTATCTTACCAAATACGCATTAGAATTCCAGAACGCCTCCTCATTTGAATTATGAAATGAAATAGAGTTTTGATAATGTTTACAGTCATGCAATAATTTGTCTCCTCATAATATTACTCAACCTGATATTTATAAAAGCCTATCATTAAATTTCTTGAGACTTTTACGATTTCTAGGACTAAGAAAATTCTATGTAAAATTATAAACAAAAAGGAGAATTTCGTAGCTTCACGTTCACTTGTTCCAGCTCCCAGTTGACCATCTATTTGACCACATTTCTGGTGATTTCTTTCTTGATTCTGGACAGATGGATAGGAGAATATCCATGAGGGGACCATTATCTATCTACACATTTGCTTCTTTGTTCAATTGGCGAACTCAAGTTATGCAAACCGGAGGTAGTTGCAGAATGACGGATGAGCTCACACAACTACAAAATAGGGCTTCAAATAACCTGAAATATCTCCCAAATGGTAACAAATTTGGGAAAATACACATTGAAAACTTAACTCATCCCTTTTGGAACAAAACCCATGTTTTTTCTACAAGATTCCCTTTTTTTCTCTCAGAAAATGCATTTGAAGTTTACTAGTAAAAACTACTACGGTTTTCCCTTGACCTTTTCCTGGAGGTCCAAATGTATGAGTTGGGTGGAATTTTACCAATAAAAATCCATATTGGATCTTCTAAAAATCATTTCCAAGTGTAGGATTTCATTCTAGAGTGGTGCTACTACCTCAACCATGGAGGTAGCTATGGAAACTTGACAAATCTACAAACTTTTGAACTCGGTAAACTGTCATTAGTTAAAATCATGAAAAAATATTATTAATCTACTAAAAATAAAAGGAAATTATGTTAATTAACCACTTATACATAAAAAGACACATTTTGAAGAATTATGCTAAAAATGGTGGCAACTGAGTGAAATGGTGCAATGGATGGTTAGAAATAATGGCTTAATGAATGACAAAGACAAGTGAAAATGATGACAAATCAACGACCCCACAATGACCTTTCCACTTATGTTCCCAATTATATTCCCAATGGATAGATCCTTTACTTCCATACATTCTAACCATCTTTCATGCTTCTCAATGATGATGTCCCTATCTCTTACTTTGAGTGCTTCTATGATACCTTGATGCATCCCTTTTAGTGAATCATGATATCCATATCTTATAACAGAAGACTTAGTAATTTGAAAAGAACTTAGGTGAGGAAGACTATCTCAATCATATTAGAGATCTCTTAATTCTTCTTTCTTGGACTTCTTCTTTTCAACTTCCTCTACTTCCTCAATGATGTGGGCTTCTTCTCTTCCTCTTTGTTATTGTCCTTCTTGAGCTTAGGAAAATATCTTTTGTAGTGTCCCTATTCTCGACACCCATATCATTGGATTTTGGCCATGTTATTTTTTTCTTTCTAAGGACCAAAATTTTAAAATTTTCCCTTTCTTCTTGTCATTGCAACATAAGCTTTATATTTCTCACCTTCTCCCACATCAGATTTGGCCTTTAGTCTAGATTCTTCAATCTTGCATAATGACCATAGATCCTTGAATGGAGTAGCTTCTTTCTTCACATAAATACTTGAAGTAAAGTTACCCCACTCCTCTGGTATTACATTTAATACAACTGTAGTCATTTCACTATCACACATGACATATCCCAGTTCTTGTATTTGATACAGGATCTTAGATATCCTCATAAAGTATGAGGCTATTCAATCTTCCTTATTCATTTTCAACTTCTAGAGTTCTTGCCTTAATGAGATGACTTCTCCAGCAGTGCTTACATACAACTCTACGATTTTGTTATAGATTTCATTTGAAGTTTTTATTTTAGATACATATGGGATGAGGGGATCCTTGATGGATTCTATGAGAATCCTTTGAGCCCTAACTTCCCCTTTCATATACTTTGCAAGATAACATATTCTTCTCTTGGTTTGGTGATAGATCCTTCAAGATGATCCATGACCTCATTTTAAATGATATTTAGACCTTTTCTTCCATGCAATATAGTTTGAAGCCCCACCCAATTTGTTTCCTTCCTTGCAAAAATACATTTTTAAAAATTCAGATAAGGTCATATACTTACTTGATAGGATGCTCCATTCTCCTTGTTTCTTCCTTGATGTTGATGATGATATAGAGGATAGAAAACTTCCTTTTGATGAATATAGTTTTCTTCAATATTGATCATTGATCCCACGCAGAGGAAGATCCCTTAAATATTTTGACGATGATTATGTCTTCAATTGTAGGTATATTTCTTGAGAGGTATCACATTATAGTATTGATCACAATGCCTCTAGCTTCCTTTGGGTGAATATACTTCAAAACACTTCAACTAGATTTATAGATCCTTTCAACTTGAGTAGACGTAGGGTTTTGGCCTTCTTTTCTTGATGATGATATTAGTAATTCTTTGTAGACTTATTGAGTTCAATATGATATTCACTTTGATATTTTGTCCTTGAGTGTCCCTTGATAAGATTCCCCTCCTTGACTTAGTCACCTTAGCTCTGATACCATGTTGAGAAAACTACGACATAGAGATTAAGTGATTTCTCTTCTATTAGTAACTACTTGTGATTAAATTTTACTCATTTATATTAGGATATATTTTTACTTAGGTTATTATTGTTCCTCTTCATCAAATAACTACCAATGTATAAACCATAAAGAGACAAGAGACACAGAATATAGGCTATCAACCAGGGACAAAAACTTTCACTCTTTGATAGGAGAACCCAAAAAAAATCTTCTTCTTATACAGAATCCAATTGAAAAATACCAGGACCAAGACCCTTGACCTATTTTCCACTCCAATACCAAGACACCAAGCCTTATTCCTCTTACTTGAGTCAACAATAGTCAAAGCCTTTGCTTGTTGTTAATTTCTCTCCCTCATTGTTGTAATTTATAAGTCTTCAACTTCAACTTTCTCGTCCTTTTTACTGCAATTTTATAGGTCTCTTTCTTAGCCTCCTTACTACAAATTGATAGGTCTGCAATTTTGCACTAGTGAATATATTTTTATCCCAAAAAGGTCTTGTCTTCTAGTCCCTCCTTCTTCACTTGGGGAGTGGATTCCTTGATGATACTTCACACTTCTCTAACCGCACTTCTCTAATGGAAACCTTGTTGTACCTCACACATTTCTAACAGCAGACCCATGTACCTCAGACTTCTCTGAATTTTTTGTTCTCTGAGATTAGGCCAAGCTGCCTATTTATAGTGGATGGAGTCTCATAATTATTCGACATAAATTCTGGTGAACCGACGTGTCATTTGTATGAAGATATTATTATTTCTTTGAAGCTGACCTATAAGAGGATGTTTGTGATTGTCTTGGAGGGGTATTTGACACTTTTATTGACTCATATACAAGTGCATCATTCCCAAGAAGGGTCCTTCATATATGACATTGACTTAAATTGAGTTTTATGACTATATGACTCAATCCTAGAGGATCACAATGGGACCCATTACTAAAATAAAGTTCCTTTCTCATGAAACCCATGAGACAAGAATTACAATAATTTTATTTTTCTTTATTTTCATCAATTACATAAAATAACAATTACACATGTCATTATGAAGACCAAACCTAGTTAATTTTCAACACGGATGTAGGAAGTATTGGATGAAAATTGAATACCTGAATATGTCAAGACATATATTCCAATACCACCAACATCTAATGCCCAAGAGATTGCACAATGGAAGAAAGATGTAGCCAAGGAAAGGATAATAATATTGGAGGGATTACGAGATCGTATTGTCCCAAATATCCATAGAAAATAAAATAAAATTCACGATGTGGAAAGCACTGATAGAATTGTTTGAAAACAACAGTGACCATAAGAAGCTGGCACTCAAGGATAAACTTCAAAGTATCATGATGCAGAAGAATTACACTATATCGTAGTATCTGAGTAGGTTCACTCAATGTCATGATGAACTAGGCAGGGTTTTTGTTGCCATCCCTAAATATGACTTGGTAATATTAGCCCTTCTGGGCCTTCCAAAGAGTTGGCATAAGTATCAAGAATCAGTGAACAAGAGGGATAAAATACTAAATTGGGAGAACTTATGGCCTTATTTGTTATGGGAGGAAATAAGGACGAATACAATAGATGGGACTTCATCCAAAGGTGAGGATGAAGAAAAATTTACATTGGATGGAAAGGAAAAGAAGTGAAAATGGAAGAAATCACAATCCAAACTAGAATCCATTCAAGGGGAAAAGAATAAAGATTTGTACAAAATTAAATGCTTCCATTTTCATGAATTTGTGCACTATGCCACAAAGTGTCCAAAAAAGAGGAAATCAAGAATATGTTAGGAGGAGCAGGAGGTGAAGCCTTGGCTTCACATTTCAAGCTTGAATTTACCCTCATTAGATGCATGGCCAACACAGTGATGGGGAGCGTGTGGTACTTGGACTCAGGTGCATCATTCAAATGATAGGGTGTATAAAAATTTGCAGTGTCTGGAAGAAAACTATTGGGAGATGCACATTGAAATGGGGGACAAAAAATGGTATAATGTGACCAGGGTTGGTATAGTCATATTTCAGAGGGAGTCACACTCCCCCCTCTGGCTCAAGGATATGATGTTAATTTTGGGCCTAAAGAAAAATCTCAACTTTGTTGCAATTTTGGAAGACCATGGTTATGATGTGATCTTCAAAAAAGGAAAGGAATTCCTAAGATACATAGCCACAGTACAGGTGAAGTATATCAGGGTTCGTGTGAATAACCTATATAAGCTAGATGTGGAATATTGTAATGCATTAAGCACTAAGGCAGAGAATGTGTAGAGTTGTGATGTTGGTTAAAGTTGGAATAGAAAACTTGGTCATTTGCATTAAGACGCCTTGAAGATCATGTAGCAGATAACCAAATGCCTCCCCAAAGGAGAACTTGAGTAGTAGGATGTATGAAAATGATGTACTTTGGGGAAGTACACAAAATTCACATTCCATGATGAGGACAAAAAAGGACATTTAGTCCTTGAAAGGATCCACTCTTACTTCTGTGGACCTTTCTCGACAACCTCCATTTCCAGACATAAATATTTTTTCATTTGTATTAATGAATTCTCATGGAAGTGGTGGATCTTCATCATGCTCAATAAATATGAGACATTCTCCAAGTTCATAGAATTCAAGGAAATGTTTGAGAAATAAATGGGCAAGAAGGTGAAGGTTCTCAATAGTGATAATATAGGTTAGTACATGTCGAATGAATTTAAAAAAAAAAATTGCAAAAGAAGGAATTCGACGAGAGTTGACAACACCCCAAAACCAACAGCAAAATTGGGTGACAAAGAGAAAGAACCAAAAAAATTTGGGACCACCGAGGGGATGTTGCATGATCGAGGCCTACCTCTGCACTTGTGGGTTGAAGCTTGAAACACAATAGTCTATTTTTATAACCAAAGTCCTGATCTGATTTTGGGCATGATTACACAAGAGGAGTTTCTTGGGGAGGAAGTCGGATGTGTCAAAATTAAAAATTTTTGGAGCCTTTGTTTACTGCCATTTCTCCAAAGAATGAAGGAAGAAGCTATAACTGACAGTAGAATTTGGAGTATTAATGGGTTACAATGAAACTCCCCACAACTACTGTGTTTACTTTACATTCCTCAGAATGGTAGTTGTGCGAAGTGCTGTAAAATTGGATGAAGATAAAGTGATGTGGTGCTCTCTTGATAAGGATCTTCAGATCACACTAGAAGATAAAATTTTAGCTCCAAAGGAGGATCCCGAGGAATTGTTGGAGCACCAAGAAATTGAGGAGCAGTGAGTGGAGAAAACCACTCAAGAAGAACCATCTAGAGAGGGTAGGAAAGGGATGAGGGAAGCTAAGAGACTTTTACAAGATGCGAGGGAGAATGTGGGCGCTCCCTCAAATAAGCGCAGGTAGAGAAGGTCACCATATTGGTACACTAGCTACATGGCTCTAATGATTGAGCTTACAAATTATGAGTCATCCTATTTTGAGGAAGAAGCATAGAAGCCTGTATGGGTTAATGAAATCATGGAGGAGTATGAATCCATTATAAAGAAAAATTTTGTGGAAGTGGTTCCAAGACCAGTATAAAAATTAGTTGTGGGTTTGATATGGATATTTAAGGTAAAAAATTCAACAAACGAAAGCATAGAAAATTACAAGGCTAGACTTGTGGAAAAGGGTACTCTCAAGTTGAGGGGATAGACTATGAGGATACCTTTTCTCCTATAGCAAGGTACTCATCCATTAGATCAATTCTTTCTCTAGCCTCACACATGGGATGGAAGCTCCACCAGATGGATGTAAAAATATCATTCCTCAATGGCATTATTGAGGAGGAGTTGAAAATTGAGGAACCATAAGGCCTTGATACTTTTTATCAAGAGTCTCATGTGTGCAGACTAAAATGAGCATTGTATGATCTCAAGAGAGAACCCCATGCTTATTACACCGAGATTGATAGTTATCTCACCATTTTGGGATTCACCAAAATTGAAGTGGATGAAAAACTCTATCATATCTTGTTAGAATGTAATTTTTTAATTATTGTATTATATTTTGATTATTTTATTTTAACTCTTAATGAGAAACTGATCATATCTTGCAAGGAGTACCTTGCAAGAGAGTTTGAAATTAAGGACATGGGTCTCATGCACTACTTCCTCAAATTGGAATTATGGTAAGATGATGGGGAATTTTTTTTCTCTCAGGGAAAGTATGCCAACGAGATACTTCAAAGGTTCTGCATGGACAATTACAAACCCATGGAGATACCTCTAGCGATCAACTGCATGAAGGAGGATTCCACTTTAGGTGAGGAAGTGGATGCTACAATTTATCTTCAGTTGGTGGGTTCACTAATGTATCTCGTGAACACACAACCATATATATGCTATGCAGTCAATCAACTAAGCCGATATTTAGTTAGTCCGACAAAATTATTTTGGAGGGTAGCTAAGCATGTTCTATGGTACCTCATATGCACTACCCATTTTGGACTATGGTACATACGAATAGAGGGAGTGAAGTTATGTGGCTTCACATATGCATATTCTGATTGCTAATTTGTAGCAATCAAGGTCAGTTATCTAAGGTTGATTTCAATTATACTAGTTCCAACTATTGGAGGAACTAGTGGAGGGTCAAATTGTGGAATGGGACTTTAGTCAAACTCAGTGATCATCCATTTAACTGATCAATCAGTCTAGAATAACTAGTGCATCCAGATAATTCAAGTCCCCCAAACTTGGTAGAGATTCCAAGGTAGTGTAACATCAGTTGTAGACTAGTCTTGAGTGTACAAGTGTTGCATGCAGTCATATGACTAGCCTAAGGAATTGCAAAATTAAATTTGAGTAATTTCCTAAATAATAGGGGCCTAATTACTCAAATAACAATGCAATGAAATAGGACCTAAAGCAGAGGAAAATTTTGACTAAGTCTGAGTGAGAGGCCTAAAGTGAGTAGAGAGACAGGTTATGCACTTGTAGGTTATGCTCACTTGAGCAAAGCAATTGTAATGCATCTCTATTCTTCTGATTTAATGCAATAAGGAATTAGAGTTTTTCGCATCTTTCTTTCCCCGGGAAAAATATTTATTTCATGTCTATTATTTATTCTTACATGTCTGATATTTTTGTTCTAAATTGTAAATTAATGTCCGCATGGAAATGGAGTAGGTTTGTGTCTTGTCATTTTCATTAAAACTTCATGATCAGTTGCAAATATACAACCTAATTTCTACATGATTTTTTTTTTTTTATCAATATGTCTACTTCTTACTTCAATAATGAAGAAAAGTTGAATCATTCTTCTAATTTTGGTCTATGGTAGGAAATAGGGGATAAAGAACATGATGTATTCGAATATGTTGAAGGCGAGGTTGCAGAACCACTAAAAAATTAAATGTTGTTTTCAAGGCTAGATATAATAAGGGAGAAGTCAAGGCTAATAATATTATCTTTGATTCTCTTGGGGACCATCTCATCACCTATGTCTACAACTCAAATTAATATAAGGAAATGTATTGACAAACTGATTGGAATATATGAAGTAAATAACTTGAGTCAAATCCTTGCTTTGAAGAATCAACTCAAGGACATTAAGATGATTAGAGGAGATATTATTCAAGAATACTTCACGAGGATATCTAAATCAATGATAATTTTTCAATTGTTGGTGAAATTGTATTTGATAAATAGCTAGAGTTGATTACGCTAGAACACCTTTCTCCAACTTGAGAAACTTATTACTTCCATTAGCAAAAAATATAAGTGTTCCACATTTGATGAGCTCCTAGCTTAAGTGCAATCAAGAGGAGGCTAGAATTATTTCCAAAGGAAGAAGTCTCAAACATGAAGAGGGAGAACCTACTACCTTTATTTTCTAAGAAAATAAGTAGAGAGGAAAAATAGCTCATCACTCTTTAAGAAAGCTTGCTCTAAGATCCAAAAATTCCTATAAATGGAACATGGACTTGTCAAAATTTAAGTGCTACAATTGCCATAAGCATGGCCACTATGCATGTGATTGTCCATAAAATATAAGTGCACCAAGATCCAACTACAAAAATCATAGAAACAACTTTAGATATGGTTATAAAAGAAGACAAGAAGCTCCTACTATTCGTAAAAAGACTACTATTCTTCTAAGATTTAGAGGAACCCAAGGTATGATAATAATGTAGCTGAAACAAAATCACAATACTTTCTCATTTATTCTCTTTCTAGTTCCTATTCTACAGATTGTTATGATATCTAATTAGTTAATTGTGGTGCTTCAATACACTTGACTGGTTGCAAAGAAGTTCTCTCTTATAAAGGGATTTAGTAATGTTTATTTTAATTTGGATCAAGTTAAACAATATCTATTAAGAATTTTTGTATGTAACTAGTTTGAAAAATAATATTGTATCTATATTTGTGTTAGAAGAAAAAGGAATTAAATTGCTTTCACATATGGAAAAGTTCTCACTTAGCCAATCGATATAGCATGAGAGATGCTTGCACTCTAGGATCAATATTTTTATGTATTTATAAAGTCAATATAAGTCCAATCCATGCACCAATTCATGATAGTAATAATAAATGTGAGATGTGGCACTGAAGGTTCACTCAGGTGCACTATAAAGCTTTGCCTCATGTGAGAAATATGGTTTCCAGAATGCTTAGTGTTAGAGTGGATCATGATGTATTTTTCCAAGTTTTTGCAAGTGTAAAGCATGTAAAGGGACCATTCCATTAAATCAAAAGAAAAACCGACCAGGTGCTTCACCTTATACATTCTAATTTATGTGGACTTACACTTGTAACTTGTCTCGGTGGCTACATGTATTATATATTGTTTGTAGATGAATTTTCTCACAAGACACAGATTTTCATTTTGAAAAATAAAGGTCGAGAATTTTCCATATTTAGAGACTTCAAGGCTTTGGTAGAAAAGAAAACTAGAAATTAGATCAAAACCTTAACATATGAAAATGGTTGAGAGTCCACTTCAAATGATTTCAATGACTTCTTCAACGAAGATGGAATTAGGAAAGAAACTATCATACCATACCCAAAACAAAAATGTGTGGCTGAAGGAAAGAATATAACTATCATGGAAGTAGACAATGCTATGTTGCATGATCAAAAGCTTCCAAAATTTCTATCAGGAGAAGTTGCTATCATTGTTGTCTATGCCCAAAATATATCTCCACACCAAGCCTTAAACAACAAGACTCTTGAATAATTCTTCACTAGTGAAAATCCTGAGGTTAGGCACTTAAGGATATTTTTCTTTCCTTTCTACTTTCATGTGCCAAAGGAAAATAGGACCAAGTTGGAAGCTTTAGGTAAGAAAGGTATGTTTGTTGGTTATTATGGAATTTATAAAGCTTACAAAATATAAGTATTGGGTAAAATAACTATATATTTTAGTAGGGGTGTAACATTTGATGAATATGAATCTCTTGGAAAATCTAGAGACACTTCTGCTCCTACAAATGTTGAAAGGCAAGATGATGCCGTGGATATACAAAAATATCCTTGGCCTGAGCATGATCTTTTTGATGAACCCATGGATCCCATGGACCCCTTGGATCCTTTTCCATATGATACCCCTTCTAGAAATAGACCATTATGGCTACATTACACTTTAAAATATGTTGATAGACTTGCTTCACCCAGAGGAACCTTCAGAGAAAGCAAGAAACCATGTTGATTTAGGGGATATACACATTGAACCATGCACTTTTGAAGAAGTAGTGAAATATCAAGTATAGAAAGATGCAATGGGAAAATCTAATAAGAGTCCATCAATGAGGGTGTGTGACACATCTATTAGGCATGGTATTCATTACAAATCTAGCCGACCTTGCACATGTGTGGACAATAAATTCAAAATACATATTTCTCATTAAGGGAATTTTGAGGTCTAAAATGGGCCTCCTAAGGAAATTATAAAATAATAGTGGAAATAATAAAATAAGATTAGATTACATCATCAAATTTTAGAGGGGAAAAAAAAACCTACTTTTTCAACTTATCTCCCTATGGTTTACTCAAATTTCGAGCGGGAGCACTCGTTGGACGCAAAATTTGATTCTTCATCCAAGGAGTACCCTTGTTGCATACTTTCGATGGACCTTTCTACACAAAAAATGAGAAGTACATGAAAAATGTGATTGCAATCTCGATTTTTCATGTATTTCTCATTTTTATATAGTAGGGTCCATCGAAGTATACAATAAATTATTCCACAGATGAGGAAATAGGGGACACTACAATGACCTCCACTTGAAATTTGAGTCGACCTCCTCGAGAGATAAGTTTAAAATACAAGTTTAAAAATTAGTTTTATTATTTTATTATTTTTTAATATTTTTACCTTTTTACCACAAAAATGGTGAATCATCCCCCATGGTTTACATCATCATCTTGAATTCTCTTGGTTCTTATAAATTTTATTTTGGTTGTACATTTTTCTCAAAGGCCCATTTTAGAACTCAAAATTTCTTTAATGGCTCATCCAAACAAGATGATATTTAGATAAATCTTGCACCTCTTTGAAAGAGGAATCCAACAAAAATATGACCATCATCATATGAGTAGTGCAACATGGAGTTTGGACTTAGTTTCCCAAAATTAACACCCCTTCTCAACTAGGGAGAACTCCATCTATCCACAATTGTCATCCATCAGTACCATCGTGTACTTTCACTAGACATCGTGTGTCATCCTACCATAACTTGATTTGTTGGCTCTTGATCTCAGACAGAAAAAAAGGTGAATCACAAAGACATCACACTCAGTTGTCTCGAAGTCATCTTAGAGGTAAAAACCTCTCTTAGACTCAAAAAGAGTCTCATACTAACCTGAAGTTATTTTACTGACCCAGAGTTAGTTTAGAGGTAAGAACCTCATCATACTTGATCCCAGATCAAGGTGTTGGACACATGCAATCCTACACATAGAGAGTACAACAATATCTGATGCATCCATCAGTCTTTCTATTGGTCTCTATCAACATTTCCCACCTCATTGACCAAATGAGAGGTACTTCCCATGAGTCTAAAACTCCATGGGTAGGATGCATGCGGGGCACAGATCAAAGAGAGGTGAACCAACTCAATATCATAATGGTGGGGCAGAAGCACAACAAGGTTCGGCAAGCCTAGCCTTGTGTGTGCTTATAGCTCCAAGAATCTATCCCCAAGCCCCTTAGAGCTCTTAGACCTCATAGTCCAACTCAAGCAAGACCCTCAGAATAGGGTCTTTCCATGGTTCCAAGCTTCTCACACAAGGTTAGGAACTTAACCTTCCGCAGGGGCTTCATGAGAATATTTGCAACCTGCTCATCATTTCTTATATGATCAAGCCTTATGGTGCCTCGCTATACCATATCCTAGATAAAGTGGTACCTGATATCAATATTCTTGGATCGATCGTGGAACACGGGATTCTCATAAAGACAAATCTCAATCTGGTTATCACAAAGGATAATAGTGGTATCTAGCACATGCCCAAATAGCTCACTAACAAGATTTTACAACCAAACAACTTCACAACAGGCCATACTCACTGCAATGTATTCAGCCTCAGCAGTGATCAAAGCCACTGACTTCTGCTTCATGCTCATCCACTATATCAAAGCAGAACCCAAGGTGAAGCAACATCTAGATGTGCTCTTGCGATCCACCACACTACCAACCCAATTGACATCAATATATCCATGGAATATCAAAATCCCAGCAGTGTATCTTAGCCCATGGTTGACTGTTCCCTAAAGATATCTCAATAGATTCTTCGCACAAATCCAGTGAATGTGATGAGGATCAACCATATGTTCACTTAATGTGTTCACAACAAAAAACACATCCAGACGGGAGTTCACTAGGAACATCAGGGCCCCCACAAATTGTCGATACTTGATAGGATTTTCTAGCACAGGCCTAGTAGAATTTCCACACAACTTCTTAAATTTGAGTTCCATCGGTGTCGACATAGACTTACAGTCCACCATACCAAATATCTCTAGCAGCTTCATGAAATATTTTCCTTGAGAAATCAAAATTTTGCCTGGCCTCTGTCAAACCTCCAAGCCTAGGAAGTAGTGCATCAATCCTAGGTCTTTCATCTCAAACTCGGAAGCAAGCTCCCTCTTACACTGATGAATGAGAGGGTCAGCACTTGTCAGGAAGAGATCGTCCACATAGAGAACCAGAATGAGACGCCTTTCTCTATCAACCTTAAAATAAATTTTTGGATCAACATTACTTCGAGTGAAGCCCAGATTCATTAAGTAGCCATCTATCCTCTCGTACCAAGCCCTGGGGGCTTGTTTCAACCCATAGAGGGATTTCTTAAACCTGCATACATGGGTGTCTCTATCTTGGACTTTGAACCCTAGAGGTTTCTCCACATACACCTCTTCCTTTATAGAACCATGCAGAAAAGAGGTATTCACATCCATCTAATGTAGACTCCATCCTTGCGTTGCAGCAAGTGTAATAATAGATCGGATGGTGGTATAGTGGGCCACAAGTGAAAATATATCATCATAATCTATGCCTTCTTTTTTAGAGAAGCCTCAAGAAACAAATATTTCCTTGTACTTTTCAACACTTCCATCAAATCCATTCTTGATCTTATAGATCCATTTCGAGGTGACAAAATAATTGTCCTCCAGTCTCGAGACCACTTCCCAGACATCATTTTTTATAATGGACTCATATTCTTCGTGCATAGCATCCTTCCAAACTTGATGCTTTAGGACATCTTCAAATGATCCAGGGTTAGATTGTACAATCCTACTCATGGCTGCTAGATACCCTTGGTATCTCTTCGGCTTCTTACTTTCAAGGAATATCCCCCTTGGGGAAATATGTCTCTCGGCATCTATGAGAGTATCCCTGAGCCATGAGGGTCTTATCTTATTTGAAGGAGGTGGATGAGTATGATCCATAGTTCCTTCAACATTGGGCATCCAATCATCCTTTGGCTCTTCCTGCTTCCCTGCTTCTTCATCTTCTTTGTCTTCCTTGGAGCTAGGAAGATTTCTCACTTTCTTGAGGGAAACATCTTCATCGAAGGTGACATCATGGCATATCTCCACTTCTGTTTGACTAGGCACATAGATTCTATATGCCTTTGAAGTTTCATTGTATCCCACAAACATCCCCTTCTTTCTAGAAGCATCCAATTTGCTTCTCTTTTCTTTCGGCACATGAAAGAGAACAGGAAAACCAAAACCTCTAAAATGAGAAACCTCACGTTTCTTACCAGAGAAGACTTCTTTGGGATTTTTGGAGTCCAGAGAGGAATACGAGCATCTATTTTGAACATACACAGCAGTGTTCGCAGATTCTCCCCATAGAAACTTTGGAAGACCTTGGTCACATAGCATGGTGCGGGTAGCTTCCACAATGGTCCTGTTCTTTCTTTCAATAACACCATTTTACATAGGATTGTACATAGATGTGGTCTACCTCTTAATGCCAGCGTCTCTGCAAAATTCATTGAATTCATTTGACTCATACTCGGTCCCATTTTTGGTCCTTAAAACTTTGATTTTATTCTCAGTTTGATTTTCCACCAAGGCCTTGAAGGTACAGAACCATTTGAATGCTTCGTACTTCTTATTCAAAAAATATATCCAGGTCTTGTGGGAGAATTCATTTGTAAAATTCATGTAATAGGAACATCCTCCCAAGTATGTCATGGATAGCATACTAGATAAGTTAGAATGTATCAATTGCAAGATATTAGTTGTATTTGTGACACTCGAGGGGAATGGGCCCCTTGCATGCCTCCCTTAGGCACAACCCTGACATATACCTTCATGATCATCTCTAAATTTGGGCATCCCTGTCACCATCTTCCTTGCTTCAGTAAGGGCTTTGTAATGAAGGTTTGAAAACCTCTGGTACCATAACTCTTTTTGAAGAGTTGTATCACATGACATAGCCCCCAATGGACTTTGTCCAACCTGGTAGAGTGTATCAACTCTAAAACAAATATTAAGATCTTCCTTGAAGTTATTCTTCCATATACATACCTTTCCATCAACAAATGCCACCTTGAACCCTTTGTCTTCCATTGCCGAAATGGACACAAGGTTTTTATTCAAATCAGTTATGTACAACACATCTTGTAATCGGAGGACTTGACCTTGACATATATGGAGGGTCACAATCCCTGTCCCTTTCACGGGATAGGTGAAATTTTCTCCAAGTATAATTTCTAGATTGGTATCCTTCTCAACCAAATCAGATAGGGCTTCTTTATAAACAGTGAGGTGCCTTGAAGTACCACTATGAATCAACCAAACATCCGTGGTGTCGAGAGGAGATGCAACAGAGAGGGAAGATACAAGAATAAATTCATTTCTCTTATTATCAACAACATTATACTCATCGTACTTGTAATTTCTTGACCTCCTTAAAGGTTTCCCATTTCCACTACAATCAGAGGGAGCCTTCCTTTTTCCTTTGAACCTATTGTTCCTGCCATTCCCTCTCGAGTTGTTTTTTTCATCATCCCCGAGAGATTCCCTTCTATTAGGGCACTCTCTTGAATAGTGACTAGTCTTGTTACAAGTGTAACATCTTCCCTTCCTTCCTTTGGGCCCCGCTCTTCCATGGTTTTTATTTCTCGGGTCGTCGTTGTTTTTCTTCTTTGAATGAACAACGAAGGCACTAGGGTCACTTCCATTTCCATTAGAGGGATAATATCTCTCCATCATTATTGTTTCCTCTTTAGTTCATCTCATCAATATTTCATCAAAATCAAGAATCACATTATTATTAAGAATAGTGGTATTGAATACATACCAATCACGGGGGAGACTCCAAGTGCAATAAGAACCATCTCTTGATTAGATATTTCTTCCCAATGGCTATGGGGTTATTCTTGATTTTAGTGAGCCTCATAAAATAAGATTGAATATATTCATTCTTTCCCTTATTCATATTCTTCAATTGATTCTTAAAGAAAAGGATTTTTTTAGAATTTCTAGCCCCGAACATGCTCACCAACTTCCCATACATCTCTTTAGATGTGATGAGGTCAGAAATGTTAGTAACCAAGTGCTCATGAATAGAATCCAAAATAATCATCTTTTCTTTGATTTCCCCCTTTATATACTTTGTCTTTGTGGCAATAGCTGCATTTGATGGAGGCTCTTGAATCTTCCCGTACACATAGTCCATGACATCTTGATCTTTTAATACCAAATCCAAGGACATCTTCCATGCATGATTATCAGACTTATCAGTCAGTTTATCATCATCCTTGAAACCCTTATAGGTTGAGGAGGCCATTTTTCCTCTATAGGACTTATTCCTTTAGTGATTGCTTCTTACACTAGCCTGGACTTTGTCTTCACCTTAGCTCTGATTCCATGTTAAATTTAGATAACCATGGTGTACTATGCTTGATGCAATTTTACTTCATTCTTTATTAGGCCTGATACAAAATAGAAATCACATAAACATGAAAGTAAAATGTTGATAGAACACAATAATAGATCAATAGAAGACAAGCCAATAATATAGATCAGATTTACAATTCCTTTTGTCGAGCAAAGATATGAGATATTGTGCGTTACGGTAGTACATAGGTTGCATCAATGAGAAAATCCTTTCTAGATCATCCAATCTTCCAAGTGTCACACCCATAGCCCTCAAATACAACTCATCACCATCTAGGCAATATATGATGCATAGAGGAGAAGTGAGACTCATTCATATTGTGATTGATGATCAAATAGCTCATATATTTACCAAGACTTTACCGAAATATAATTTCTTGGTATTCAGAGAGCAGCTTGGATTGATGGATGTGACCCTTCCTGGAGGGGATGGTCATGGATGATAAAGAAAACTAAGATATTTTATTCCCTCTTGTTTGAGCTCAAATTTTGGGAATGGATCAAGGAGATATCATGGATTGAGGGTACTCTTGACTATAGGATGTGCATGATCCTTGTCATGGTTTTACAAAGACTATGGATGCAGGTGTTCTACCACTTGAATCTTGAGGTGAGGCTTGGTTGTGTGTGATCCTTGTTATGTGTTGACAAGTGGTAATGCCTCAAGTCTACATCAAGGTGGAAATATTAGATGGATATAGGGTGATACATGAATAACCCATATTATGATTCTTGAAGAAGAGCGAATCTGATTATCCATAGTGTAAACATAACTTTTTCGACGTTTTGAATCCCAATGGGGATCCATCTTTAGGACAGATTGTCATTCTTCTTCAATAGGCTGAGACATCATTGTTCCAAAGTAGAGATGAAAATAAATGAGTGGAGAAAGCAAAGATATTTGTAATAGAAAGAAATCCCTCCCTAAATGAGAGTGAGTGTTGAAAATTCGCAACTCAGGGATGAATTTCCTTAAATAAAAACTCATTTCTAACAATTTTGTAGTGACTTTGTAAAATTAGAAATTCATGTCTAGCATCTCAAGTATGCCATTTCAAAATAATAAATCACATTTGATCAATTGGTAACCAAGTAGAGTTGATGGAAAATCACTTAACTTATCATTAGTCAATCCTTGTAGTTCAATTTTGACTTAATTTCATTATTAATATTATTATTATTATTATTATTATTATTATTATTATTAGTATTATCATCCTTTATGATACTATGATATTTTCAAAAAGAAATTCAAGTCCCATTTGATTCATGACACTCAATCAATTCTCACCTCTCTCCTTGATGACTCACATATAATTATGTTACTCTCTTTCTCTCTTAATGGATACATTACACTCTCTCTTACACACTCATTAAAGGCATGTCATAAAATATTCCTCTTACACTCTCATGAATGGATATGTTACACTGTCCTCATTTAAGTCATATGTTTATCTGCTAAATGATAACTCTCCTTAATGGAATAAATTACACTGCTCTAAGGCATGAGTTGCCTCTCATTAATGGCTTAAGTTAATCCTCCCAAAAAGGCATGTGCTTCCTCTCCTTAATGGGATAAGTTACTCTTCCTGAAAAAAAAAAAAAAGGCATGTGTTGCACCTACTTCATGGAATGTGAGTTGTACATCCTTTATGGAATAAATTCATTGCACCTCCTATATTTATGTGTGTTTAGTGTCATCTTACCTTACTACTTGTGTGTTGTGAAAGAAGAATTTGAAGTTGAGAGAGAGTTGGAGAGACTTGGAGAATAGGAGCACAACTTTGTGATCCAAGGTTGATTCATTTTGTAATTTTTGATTAGGTTGAAGGCAAGGTTGATTCAGTGTTTTCATCTATTCCTAATACTAGTGATCTTTATTCTTCATCTTGTTTAGATTTGGTTGAACTTGCTCATTTTCTTGATCTCTCATTGTACTTTGTATCTTTTTTGCACATATCATATCTAATAGAATAAGAATTTAGTTATTTTTTCCCCTTGTGAGGTTTTCCCCTAATCATTGGACCTAAATTCTATGTCTTGTCTTTTTCTTGGTTGTCTTCTATTTCACATTTAGTTTTTATGTTCTATCTACAATTGATTAACTGATACTGCAAGAGAAATAAGTTTTGTAATAAGTAATTTTTATAGCATATAACAACATAATTTCAACACTTTTTCATTTCTCTTGTGAGACTTTTACTTCTTCATGATAATGCTCTTTATTACCACATATAACTCAAGGTTTAGATTGTTCTCTTTATGATGTAGAATTTATTACACCTTAAGATGATTTATTTTAACACTCATTGAGGTTGGGACATGCAAGTGTTCATTTTGATGTAATGGAGCATCATGTCCTCACGAATTGGGTGATGGATAACAACTAGAGTATAACTCATGCGAGGCTTTTGCAAACACGCTAACTTATGTCCCAACCATATTTTTCATTTTCATTTTCTTATTTTTCTTTCACTATGACCATGATATGCTTTTGCATTCATTTAGTTACATCAACTTCCATGGAAATATTTTTTTAGCCCTACTCAAGAAGACTGAATATATGGGTGCAAAATCCCAAATAACCAATCAGAAGTTAGACACAAAGAATAGATGTGGTATATTGGACTTGTAATCTATGATGGAAAGTGTTAAGTGTGATATAAGGGAAAATCAACACATTATCTCGTCTCGGGGGAGGGGGGGGAACTCAATTGGTAATCTGAGATATGTGAAATCGTTGAAATGCGAGATTATGGAACACGAGTTCGAATCCCTTTCCGTCCTTTGTTTGCAACCTTGTTTACGGAGAAGAGGAGAGACATAGACACGAGGTTTAATAGTAGCTACATGTTAGGTACTAGGGATAAATTTTTAATCCCTCAGATAAGGTGAGAGAACAAAATTGTAGTGAATATCAATCAATCCTCCAAATCAACCCTTTATCCATACTAAATTCCCAAAACAAACAAGCATAAGCACCTCATTTTAAGATGATCAAAGTACATTTTGAATAGTATCCCACCTTCATCCAAGTGGTAATGCAGGATAGCGAGAGGCACATGGTTGTTACAAATGGTGGAGGAACATGGCATATCATCATCAAAATTGGTTGTTAGGGGCTGCTAGCTAGCTAGCTATGCAACTAATTGTCAAATGTAGGAGAAATGTTTTCTCCTATGAGGTTACGTGTTTTGGTGGGTAACATTACCAATATAATGACTCACTAATAAGTATGAAATTGGTAGGTGTATTTGGATATTATATTAAGATGATTACGAAACGGAAAATTTTAAAAAGGTTATGAACATGTTATGATTAAGAAAGAATGTAACATGTTGATGAATCATATAGCATGCTGTTATAGGTAACACCAAGTAAACATAAAAATGTTGTTATTGGCAATATAATGAAAACCCAAGATGATGATTAATCATGATGCTAGAGGAGTCAATATTGTTTTTTTTTACAATGAAAATTGAAAAATAATGAGGATGAAAACTGAAGTAAACCTAATATTAAAAATATTAAGGATGAAGACAAATATTAATAAAGAAAAAGAGTTTAGAAGATGAAAATGAAGAAGGAATGAGTTAAAAGAGAGCTGAAAATGTATATTAAGATGAAAAATACTTCATAAGAGGAATAAAATGAACAAATTTTACTGGAGAATCATAACTAAATCTAATTTATGTGATTAAATTATGTTTAAATAAACTCATCATATATTATATTTAATTGAGAGGTTTGTTGAAAATTTAAAAAATATTGTGGAGAAAATAATGAAAATGGTGATGATTATGGTTGAAATAAAATAACTAATTCTCTCATATCAATTTAATATTATGAATTAAATATAATGATTGAAAATCCCATGAGGTGTAGGCTATTTGGTCTGTGGGATTTAGTACCTACCAAATCATAGTTTCAAAACTCAAAAAAAGATATTAAAGAATAAAAACCACATTAGGAGAATTAAACTTTTCAAACATGATAGAAAGATGTTAAATAATAGAAACAACATTAAAAAATTAAACTTTTAAAAATATTATTATAATTTAATAAATATTAAATCCCACAATTATTGACATATATTTATCATAAAACCAACATATTCATTTAAATGATAAAAACTCTAATATCATATAGAATTATATGAAATTAACACTATCAAAACTTCATAATTATGCTTTACGAGAGTTTAGAACAAAAATTTGCGGTATTTTCTTAGAATGCGGCCCACTATATAAAATGTTAGTTACTTGTACTTTTATCTTTCTCAATCAATATATAATTGCGAGAATGACCATAATAGCTTGTGAAACACCAAACGAACAATATGGTTCACCTCTGTCTTCCTTTGACATTATTAAGTATAACTATGGCTTTGTACTTATATACCACTATTTTTAGATGGCAATATCACCACAAATTAAATACTTATTTTTTACAAATTTCATAATATTATTAAAAAATTTAATACATTATCAAGTTTTTTAATATAGATCTTTTTGATGTAAAAACTAATTCCAACCACATACTAAGTATTATAATTGTCAATACAAATATTATATTTAGTTTGAGTTTAGTCTTAAATTATATAGTTAAATTTTAATTCAATCATGTGTTGATGTCTCCCATGTAATTTTATCTTATTTAACAGTTATTAAAACTCCAATGTAATCTTACCTTATTTAACATTTATTGAAAATGTGAATTAAGAGTTCCCTCTATTTATTTAGTTTAATTTTCTTCCCTACTTTTTCTACCTTTAGAAAAAGAAGCCAACTATGAATAAGGTGCTTAAGAAGCCAACAATGAATAAGGTGCTTATGCCAAGAAGCGAGTTGTTGTGTTTATTAGGTCGTTTCTTCACAGGTTGTTGTGTAAATAAGGTGTTTCTGCCAAGAAGCCAAGACCATTAATAAAAATAAAAATTGTGCAATTACCCACCCAATACAATGAACAGGGAGCAGGTCTAACTCGCCTAATATCATGAAAAAATAATTTAAAAAATAAATTAAATTAAAAAATAGATTATTTATATAAAATTGACAATCACTATATAATTGCACTAATCAAAAAATTATTTTTAATTATATTAGCATAATCATATTAATATAGTACAAGCCAATAAATATATCAACCACATATATATAGAATAATTAGCAATATTAAATATTATATATTTAAAAATCTAATATATTATAATCCTAATATTAAAAACCTCATCGTAACCAAATATGGAAAACCATAATTTGTTATATAAATTAATGGTCATAAATATAATTCACTAATACATTAATATTATTTAAAAATTATAATTAATTTATATAATAAAAATAGTTCAATATTAAAATATAATTTTATATACTCATACTCAAATCACAAAGAAATTCTAAAATCATCCTGCTAGATCTTGTTGGTATAAATCTTCAATGTTATTCATCCAGGTTTTAACTTATGGTTTCTTTGTCCTTATCGTTAATGCGTAAAACGGAGTCGACTCAGTCATTTAATGGTTGATTTTTTAATTTAGAGTTTGTTTGTTTACAATAACGTTTCATTGTTTCACACAACATTTAGTAAACTAAATTATAATTAAAAACTGATAAAATTTATATTCTAGAACCTGAAAGCAATTCAAGTTTAAAAGTCGGATTCAATCACAATACAGTGATATTTAATGGTTCAGCTTAGGGTTTGTTGATCCTTTGACATGACGCCCTCCCCGTGGCTTAGTAAATTTGTTCATGAGTTGTGAAGAGTGTTTGTAGAACCATCGAAAGATATAAAAGGACGTGTACGAACGACAAACGAAGGAATCCAACTACGGAACCAAGCGGGGAGGTATAATTTAAAATTGTTTCTTAATAAATTTTATATGTTTGGATCATACTATTTCTCATTTTTTTTTTTTATGTCTACAAGTATATTAAACTTAACACATATATTATTAATTTGTTTTATCAATCATCCTTATATCAAACTTGATATGATTCTATTTTAAATTTGCAGTTTTAAATCTTTTTGAATTTTACTATGATTAAATGATGGTTGCTGATTTAGTATAACGTTTTAATGCATCCAGGATTGCCCAAATGAAATAGCAAAGCTAAAGAAAGAAATTGGCACTTTAACAAATGTGAATAGGGTAGTATTTAACTATAATTACTGATGTGTCTTGATTAATAATTTAATAATTTTTATGGTACATAGAACAAAATTTCAAAATAATAGTAATGGTAAAGCTCGTTGATATCAAAACAGGAATTTGAAGGGAGATAATATTTCAAATTTAAGTGTGAAAGAACTTGATGAACTTGAAGTACGTCTTGAAAAGGGAATAGATTGTATTCAATTACAGGAGGTGTGAGGAAACTTTCATTTACTCTTTTATTTTTATAATTTAAATGCATAAGTCAAAGCTTTCGCTAATTCGGATGCATCAAATGTTAAATTTATTCATTTTTTAATTCACAGAATATAATTGCTTTTCAAGAAAGTCAAGCCTTAAAAGAAATGGTACGATACATCTTAAACCTAATGTTTTTGTGTTTTCCATGAATTATTTTAATTTTTTCTATAATTTTATGATCAGGAATGGAGCTGGAAATTATTATTAATCTTAATAAAGAAAACAATGTTGTTTTGATTTGATTAAAGGTTTTCTAAAATCTCTTCCATTTTATGATACGCAGGAAGAAATGCAAATGCTTGAGAAACAAATCCTTCGGACCATGGTAAATACATTTAACAATTAGTTTAGTATATACCTTATGCTAATTGTTATGTGCTAAACTATCTTGTTTAATGTTAAGATACGAACATACGAAAATGCAATGAGTAAAAGTACATTCTCTTTGGACGAGGAAGCACATCCTGAATGTCATACGAAAAAATTTCTTCAAGGATTTGAAGAAGGCAATTTCAAAACATAATTCAAACATCCGTGATCTTCAAGGATAACAACAGCATTGTCCGTTTTACTTAACGTTTCACATTTCTATTCATTATTTTTTTATTTATTAGTTTTAATAGTTTTTTAATTGGATTAATAAATAAATTGGTTTTTTTTAAATAGGGAATAACAAACTAAATAGTAATTTTTTTATTATTTAAAATAAAATTTTGAATGTATAAATGATTCAAGATATTGAAAAGCTCTAAGAAAATTAAACTCTGTAAATTAGACAATTTAAATTTGTAATTTTCAAAAATATTTACACCATTGTCATCTTGACTATTAGTCAGACAAAGCTACTTTGTATTAATTGACCTTTTGATTCTAATTTTTTAGATTTATTATATTTTTTACAATTAAAAAATATATTATTTATGTTACTTTGTATTAATTGACCTTTTGATTTTAATTTTTTAGATTTATTATATTTTTTACAATTACAAAATATATTATTTATGTTTTGAATTATTGACTCTACTTTATTTACTATATTATTGGTGGATAGATTTGAAGTGGTCTTGCATAATTGGAAGTAAGATTCCTATAGTTTTAACTTTTGCTTAAAAAAAAATTATTTAATTCCATTTTAAAACCAAAAGAACTCATATTTTTGTTTTATCACAATTACATTTAATATAGTTAAATCTAACTTAAATTTAATTGATAATATACATTTGAAATAAATAATTATATCTTAATAACTATGTATTAACTATTAATATATATCTTTTTCTATAAAAAAATCACTATATTATACAATGATTAATTGTAATATTATTAACTAAATAATTTATAATTAGACAAACATATAATATAATTAGTAAAGATAATTATTCATCATTTCTATTATATACATATTAGAGTATCTTCTTTTAGCTTAATTGGTTTAGTAGCCATAGTTAAAGTACCTTTGCTATTGAAAGTTCATTGTACCTTTGCAATTGAAAGGTCATGGATTCAATTATCTCAACACTCTCTTCGTCAAGCTCTATGGTGGAGCTCACAAGAAGTGATCTCTTTGGATGGATCTTCATAGTACAAATATTATCAAATTAAAAAAAAAAAAAAAAACAATAATATAGTATCCTCTAATATATATCATACACATACTAATATATATATTTATGTTGTAGGAGTAAATAGGTTTACCTATATAACTAAGAAAAAACTTGAAGTATACTTATTATTAATAATTATATTATAAGGGGTGGCCGGAGGGGGAGGGGTTTTGTACAACCTTGACGGAAACGTAGTTAAGGTGTATGCATGCGGATTAGATCAAAAGGTGAATAACTAGGAAGATATGTATGGATTTTTACAAGGAGTTATATTAGCCAAAAACTCATAGCGAACAAAAATAAAAATCTCAAGGGGCTTGCTCATCGTTATCCAACATTTAAGCAAAGGAACTTTGCCTAAGGAAGAGCATCTAGAGAACCTACAAAAGAAGAAGAAGGAAATTGGAGCACATTCCAAAAATTAGAGTTGAACTAGGATTTGGGATGGTGGAATATTCCATAATCCTATTGATTTAACCACTGCTAAAGAAAGAAATCATGGTAACTATCGGTATAGAATAAAAAACATTATTATAAGGTTAAGAATAAATAAAATTCTCGGATGGGAGATTCCAAAGGGTTCAATGTAAAAATGGAAGTGGGAACTCACAGATGTTGTGGCACCTAGTGTTAGTTGGATGCATGCAAATGGTATGTTACACCATATTCATCTAAACCACACAATGTGAAGGGAAAAGTGGAGTCTAATTCCAAGCCCCACACACATGGAAATGATCAAATGCATTCTTAGGGCGCTTATGATCCAGGTGGATATTGGTGGCCACCCGCCTATTCCACTTGGGCCCCCACCATTGTCTCTTTCAGTTTTTCAGTTTTGGCATAACTTACTATTTTTAGCAGTTTTTAGGCAACCAAGCTTAGGAGCGTTTTGAGGCCTAAGCAGCCCGGGTATGAAATTTGTTGCCGATTTGATCATCAAATCATAAAAGTTGTAGTCTCGGATAGAGCTTTCTAATGATGTATCATGTGGCCCAAAGCGGAGATAGTATGCCAAAGTTCGTCCCTGGGAAGTTGAAACACCAATTTACCCAATGTGGGCCCTGTTTTGACGCTTCATCTCCTAGGGTTAGGGTTTTGGCTGTTTAGGATTTCCCATTGTTTCTAAATAATAAATAGGCCCTCGAGCCTCATTGTAACTCGGTTCAGAGGCCTGTAGCCGCCACATCTCTTCTCAGAGATAGCTACCAGCGCCCTAGCTAGTTTTATTTCCATTCTGTCTGTAAGCAAATTTTAGTTCTTTGATATTAATGAAATGAAGTGTTATTTCCGCTGCATCTCTGTATTTATGTTTATATGTTTATTCTGTTGCGTTCCTGCATAAATCCGGATCAGTGGTATCAGAGCGGTTTGCTTTTTCTCGATCCTTCTTTGCATGTCCCCAACGAGGTCGGGGTATAAGGAGCTAGGGCTTGATCTGGTGGAACCTTTGCAAGATCAGCCTCGTAAACCTCGACGGACGCCCATGGGGGACGAAAAGAAAGATGAGGGAGCAGGAGATCCTATCAAAATATTGTTCGAGGAGGCCCTCGAAAAACAAAGGAACGCGATGATGGATAGCTTTGCTCAGATCCTTCAACGGCTGCCCACCGGCGGCGCATCTGCATCCAGTAGCCACTCTGGAGTTGCGACTCCCTTTAAGGTACAAGTAAATTCTGACATTCCCATATTTGAGGGTCAAATAGACGCAGATGCCGTAGATAGATGGTTGAATCTATTAGAAGGATATTTCTCTGTTCATGACTTTTCAGACCGGGAGAATATTATTTTTGCACTCCTCAAAGCTACCCCCCATGTTAAGGACTGGTGGGAAACCTACTGTGAGAACAAGGACCAGACAGAACCCTCTCTGTTCTCGGCCGTACCAACTTGGAATTCTTTCCGAGACGCCGTCAAGGAACAGTACTATCCCGTGGGGAACTATGAGGACAAGTACATACAATGGACCACGCTGCGACAACAAAGGGATCAAGATGTGCATGAGCTGACGAATCTGTTCCATACCCTGCGCACAAAGTTGGGTATCAAAGATTCAGAGAAACATTTGGTGCTAAAGTATCGCAGTTGTCTGCACATATACATTCAGGAGGAAATGGAGTTCCTCGACATCTCCTCGCTTGATGCGACATCTTAGGTTCTTTAGCAAGATTATTGAAATTCAAATGAGAAGAAGTGAGACTTTGGATACGAATCAAAAAGCAAGGAAAGAGTGCTTCAAACCGCGAGAACAAGAGACCAGGCCAAGGCATGGCGGCTAAAGACAACCGTCAAGCCACGAGAAAATAACAACACGTAAAGCCAAAGAGGCACAAAGGACAGGGGAAAGTGGTGTGAGTTCCATAAGAGCTCCACTCACAACACAAGTGAGTGTCGGGCCAAGCAGTCGCTAGTGGCCGAGATGAGGGCTTCTGAGTCAGATGCATGCTCCGACTCCGAATCAGAACCTGAAAGGGGGAATGAAAAAGGGAAACAGATTATTGATGCGGAGCCCAACGCCACTGTTGCCACTACAAAGGTCCAGAAGGAGGAACCGGAAGATCCAGAGGAGGAGGAACGTCTCTTCCACTCCCAGATGTGGGTAAAGGGCTCCCCTGCACAGTTCATTGTCGACAATGGGAGCCAAAAGAACCTCATTTCAGCAGACGCCGTGAAGCGGTTGGGCTTGCCGACCACAGCTCACCCACATCCATACACCATCGGGTGGCTTCACCAAGGACGAGATCTCCGCGTTAGCCAACAGTGCCGCCTTCCCTATAGCATCAAGCCCTTCACGGATGAGGTATTATGTGACGTTGCTCCTATCGATGTTTCTGATGTATTATTAGGACAACCATACTTGTGGAAGCGTCATGCGTAGCAATATGGGAGAGCCTCGTGTGACCACTTTGGGAGTAAGTTGTATACAGGATACCAGAGTTCCCACCTCCTACGGCTAGGCTTGTCTCTTTAGTTCTTGCAAATTCTTGATGCCAGTAAGCTCATTTCCCAAACTAGGAAATTCGTTTTCACGATGATCCGCCACCGGAGCGAGAGAAGAAGACGTAGCCACGACCTCCCAGGCAGAGCCCTAACGACAACAACAAATGGATAAGGTCGTGGAGGAGTACGGGGACATCTTCACCTCACCCACGGGGTTCTCACCTTGCCGGGTCAAGCACCAGGTGATCGGGCCCCAGATAATGCCCCGCTACCCGATGGGCCAGATCTGTCGACGCTCTTGTTCTCGAAAATGTTGAAATCAGGCGATTCGGGGAGGCATTGCGAAGGTCACATCAGACCAAGTTCATCGCCCTGTGGGAGCCCGATCGTGTTGGTACGGAAGAAGGATGGGACGTGGAGACTCTGTATTGACTATCGGGCGCTGAACAAGATCACTGTCCGGAATAGGTACCCAATCCCACGGATTGATGACCTTCTGGACCAACTCCAAGGTGCAAAATATTTCAGTAAGGTCGACCTGAAGTCTGGGTATCACCAGGTACCAATTGAACCCTCTAATGTGTGGAAGACTGCCTTCAAAGCTAAGGAAGGCCTTTTTGAATGGTTGGTCATGCCTTTCGGGTTGACGAATGCTCCCGCAACCTTCATGAGGATGATGGACGACATCTTGCGGCCATTCACCAACTCCTTCGTAGTGGTGTACTTGGATGACATTTTGATCTTCATCAAGACTTGGGAAGAGCACCTTCATCACATCCGACAAGTCCTCCAAACACTGCGGCAACACAAGTTGTGTGCCAATTTGGAGAAGTGCACGTTTGGCATGACCCAGGTTCAATATCTGGGATACATTATTGATGAAAGGGGGGTGCATGTGGATCCGGCCAAGATCCAAGTCATTCGGGATTGGCCAGCCCCGACTACTATAACAGAGCTTCGCAGCTTTCTGGGTCTTGCTAATTTCTACCGTAGATTCGTGTTGGGATTCTCTCATATCACTTGGCCCTTGAGTCAAGTCACCAAAGGAGAAGCGAGAGAAAAATTCTTTTGGTCGGAACCTCAACAGAAGGCGTTCAAAGAATTGAAAAATCGCCTCTGTTCTGCCCCAGTGCTCACCTTACCAGACTTGCAGCAGCCATTTGAGATCGAGGCAGATGCCTCTGACTATGCTATTGGGGCAGTTCTTACTCAACAGGGACATCCAGTGGCATATCACAGTGAGACATTGTCTGAGACAGTTCGCAAGTATCCCACCTATGACAAAGAAATGTATTCCATTTTGCAAGCTTGTCGACAATGGAAGCATTACATTTTGGGGAAGGAAACAATCATCCACACAGACCACCGGCCCCTGTAGTTCATACAGACACAAGGGAAGTTGCAGAATGATCGCCATCAGAAGTGGTCCACATATCTGCAACAGTTTCATTTGAACATCAAGTACAAGAAGGGTGGCACCAATAATGTTGCAGACTGCCTCAGCCGACCACCGATCGTGGCGCTCACCACCGTGCTCAACTCTTGTGGGCACGAGACTTCTGATTGGCCGCTTCTCTATGAGAGTGACCCAGAATTCGGCCACACTTACAAGGCACTCTTGGGGAGCACGCAAGTTCCAAATTTTCACCTCCAAGATGCACTTTTATGTCACCTGGGACACCTTTGTGTTCCTTCAAGCGAGCGTGCCAAGATGATATGGGAAGCACACTACAGTCGAGTCACTGGGCATTTCGGGGTTGAGAAAATAGTAGCAATACTACAAAAGTATTTCTATTGGCCGAACCTTCGAAAGGATGTCAAGAAGCACATCAGATCCTGCACTGCTTGTGCCATTGCCAAACTGACCATCAAGAAGCAAGGCCTATATACTCCACTACCTACCCCTAGTCGACCGTGGGAATCCATCTCCATGGATTACATGTCGGGCCTGCCCTCTACTAAGAATGGAAATGACTGTGTTTTCGTGGTCATTGACAGATTCTCGAAGATGGCCATTATGGCGGCCTGTAAGAAGAATATCACAGCAGAAGCCACTGCTAAACTCTTCTTTGAACGAGTATGGGTGCACTTTTGGATCCCACAGTCTATCATATCAGATCGAGATAGCAGGTTCCTCAGCACATTTTGGTCTAGCCTCTGGTCAATGATGGACACAAAGCTCACCAAGTCCACGGCTTTCCATCCCCAAACAGATGGCCAGACAGAGGTCGTCAACAGAATGATTGTACACATTCTGCGCATGTATAATTCAAAGCATCCACGCACATGGGACGAGAGCCTCCCTTATGTACAACATAGTTATAACCGGGCTCTCCACAGTTCAATTGGCCATAGCCCCTTTCAGGTGGGCTTGGGATTCCGGCCACTATGTCCCATTGA